>JAOTOL010001659.1:795000-967500 GCA_034440575.1 Imbricaverruca yamaguchii
ATCAATTAAAATATCCCAAGATAACTATTTCTTTGCCATCACAAAAATCAGTCAAAAAAGTTACAAGTGCCTGGTTCTGGCCCTCAGTTTGATGGCGGGCGGTAAACACACACTATGTGAAGGCAGAAATCCTTCAGAAAAATAATATGAACATTGGGAGTTGAGACCTTGATTGATTCAAACTTAATGCCATGCTTCACATAAAGACAAACACCATGCTTGGGAGTAGGACCAATTGTGCCAGTTCTCACTATCTCATAACCTGCTATGTATACGGGGCGGGGATGGCCGAGTGGTTAAGGTGTCGGGCTATGGGACCAAAGGTCCCGGGTTCGACTCTAGCGCCACTCAGGGCATTTCCCAATCCCGCGGCCCACCGGCGAAACAGTGTGGGCGGCGCCATTAGCCGTGAGTGTGCATAAAGTGTGTCGTGAACCAACCAATAAACATACAAACTGCTATGTATACAAACGAGCTAGGAATTGATGGCAACAACCAAGTTTCGTTAACTGCCAGTATGTCAATTTTTGTCTGTCTGAGAGGAAAGTGGATGTATATATGATTTTGTTTTGTATACAATTAACATTCACTAAAGATATTTTAAGTTTGGAGAAAAACAAAACTTGCCGGAAAGTATTCAAGGGAGCCTTACTTGCTAGTATAAAGGGTTTTGCTCCCCCATCCTAGCATGCCTGCGTCTGTAGAACTCTTGGCCGTTGAGAGTAAGTTAGGTCCCTATGAATATAAAGGGACTTTAAGTCCTCATGTTTTGCCATTTCTCAGGCCTTTTCGAGAAGCAGTTTTCGTATATCACTATCCACTATTTTCGCCCTCTAAGTATCCTTCTCCTGACTAATGCATACATTATCTGTCAGGACAACCTCGGCACCCATGATTTTGTTTGTGCTGCTACCATTATTTTTTGTTGTACTTCAGGCAGGGATCTAGCTCCAGAACCACGGATAATTATAGGGTCCCTTCTTTTCTTCTGCTCCTCCATCTCTCTAAACTCCTCGAATTTCCACTCTGAGGTTCTCAGGGCATGGTTTGGGGATGTTCGGAGTTGCCTCCCCAGACCCCCCGGACATCAATGCCCGTACCTGAGCAGTAAGTGCCTCAACAGCCTTGCACAACGTTTTGACAGTCTGGTGCAGCTGCCCGAATGCTCCAGGACTTACTCCATTCCCTCCTGAGGAACTGGAAGCTCGGCAGTCAGTGCATATAAATGCAATGCCATCACCTCCATGTTCCAACAATTGCCTGGACCACTGCCTCAGCTAAACCAAGGCACATTGTTGAAGGGTGAAACCAGCAGCTACACCCGTCACATCCTATGGCATCCAGAGCAACTGTGACATCACAGGTAGAGCACTTTGTGCCAGCTGAATCACTACCAACTGTCACCACATTAGCATAGGTTGTCCCAGCATTCGTAGTATGGTCAGCACTACTACTCTGGGATGACTGAGCTTCACCACGGGCACCACCTCCTCGTCCACGTCCCCTCTGTCCTCTGGACATGTTTACTCAGGCAATTTGGGTTTACCAACCAGGCTACAAGTGGTGCAGGTGTCCCGTTCAGTCCAGTCCAGTCTTCCTTGGTAATGTCTGCTTGCACCAACAGCAACTTGCCCTTGATCGGTCTTAGCTTGTCCTCGTAGAACGCCTCCAAACTTTCAGCCACTCCGCCGACGTATCTTATGACTTCTCCACTGGGCTTCAAGGATCGAAGTATTTCAAACAGCAACATTTCCACGGCGATTTAGACATCCTGCTGTATTCGTTTCTACATCGCACACCTTGACAGCCCACCCCAAAATACTGTTTAATTTTAGCGCAGATTGCAGAAAGCTACATATCGCTGAACCCGCCATGATCCACTACATCTTGTGTGAATTTCTAAATTTTTGTTCGCGCGTTTTTTTTAAATAGTGAGCCTGTGGGCAAAGATAACGTGACCTAGTTTGGCCTTCGAGACAGTCACAATGCTATTTTGGATATGCAAAAACGACGAAGAGTGATTTGTGAATATATGCATGTGCATACATGATGTGCACCTAGTGTTTTGCACCACTCTGTCCAATAGAACTAAGATTTATTACAATAAACATGATGGGGATGTTGCAAAGCTATTGACAGCATGTGATCATTATGATTTTAATCGGTTGTCGCCCTGGAACATTATTGTGTACGTCATTTCTGAAGTGCGAGTGTTGTATGTTGTAATGTGCAGAGAACATTTAACCTTTGACCTCTGATATCGCGTTGCGCGGTTCTTCTAGACTATCACGTAGCCTATAGAGTTCAACAGACTTTTCTACACACTTAGCGCTGTGGCCCTGGTCATTCAGCCGGGCTAGAAAGACGAGGTGGCACGAGGTCATCTTAGAATTGGGCTTACCGGTCACACATTTGTGTTTATTAAGTGTGAGGGAGGGATCAGAATGCGTGAGGTTTCATGCCCCACTGAATGCGAACTATGTGTTCGTATCGTGCCCGGAATACACTGAAGAACACAGGCGCTATTTAGGATATGACTGGAACACCACCAAAGTTTTGGTAGGCGTATTTGGTGACTATTCTCGATTCATCCAAAATGTACCAGTTTTCTCCTTCCTTGCGGAGGTGGGATTCAGAATATTATACACGCCTGGTTAATCGTCGAATTGCTGCCCCATGCTTTTCTCTTCGGACGTGGGTAACTGATTAAGTCCTGTTATTGGTGAAATATAGTCGAATTGGGTTGACGCACCCTAAAACCCCAACGATCAATCAATGTGCGGCAGCTGATCATACAGTTCCTAATTGGCCGGTGTCACTGTACTCACGATTCTGTTCTTGCTCCAGGCGAACGTGTTCGCGAGACTCCGAGGTTTTGGGAAGACTGGCTGATGACACGCAGAGGAAAAGAAGATTGTATCACCACTGATTAAGATAAGTGTGTTTGTGTTGCAGATAGCTTGTTGCATTTTCGTCGTTCGTGGCACCAAACATTAGCTTCGCCTCGTGGTGGCAAACGCTGGCAAGTTATTGACATGTGGGGTACATGCGATTTATATAATACGGATATTGCGGTATAGTGCCATATGCATGTATGCAAATTGTACATGTTATGTGATGTGTATAGTGCAATACGCAGCTACACACAATAGTGCATACTTCAATACATATACTAAGAACACAATGCATGCCACCGTGATACGCACACATACCACGCAAAGCACGCTGCACAACACAATACTTGCGCTGACAATACAATGCACCTATAGTGATTTCCCTGGGTTAGGGTGACGTATTTTTCAGCAGTTTTCAGATTAGACTGACACGTTTATCCTGACAGGTTGCACTGACATCAGCGACGTCTGGCTAAACATAGATTACACTGACATAGGTAATTGTGAAGGGTTTTCAATTGGAGCCAGGCAATATTGCTACCGTCGGCCTTGTCTTCCGACTTGGCGCCAAACCAGCGTGCAAACGGAGGAGGCTATTCCGATCGCCCCCTGGTTAAAAATCCTGACGGCAGAGGAGCAGCCAAGGGAGGGACACCGGGGCACGTGCTCCTTCATTAGCGTCAAAGGATACCCGGAGTACCACCATGGCACTAATCGTCTATATTGGCATCTTTGGTCCGGTCGCTCAGGTGGACGAATGCTTATTTCAACATATTTATTTATTTATTTATTTATTTATTTATTTATTTATTTATTTAACAATACATGCCCTCCACGTGTAGTGGCTGTTACGGACAGTCTGGGTCACAGATATTTACAAAGGATAGTTAGGTTCCGTTAGGTTAACTACGGAAACGAAATCGGGGATGTCGCATGAAAAGAACTGCAGGTTAGATGAGTTTAGGCTGTTCCTACACTAAAATTCAGGCCCCTACATCCAAACTCATGCAATATTTCAAGTCGTTCCATGTTAGGTTAGGTTTAGGTTAGATTCGGTTCAGTTAGGTTGGGTTGGGTTGGGTTGGGTTTGGTTTGGTTTGGTTTGGTTTGGTCCAATTTCGACTCACTTTAACAATTTCAACCAAAATCGACTCAGAAAACCTCTAAGTGCAACGGCTAAGTCGCGGATGTGACCAGACTTAGCGCCCCCAATTTTTTTTTTTGGGTGGGGGGGCAGATGAAAACTCATTTTTCATGAAAACTAATTTTCGAGTTCAAAATAATTTTTGAATGCTCATAGCATGGAAACTTCTGGACGGATATTGGATTATTCGGTACCAATCGACGCAGCGTTTCATGTAGGAGCTTGTGACGTCCCATTAACATAACTATGTTCGTTATTGGAGGAGTGGATGATCTAAATGCCTTTTTTATACGACAAACCGTGTTGTCATGCGCGAAATTCGATGTATATTGACACACATAACGGATGAAATATGCACCCTGCAGAGGGCTGTACCTTCCTGTATCGTATGTGGCGTTTTATGGCATGGTTTTGATCACACGTGTATATTAATCCGTTAAAAATGTTGCCAACATTCCAACAGCAATAGCCCCTTTGTTATGCACGACTATGATAACTCCATAAAACATTATGATAACTCCATAAAACCACATAACTCCAGAGCATCTCGCCCAAGGCAGTTTTCTTAAAGCTAGCCTTAATGCACTTTCGTATCATAAGCTTATAAAGCAATTGTTTTACGCAAACGTGTCAGACGTAGAATAACGCATTGATTACGAATCTGCCATTCACTAAGAAATCGGACCATAACTTTTCGAGATACGCGCATATGAACATTCTGATTTGGTCTAAAAAATCTCCCGTACTTCCGTTGCCCCGTAATTCGCGCAATAATTACGGGATCATAATCAGTCATACAGCATTAGATTGATATTTCCTAGCTATAGGTGCTGTATACGCGAAATTGTCATTTCCTCTTCGGGTTTTGGAAATAAAGGAGGGACAATGTTTTTGGATTTTAATAAATATTTTGAAATTTTTTGAAAGTTTCATTGTCATTTTCCTAATTAAAATTCATGAGGGAATAAGAAAACCGTAAAAGTAATATCGAGAAATGTTTTTTCATGGTCGAAATTTGAGAATCAAAAACATATTGGTGTTTTTCAAGGTTTTTTGGAAATATTTTTGAAAGTAATATGTCCGTGAAAAGTAGCGCACGTAAATTCCCCACATAAATGCTATCTCGGATTTTCGATCCAATCCACGTATGTTGACCTAGGACGGTCATATGAACCCATTTCTTGCAAGAATCGTCACGAAAATAGAGGTTGACCTTTCACTTCTTGTAGCAGTGGTGGTGCATGTTAGATCAAAGTTTCTGAAACAGTTGGATGCACACTTCTACAGTGCATCTTTTACTAATGCATTGTATCCAAAAAATGAGAACTTAAAAAGTCATGAAGAAAACATCGAACATGCTTAACCATTTCTTTTAACTTTCTGGTGGTTAAGTTCCATTTTGGGACATATGATAAGGAAGTAAATGTGTTTAGAATTGATGTCGTGTTATCGTGTGATAATTTCATGAAGCTGGTTTGTAAACGTTTTCTCCAACTTAAGTCAATTTTACTTAAAATCTGAAGTGCGACAAGTCATTTTTCGAAACTTTCGAGATAGACAGAAGTTGTGTCTTTTCAAGTTGAACACAGGCACGTCAAGATTTTGTAAATGAAACACTAATTGTGCCCCCTAGCGCAGATATACGATCCGGGAAAAAAGTAGGGCCACAACTGACCTCACAATTTCCAAGTTTTTCCAACGTTTTTGTTTGACACATTCTCCTAATACATTTCAAGGAATACGGCCGTAAGTCGATGCGCTGAGCAGAGAAAACATGTTTATTTTACTCTAGCTCTGTAACATTTCGAGATATGACAGAAAAAACTTCTCTACTTTCCCCAGGTTTGGCGAAGTATAGGGAGGAAATTTACAGAGACAGGGGGGTACAAGTATTCAATAAAAGTTTCCTTGATGAATTGTCTATCAAACATATCCTTTGATAACGGTGGCTATATGTGACAGACAAAGAGTTATTCGCGTTCTACAAAAACACCTAACTCATTTGAAAACACCTAATTTTGTAAGAATGCTTAGTTGGAAACCTCCCCGACGGATTTGTGATTTTCTCATACGAGTCGACGCACCATGAAAAACAGGTCCTTTGACATCCATCTAGAGTCTTAAAGCAGAGTTACGAGTTCCGAGTTCCGAGTTCCGAGTTCCGAGTTCCGAGTTCCGAGTTCCGAGTTCCGAGTTCCGAGTTCCGAGTTCCGAGTTCCGAGTTCCGAGTTACGAGTTACGAGTTCCGAGTTCCGAGTTCCGAGTTCCGAGTTCCGAGTTCCGAGTTCCGAGTTCCGAGTTCCGAGTTCCGAGTTCCGAGTTCCGAGTTCCGAGTTCCGAGTTCCGAGTTACGAGTTACGAGTTACGAGTTACGAGTTACGAGTTACGAGTTACGAGTTACGAGTTACGAGTTACGAGTTACGAGTTACGAGTTCCGAGTTCCGAGTTCCGAGTTCCGAGTTCCGAGTTCCGAGTTACGAGTTCCGAGTTCCGAGTTACGAGTTACGAGTTACGAGTTCCGAGTTACGAGTTCCGAGTTACGAGTTCCGAGTTACGAGTTACGAGTTACGAGTTACGAGTTCCGAGTTCCGAGTTCCGAGTTACGAGTTCCGAGTTACGAGTTACGAGTTACGAGTTCCGAGTTCCGAGTGCCGAGTGCCAGCACGACGCGAACTTCGATGGGGCTACGAGGACGTTTGTGCGGGTTGTATTTAATGCCGCTTTCCTATGCCTCCATGCCTTCCTATGCCTCCATGATCTCAAATTCCGTGTTGGCGTGCGCCGACGGCCGAGTTGGTGGCGTGCTGGAGCCGTCTGGTGACGTACTCGTGTCGGGGCTGGGCTGTGGGTCCACAAAGTCCATCCAGGTGGTCCAGGTGTAGCCCTAGTAGCGGGGGTCCGCGCGCGGATCCTCTGGCACCTTGCGGGGCGGCACCATGGAGCGCCAGTACTGGGCAAGTCGCCGCTCGAGGCGCTGGCGCAGCGCCGGCAGGCTGGACGACAGGTCGGCCAGCTCGCACGGGTCGGCCTCCACATCGAACAGGCAGCCGGCCGAGCAGTCGGCGGCGACAACAGCCGGTGGCCGCCCGCAACCGACAGCCAGCTGCTCGCGCAGCAGCTGCGCTTGCTGGCGCGACACGCTCATGCCCAACCTGCGTGCGGCGCGGCCGGCCGGCGAGCGCGCCTGCAGCGCGAATAGGTCCGCCCCGGAGCTGAGGCGGCCCGGCCAGCCGTACCAGTCGTTGTATGGGAACGGCTGGCCGGTCACCAGCTTGAAGCGGCCCGACATTAGAGCAGAGTAGTTTGTCTGTGGGTCGATGTTGTGCAGGATGTGGCGCGGCGTCGGCGGCGCCGGAGGCTCGTCGCCGGTCAGCACACGCCACTGGCTGATGCCATCCAGCCGGTGCAGCTCGGACGGCCGGCCGCCGGCCGCCTCGTACAGCGTCGGCAGCCAGTCGGTGACGTGGACCGCGGTGGACTCGACGCGGCCGCCTCGCAGCGCGGCGCCCCACGCGAACGAGGTGCCGCGCACGCCGCCCTCCCACAGCGTGTACTTGCCGCCGCGCAGCGGCCAGTTGGAGCCGGCGCTGGCGTCGACGCCGGCCACGGCGCCGCCGTTGTCCGTGGTGAACACGATCACCGTGTCGTTGAGCAGGGCGGCCGCCTGAAGCGCGGCCACCACGCGGCCCACCGACCCGTCCAGCTCGGACAGCATGCCGGCGAATGTGCGCCGCCGCTCGTCGGCTATCCACGGGAAGCGCGCGCGCGCCGTCGCCGGCGCCTGCAGCGGCGCGTAGCCGTTGCCGGCGTGCACGGCCTGGTGCGCCAGGTAGAGGAACAGCGGCTGCGTGGCGTTGTGGGCGCCGATAAGCCGCTCAGCCTCGGCCGTGAATAGCTCGGTGGCGTAGAGGCCGAGCGCGTCGCGCTCGGCGCCCAGCGCCCGGCGCAGGTCGAGCCCCCAGTGGTTGCCCTCCGCTGCCGTGTGGTCGTAGTAATCGGCGTGGCCGGTCCAGTAGCCGAAGTGCGAGTGGAAGCCACGTCGTGTGGGCGTGTAGGCGGCGCGGAAGAAGCCCAGGTGCCACTTGCCGACGGCGTGGCAGCGGTAGCCGAGCGGCCGCAGCAGCTGCGCCAGCGTGCGCTCGTCCAGCGCCAGGCCATACGGCTCGGCGGCGTAGATGACGTCGCGCTGCAGGCCCGTGTGCGTGGCCAGCCGGCCAGTGAGCAGCGCCGCCCGCGACGGCGTGCACAGCTGGTGCACGTAGTAGCGGCGCAGCGACACCCCCGTCAGCGCCAGCGCGTCCATGTTGGGCGTCGGGATCTGGTCGGCGCCGCGCAGGCTGGTGTCGTCGAAGCCCAGGTCGTCGACGACGATCAGCACGATGTGCGGTGGCCGGGCTGCGGCGGACGGCACGAGGGCCAGCAGCAGCAGCAGCAGCGGCAGCAGCAGCAGCAGCAGCGGCGGCAGTAGCAGCAGCAGCAGAGGCAGCAGCAGCGCGTGTGGCCGGCAGGTGGCGGCGGTTGCGGATGCAACTGGCAGAAGCGCTGTGGCGCTTGAAGTGATCATCGTTCGGTGGTTGTCCGCATCAAAGGTGGCACCTCGACATGCGGTGCGACCAATACACGGCCACTCGTTGGCAGGTGCACTCTCTTTGCCGCACGTCCCTTAGCTGGGTTGGTCTGTTGCCCGTGCTCGTAGTCAGCCCGGGCTTTGACAGATCAATGTCCTGTCCCAGCGGTCATATCCACACGCCTATTTGAAGCGCGCCACTCGTCTGACCTCTCCCGTTCAGAGAAGACTGCACCGGCGATAGTTGCCTAGGTTGCTGTTATAGCGCTGGTGGACGGCTTCGTCGTCGCTCAGGACGTGTTTGGGCAACACGAAGCTCGGTTGGGATCTCGGTCGGCGGCACCGCTGCCTGTCGACAGACAGCTGTGTTGGCTGTGTTGTTTGCAGACCACCGTACTCTGTCGTTGTGAGGTCTGGATAGGTCGTGCTCCGAGCACCGTGTTCACCGGTGTTTCCGCGCCAAGCACTGGAGCGACACTGACAGGGCGCTGTCACACAGTGGGTCAGGATCCAGATCTAGCGCGACATAATTCGTTCCAGTTGCTTTTTCGTTCTTTTTAAAATGAAGCATACACCGAACTATTCCAAATTGACCATGGAACATGAATATGACACCAGGTATTCAGTGAGAATGAATAAACTCAACATAAGCTCAACGTCCATGCAAGCATAATATTCCATAATCAGAAACTTTGCATGATGGATTGGAAAAGGAATCACGTCCTTATAAAATCGGCTTGCATTAAAACGGGCAAAACGAAAATATTGGAGCAGGTTTCTTGCATTGTGAGTGTTTTTGTGTCATAATGAGACATTGACTTTCTGATAAAAGGTAAAGAAAATGTCAAAATCCCTTTGGTATATGAACATTGGGAGTTGAGACCTTGATTGATTCAAACTTAATGCCATGCTTCACATAAAGACAAACGCCATGCTTGGGAGTAGGACCAATTGTGCCAGTTCTCACTATCTCATAACCTGCTATGTATACGGGGCGGGGATGGCCGAGTGGTTAAGGTGTCGGGCTATGGGACCAAAGGTCCCGGGTTCGACTCTAGCGCCACTCAGGGCATTTCCCAATACCGCGGCCCACCGGTGAAACAGTGTGGGCGGCGCCATTAGCCGTGAGTGTGCATAAAGTGTGTCGTGAACCAACCAATAAACAAACAAACTGCTATGTATACAAACGAGCTAGGAATTGATGGCAACAACCAAGTTTCGTTAACTGCCAGAATGTCAATTTTTGTCTGTCTGAGAGGAAAGTGGATGCATATATGATTTTGTTTTGTATACAATTAACATTCACTAAAGATATTTTAAGTTTGGAGAAAAACAAAACTTGCCGGAAAGTATTCAAGGGAGCCCTACTTGCTAGTATAAAGGGTTTTGCTCCCCCATCCTAGCATGCCTTCGTCTGTAAAACTCTTGGCGTTGAGAGTAAGTTCGGTCCCTATGAATATAAAGGGACTTTAAGTCCTCATGTTTTGTCATCTCTCAGGCCTTTTCGAGAAGCAATTTTCGTATATCACTATCCACTATTTTCGCCCTCTAAGTATCCTTCTCCTGACTAATGCATACAGTAGTGGAATGGATCCCCTACCGCAATAAGTGAACATTTCTCATTTCTGTTTAAGCCTTGACCTCAAGTTAGAACATTTGTGCAACACAGCACCAATATATGAATAATATTATCGCCTGACTCGTTTCGAATGTCGAGGCTTTTATTTCAGTACCCTACCGTGCTAAGTAAATTTAAAATAGGGACGATTAACTACCACAGAAACAACAATGAGTGTTTAACTAAAAACGGACATGTAGAGGTTTAGGGGAAAACCATATTATTTTCGTTCGAAAGATGAGATATCGAACTAAATCTCTGCACTTTTTCAAATCACTGCGACTGTCCCGCAAATTAAAGTAGGTCACGTGACCACGGGCTCTATGTCACGATTTGAAATGTCCCGTAAACCAAAATTCCGAAATAGCCAAGATGCAGGGGATTGTTGTGTACCGATATGTACTTTTGTATAATTTGGATCGTTGTACATTTTGTTAAGAACCTCAAGACACCATTGGTAGGCGACATACCAGAAATGACCGAGGTTATAACTCATTGACCGTTGGCCTGATCATTCTACAAAAAAGACATCTAGATTCGACATATCCGATAACTCCACACAAATATTTTCAACAAAATATAAAATATAAAATATAAAAATGGTGTTATGCTGTAGTCGATTTATCGCAGGGTTTAAATAATGGTTTTTCGTTAGTGTGAGATGTCGAAACAAGCACAAGCACAGGATGTCGAAATTTACCATGGAAATAGTGTAACTTAAAATCCTTTCGATATCTTTGAGACTCAAATTTGAGACAATGGTGTACTTGTGACTGTACCTTTATCATTTGTTCTGAAATTCATAAGTTAGGAAGTGCTATATTCGGGATGGGGAGAATACCAATGGTATAAACTGGTATTGTATGCCATATCGCATAGGCAACCCCTTTATGTACAAGTCAGCTGCAAAATATTCCTATATCCCCGTTCCTTACCGAGAGTATGAACATGATACTTATGAAAGAGATGCTGTTAGAAAGGAGATTCGAAGACTTCATACTCATGCATGAATGAGCAGGAGGTTGATACCTCTCGGAGAAGGATACCAATTGAGTGTTCAGAAAGTGGTATTTTCCACCCTATTTCACGAATAATTTATCACTGTTCCGGAGCTAGCGGTTTCGAGTGAATGGCATTCTGATAACATCATAGAACTGTAAGGACAGTGATTCAAGCAGATGCGTCGGGTTCCGTCTGTCAAGGAAACGTAGTTATCGTGATATATGTGCCTCTGAAATGAGTCATGCGCGACTAAAACGTCGTTTAACATACTTCCAGACCAGCTGGTATGCTCACTTTAATACACCTAACGTGTCTGGTGATAAGTTAGTATTTGTACGCCATGGCCGTGTCAGATAAAATTGTAATCTCACAGAGTAGCGAGTTTATTTTAATTGTGCTGTCCAAACTAGCAAAACAACACTTCTGCGCGTTCAGGGAGTGGCGCGCATTACCATAGCCCACGCATGTAAAATTTATTTTGACTCATTTTGAGCTCAAGACATCAACAGCATATCAGCCGGAAGCGTGCACCCCAAGCCGCCGTACATCACCGTACATGAAATACAAATTATGACGTCCATTACATGTCGGCCATTATATGGGGCATTATGTCAGGTGGTAGAGCAAAGTTTTAAGCATGGTTGAGCAAAACGTCGAATTTCGCCGATTCCGTTGCACCGGTTGAAACATCCGTCTCTTATTTAACAGTGGACACCCACAGACGCAATGCTACCACTCGTTTTATTTGTTTACATTCAGTTCACTATCAGGATCACAGTTACAACTGACGAGGCAGCTGGGTTGTGTCCGGCACTGTCACGTGTCGCTGAAACATTCGGCACCGTCGTGTGGTGGCGACAGTGTCGGTTAGTCAGCCGACACAGTGAGTGTGAGTGGGGCCTATTACGGCCGACAGGAAGTGTGAGCGGGTTTCGACACAGCTGGCCAAGGTCACGACGCGTCTGGCCGTGTGGGGCCGACAGCGCTCACACGTGCACAGCAACGTCCGGGCCATCACGGTCGGACGACACTGGCGAGAGGCGATTATCGCGTTCCAACGATGCACACTAGGTCAGGGGCTCGGGCTAGCGCGACATAACTGATTTCAGTGACTCATCGGTGTCAATATGAAACGTATATCAAACTGTTCGCAGTGTCAGCAGGGAGTCATGTGCGTGGAGGCGTCACGAGCAGCAGTGACAGCATCAGCAGCAGCAGCAGTAGTGTGGTGTCGGTGAGGAGTTGTACGAGTCGAGACAGGGTTTGCAAGTGATATAGCTGTGCTAGGGGCCGCCGCGTGTATCCATTCATTTTTTTATTAAGTTCTGTCTGCAGTCGCCCGTGTGAATGTGTAGTACATGTCCAAATTTTGTGCCGATAGCTTATACAATAGCATACAGAACAACAAAGGGTGTCACTTTCTAGGGTGGCTGATAATACTGTAGCCTAAAGGAAAAGGCAAAGTTGATCCTTATTTCATTGTCTTACAGGTACCAAACGTGCTTGCGCCTACCCTGCGCTCTCCTCCAAGTTCAAGGTAAGTCCAGAAATTACCAAAAGCCAGTTTTCCGCCTCCGTACTGTTTGCAAACGGATTTTCTGCTAGGAACAAAAAGAACGTTATCGGTCTCTATACTTCTTCATACATCAACTTGGGATTAATCCCTTCAGTCTGATTTGGACTCAGAGCTTTAGGGTGCTTCGACCATTTGCAGAACTTAGAGCCACGCAGCATCACTAGACCGGCGGGCGACCTCGATCGTATGATTGCTTCCCAAACACGAAGTAGCGGATTGGATCAGGAAGCGGACCTGTTCCGAAAAACTATTTTATCATGCTGCACGATGATGCTCTAATTATCGCCTACCTGGCAGTACTAATAAGATCGGCTCGAGCGAATAATCATCTTTTGCGGTCATTTGTATTAGTCCATAAAATTGCGCTAAGTTGCAAATACCAAAGGGATTTTGACATTTTCTTTACCTTTTATCAGAAAGTCAATGTCTCATTATGACACAAAAACACTCACAATGCAAGAAACCTGCTCCAATATTTTCGTTTTGCCCGTTTTAATGCAAGCCGATTTTATAAGGACGTGATTCCTTTTCCAATCCATCATGCAAAGTTCCTGATTATGGAATATTATGCTTGCATGGACGTTGAGCTTATGTTGAGTTTATTCATTCTCACTGAATACCTGGTGTCATATTCATGTTCCATGGTCAATTTGGAATAGTTCGGTGTCTGCTTCATTTTAAAAAGAACGAAAAAGCAACTGGAACGAATTATGTCGCGCTAGATCTGGATCCTGACCCACTGTGCGACAGCGCCCTGTCAGTGTCGCTCCAGTGCTTGGCGCGGAAACACCGGTGAACACGGTGCTCGGAGCACGACCTACCAGACCTCAACGACCGAGTACGGTGGTCTGCAAACAACACAGCCAACACAGCTGGCTGTCGACAGGCAGCGGTGCCGCCGACCGAGATCCCAACCGAGCTTCGTGTTGCCCAAACACGTCCTGAGCGACGACGAAGCCGTCCACCAGCGCTATAACAGCAACCTAGGCAACTATCGCCGGTGCAGTCTTCTCTGAACGGGAGAGGTCAGACGAGTGGCGCGCTTCAAATAGGCGTGTGGATATGACCGCTGGGACAGGACATTGGTCTGTCAAAGCCCGGGCTGAATACGAGCACGGGCAACAGACCAACCCAGCTAAGGGACGTGCGGCAAAGAGAGTGCACCTGCCAACGAGTGGCCGTGTATTGGTCGCACCGCATGTCGAGGTGTCACCTTTGATGCGGACAACCACCGAACGATGATCACTTCAAGCGCCCTAGCGCTTCTGCCAGTTGCATCCGCCACCGCCGCCACCTGCCGGCCACACGCGCTGCCGCCGCCGCTGCTGCTGCTGCTGCTGCTGGCCCTCGCGCCGACCGCCGCCGCCCGGCCACCGCACATCGTGCTGATCGTCGCCGACGACCTGGGCTTCGACGACACCAGCCTGCGCGGCGCCGACCAGATCCCGACGCCCAACATGGACGCGCTGGCGCTGACGGGGGTGTCGCTGCGCCGCTACTACGTGCACCAGCTGTGCACGCCGTCGCGGGCGGCGCTGCTCACTGGCCGGCTGGCCACGCACACGGGCCTGCAGCGCGACGTCATCTACGCCGCCGAGCCGTATGGCCTGGCGCTGGACGAGCGCACGCTGGCGCAGCTGCTGCGGCCGCTCGGCTACCGCTGCCACGCCGTCGGCAAGTGGCACCTGGGCTTCTTCCGCGCCGCCTACACGCCCACACGACGTGGCTTCCACTCGCACTTCGGCTACTGGACCGGCCACGCCGATTACTACGACCACACGGCAGCGGAGGGCCACCACTGGGGGCTCGACCTGCGCCGGGCGCTGGGCGCCGAGCGCGACGCGCTCGGCCTCTACGCCACCGAGCTATTCACGGCCGAGGCCGAGCGGCTTATCGGCGCCCACAACGCCACGCAGCCGCTGTTCCTCTACCTGGCGCACCAGGCCGTGCACGCCGGCAACGGCTACGCGCCGCTGCAGGCGCCGGCGACGGCGCGCGCGCGCTTCCCGTGGATAGCCGACGAGCGGCGGCGCACATTCGCCGGCATGCTGTCTGAGCTGGACGGGTCGGTGGGCCGCGTGGTGGCCGCGCTTCAGGCGGCCGCCATGCTCAACGACACGGTGATCGTGTTCACCACGGACAACGGCGGCGCCGTGGCCGGCGTCGACGCCAGCGCCGGCTCCAACTGGCCGCTGCGCGGCGGCAAGTACACGCTGTGGGAGGGCGGCGTGCGCGGCACCGCGTTCGCGTGGGGCGCCGCGCTGCGAGGCGGCCGCGTCGAGTCCACCGCGGTCCACGTCACCGACTGGCTGCCGACGCTGTACGAGGCGGCCGGCGGCCGGCCGTCCGAGCTGCACCGGCTGGATGGCATCAGCCAGTGGCGTGTGCTGACCGGCGACGAGCCTCCGGCGCCGCCGACGCCACGCCACATCCTGCACAACATCGACCCGCAGACAAACTACTCGGCTCTAATGTCGGGCCGCTTCAAGCTGGTGACCGGCCAGCCGTTCCCATACAACGACTGGTACGGCTGGCCGGGCCGCCTCAGCTCCGGGGCGGACCTGTTCGCGCTGCAGGCGCGCTCGCCGGCCGGCCGCGCCGCACGCAGGTTGGGCATGAGCGTGTCGCGCCAGCAAGCGCAGCTGCTGCACGAGCAGCTGGCTGTCGGTTGCGGCCCGCCACCGGCTGTTGTCGCCGCCGACTGCTCGGCCGGCTGCCTGTTCGATGTGGAGGCCGACCCGTGCGAGCTGGCCGACCTGTCGTCTAGCCTGCCGGCGCTGCGCCAGCGCCTCGAGCGGCGACTTGCCCAGTACTGGCGCTCCATGGTGCCGCCCCGCAAGGTGCCAGAGGATCCGCGCGCCGACCCCCGCTACTGGGGCTACACCTGGACCACCTGGATGGACTTGGTGGACCCACAGCTCAGCCCCGACACGAGTACGTCACCAGACGGCTCCAGCACGCCACCAACTCGGCCGTCGGCGCACGCCAACACGGAATTTGAGATAATGATGGAGGCATAGAAAAGCGGCATTAAATACAACCCGCACAAACGTCCTCGTATCCCCATCGAAGTTCGCGACGTGCTGCTTGGCGCGTGTTCCGTGCATATTTCTCTTCGGCTTCCTGGCCCTTTGTGTTTTTTTTTAGACGGAATCCGAGGAAAACGTTTCGCTAACACAAGAGAGCCTCTGTGTGAACATAGCGTTCTCGAGTGAGATCTGCGGCAGCAAGCAGACCCCCATCATATCTGCGGATAAGCGTACTATCTCACATTCCCACTCGATATCAGCATCGGCGTGGCAGCATCCCTCGTCATCTTGACGTCGCTGATGTGAGACTGGTGCACCTGGCGCCGACAGCCGTTCCCTTCGCACCCGATCTTAGTTTGTCATTTGCCATGGATTCTGTCCTGTGCTGCAACTGTAGGCAGCGTTTGCTGCACTCTTCACCGGCCAGTCTTGTAAAACTTATGCTCATTTTCGGAGCATGATTATCTTCTGTGCGTCTCAGTGTGGTATGTTCGGTCGTTGACATCTTGAATACAGCTGTTGTACATCGCGGCCATGATCAGGTCCGCTGGCAGGTGGTATCTATTCGGCGCATGCTCACATCTAAAATGGTTTTATTGGATGTGATTTTCGGATGTGGTTCTTCGGGGCAATGGTGCGACTGACACCACCTATAAGCTCACGGTTACACACGCTACGCGTAGTTGCACACGCTTCGCGCAGTTGCAAACGTTACGAGCAGCTACACGGGACGGGGGTGGCCGAGTGGTTAAGGTGTTGGGCTCTGGGTACCAAAAGTCCCGGGCTCGACACTCGCAACGCTCCGGGCATTTCCCAATCCCGCGGCCCACCGGCAAAACAGTGTGGGCGACGTCATTAGCCGTGAATGTGCATAAAGTGCGTCGCGAATCACCCAATAAGCAAGCAGACAAACGCGCCGGTGCACGCGCTACACGCACATGTTTCGTGCGGTCACATTACACACGCTACGCGCGATACGTATGCACTGCTCGGATCGCATGACACAAATAATCAGAGCGTGCGATACAAGTGGTAGGCACACGGGCATGTTCCATTTGTTTTAGGTCTGAAGATGCTCAAAGTAATGACAAAGTGGCGCACGCGATTTGACAATTAGGTGACCGAATCGTGGTAAAACCTACCATGTCGCTACGTGATGGGCTTTGCTAACCGCGAGACTGAATAAATACATCGAAACTCACCACATCATGAAGTGGTGGGCTTTTACAATCTAAGGACTGTGGGTAATGAAGTAAAAATCCACTACCCCTGATGCGATGGGTTCGCTGGTTTGGGGACAATGGAAAACGAAGTAAAAACTTACTACGTAGCGACGTAATGAGCTTTCCCAGCCTAGAAGCAGTGGATAGTATCATTACGTCTTCACCGTTTTGATGTAGGCTTTGATCAAGAAAGCTTCCGCAATCACTAAGAATAGGATTGATTTCGTAAAACGTGATTGGATATGTTTTCGTCCTTCCGACTAAGCACGTACATAGTGGTTTCGACACAGTGGTTGTTAAATAGGAGCCAACACAAGCAGTGATTTCGACCGTTGAATTGGCTTATAACTCGATACTATCTACAAAAAGCTTCGAAAAACGAAAGGACTATCACATTTGCTTTGGGATATCATATCTAAATATGTTTTCCTACCAAGAACAAATCGGCGCATCAGGTGCAGGATATGAGAGCGATCGGTTCGCTGCATAAAAGAATAAAAATGTACGTCATGGGTTTTGACTTCGCGCAGCAGCGTGTTAATCCAGAACGACCGCTGTCGGATCTATACCATACCGCCGGCTGATATAGGTCGGCCGGCCTATACCTAACGTATACCATACCGCCGGCTGGCGTCACACAGCCTGCCTCAGACATGTGTGTTTCGTTCCGGACGAGACATGTGTGTCGCCGTTGGACAGTACCGCCAGCCGGTCTCGGACCACTCGACTTATGACATGACTGACCTGTGGCCTATGACATGGGACATGACTGACCTATGACCTATTACCTATGACATGAGGACATGGCTGACCCATGACCTATGACATGAGGACATGACTCGCCTATCACCTATGACATGGGGGCATGACTGACATATGGCCTTTGGGGCATGACTGACATAGGCCATAACATATGATATGAGGACATGACTGACCTGTGAACTATGACATGAGGACAGGGCTGACCTATGACCTATGGCACGAGAACATGACTGACCTATGACCTATGACATGACTGGCCTATGGCAAATGACATAAGGAGTCGGTCTCGCTCCCCCTCCAGCTCCACCTGAGATAGCATATCGCCCGTCAGCCGCCACTCAACACAACACGTGCTAATGCTGCCCGTACACTTGTATTCCGTTATTTACGTATATTTGCATGCATGCGAATGTATGCATGCGTGAGAATTGCATGGATGCGAACGACCACAATGCAGCTAAAATGTTGGTATAATGGCTATCCACAGACAAACGACCTAGGAAAATTGAAAAAGGCAGGTAAATAACATTGGAAACATTGTCAGACCGGAGGTCACGACTGAAACTGTTTCTAAACGAGAATCAACTTATCTACTCGGTCATACTCTACCTCATGAAATACCATATACATAAAATGTGAACAAATCCCTGCGAAGAATATACTCGCTTGTCTGCAGACAACACACTCAGAATGCAGTAAGTGAACATTCTACGTACAGTATTGTACTATCGTGCGCTAAAAGCTCACTGCGTATGCACGCCCACCTACGGGCACAGTAAGGCACCAAATTGCGCCGTCACTTGGAGGCGGTGGCAGAGTCAGTCTAACCTGGCGATTGTGCCGATCAATTGACCCGAAGGGATGCGGCACTGAACGAGGATGGCATCGGTCCAACTAGTGTCGGGCTGGTTAGTCACGAACGGGCGCTGGCTGGGGTCGGTTTCAGCCAAGGAAAACTCACTTTTGTGAAAATATAAAAGTTACTTCGGAAAACTTAGCAACTATGGCAGCATAGGGGTGGCATGAAGACCGCGTGTTGCCGCAGACAGTGGACGGACACTACTGCTACTCCCGTGACGTCATCTCGGCCAGCTGGGCGCGGAGCGTCGTCTGTGACGCAGACGGTACGCGATCGACACACGGCGACACAGAGGTCGGAGATGCCAGCGGGCCAGAGTTATGTCACGCCCTCCTACAAAACACACATACCAACGCAAATATACCGACCGCCACTTTTTAAGCTGGTTATCAGTTTTGGGTAAATCCACAGCATAGATGCATGGTTATGATGGGCACCGGCCATGGTTAAAATGTTGGTTTTTCATTAGGTGTGAGATGTCGAAATGAGCATAGCAGGATGTCGAAATTTGACATGTAATTAGTGTAATTTAAAATGTTTTTGATGTCTTTCAGACTACAATGATGGTGTAGTTGATTATGACTGGACCTTTATCATTTGTTTTAAGATTCATAATTCAAGAAAAGATGTAAATTGGGATAAGGAGAAAAATAACTATGATGAACTGGTATTGTATCAAATATCACACAGGTGATCCCTTTACCCGAAATTGCATTGCAAAATGTTCGTGTAATACCATTCCATATTGAGGACATGCACATGCTATTTATAAACAAGATAGTGTTACAAAGGAGACATAAATACTTCATGTCAATGAGCAGGATGCGGATACTTCTTGGAGAAGAATGTCGATTGAGTGTTCAGAAAGTAGTATATTCAGAAAGTGGAATAATTTACCACTGAACAACTTTGATAAGCCTGCATATTGTATTCAGTGCAGGTCTTCATTGCTTGCTGAATAAGGACTTAAGAGGTGCTGGATGATACCGGGTTTCAGGATACTGGGTAGACTATCTCAAAGAGAAGAGGCTCTGTGATACGGTTTCAGAAAATTTCCTGATCAGAGGTCATTGGTGCACCCCAACTATGGCATATTTGAATTGTTGAAGGGCATCAGGATGTCTTTAGTTGAGTTCATGTTGGTTTCATAATCAGCAGCTAGTAAGCAAGGATGTCAAAAGCCACAGACAGGGAGGTCTATTGAACTTTCATTAGGTGGTATTTTCCACCCATTTTCTTCAAAAATTTCACTGATTTATCGTGGAATGGCCCAGTTATACTCGAAGCCAGGCCAGTTTACATGTCCATCTCCTGCACTTCGTTAAGGAAGTAGAGGGGTTCCGTGAGTCTGCATTGCCAACAAACAAAACATTGTGCTTTGTGGCACTCGATTGGTTGTGATGTTATATTTTTTTGGTGAAATGGCAGCTTCTTATGACAGTACATGACTACATATACATGCACAACACATTCAAGTACATGAAGGTAAATTGCTCCTCAAAAAGTTCATTGAAAGAAATGAATATCAAACTACTTGAAATTACATCAGGCGCCAAAAAAGCATGCATACAGAGAATTTGCCTCCAAACTTCACAATTTGCGCTAAAGAAGCTAGTACGGGTCAAAATGATCCCCTTGGGATGCGAGTGTCAGACAATTATGTGGCACTGCAATGGGCAAAACAATCATATTCAATATTTTACGATTCGCTATTTGTTATCGATACAAACGCATGCCGAAAATCAAAAAAGCAGATAGTGTGGAGCTCACACACCCATGCTTTGTGGAACACTCCATTCCACCTCAAGGACGATGAGAAATGGCCGGGATATATCCATGTATATCCCGGCCAGAGCATGTTTTGAAGACTCAGGGTGAGCGCGGCTGACAGGCCGCATTTTGAAGTGGCCCTCGTGAGGAGCTGTACCTGTCGATGTTCTGCCTTTTGATTCGCTAAAGAACATTGACCAGGGGCACCGGCCATGCTGGTGATAACACGTAATCTCCAACTCGTTCACTAACCTGAATAGGTCGAAGTTCTCGGAGTCGGAGACACCAGTTTTTTTTTAGCGGTGAATACCAGCCGCGCATTATTCGACCTCATCCCACCAGGGTTGTAACTGCATATAATTTGAGTGAGTAGGAAGTTGTGCGCAAGGTGGCAATTGCGGGCTGCTGTTGCCAAGAATTTCTTGCGCCGCCGGTGCACATCACCAGGCAAAAGCGTCAACGTCTGCTGCGCCACTGCACAATGACTGTCCCACTGCCGGTCGCTGTTTCAGAGGCTACAGACGGCACAAGACCTCTCGCAGCACCAAACGCGCCCAGCCGACCGCCTGCGACCGCGCCACACGAATGAGGGGCCCTGTCCACGTGATCTACTGCCGCGGGGCCCCGCGGTCAAGATAGGCTCCGCCCACCATCGAAACCGTGGCGCACCGAAACCGTACCAGCAGCTTGAATAGAGACCCGCCTAAACGCTGTCGCGGCCGGCCATCAAAACCGGTGGCCTACCGAAGAAGGGAATTTGTGGAAGTTCCTCCCTGATAGGCTCTATAAATAATCGGTGGGGTATGTGAAATGTAGCTAGTGGTACAGCACCTGGTGGATTTGATGGCTCACCCAAGACAGGAATGCAAGCACTTCCATCGCAGGAGCGGTTGCTCGACGAGATCCTCGGAAGGGTTAACTGCAATTGGATTCCTTGGTCAGAGCAGTGCCTTTACGCGATGGCTACAAGCACCTACTCCGAGATGAAAAACCGTCCACACCTTGATGACATGGCAGCAGCGCCGACCAAGGTCAAAGCCTCCCCACAGTTAGCGCAGACTCACACCATTTTAGTCACTCTACAATGGCCTTCATAGCAGATGCCATTTTGTATTGTTCGCCAGCGCTGTTGACATTTCTGTTTACAGTCCACTGCGAAGTTTGTTAAACGCGAGTCGACCATCTATTACTTTTTGTATGAGGGGAAGGGGAGGTAGCTGCTTACCTTCAACGGGCCCGGGCGTCCCTAATTGTTTGTTGGTTACTATAATCGTAAGCCTTCAAGCATAAACTACCATGATAATTTGAGGAAACCACTACCACGTGGTGAAACACTGTCACGTGTGAAAAAAGTTATAGAAGTGAACGCTGATGTTATGGCCACGAGTGATTGTGTTGCAGTTGCAATTCCTGCAATACTAGATTAACTACCCATAAGCATTACCAGTGATGCTGGAACATTACCACACTTGAGAAAATGTGACCCTTCTGTCGGACTAGAGTACCCCAAGAGTTCATCGAGGTTCGCTTTTCGTATCCCGATATAAAGGCTTCACTTTGGTAAACGAGGTGCTAACTCCCCCACTACATCCTGTGAGGAACTCGTGGGCAAAAAGCATAATTGCTCAAAATAGGTGTCTGCTGGTGGACACATGCTATACATCCCATCACGAATATCATGGTGGGTTCACACAGGATGGACTTCTGGCGGCTCTTCTTATATCATTCTGCGAATGATTAACAGTTCGGGTGGAAAAGGAACTCTGACGAACAGAATGCACTTTCAAGATCATGAATATCAACAAATGAATGCAATATGCAATTTAATTACTATGCTGAAAGTATGAATTGCGGTGCATAATTCGAATACAGCTGTGCATAACTGGCGCTATGCACCTTTATATGCACCTACCTCCACTGAACCTAATCAATTTTCAGGGTGGATCATACTCTCAGTTACACACCCAAGCTTCACCACAGGTGACGACTTTCGACCTTTGACCACAGACGACCAACGGCCTTCGGGTTATAAGCCAAACAGAGCATTGTTCTTAACAAAAATAGCAAAAGCGATGTATTTCTTGGAAATGGCAACCATCCTGATCACACAACAGTCGTTGACTAGTCCTACCAAGGTAATCGTTCAGTATATCTGGACATCAGCGAGGAGGCGAACCTCCCTGATCTTTGCGCCCTTCAGCCTTCCGGCCCGGCTTAGAATCCGAACATGAAGACCGACCGAAAAACACCGACGCAAGCCGCCGCCGCAGGACTTAATGATCAGGCACCAATGGTACCGACGAGTACCCTGTCCACAAAAGCAGCGAAATCTCAGAGCGAAATGCGATGAGAAAAACTTACGAAAATGTTCAAAGCTTTCAGATGTATACCAGACGCCCCCTTAGAAGAACAATAGTTTCGTGAGTTTTCCTCATCGCATTGTATTCGTTAGTTTTGCTGCTCATGCAAACGGGATAAACGACACAGTGGATGATTCCCTCCCGACACGTCTGATAAACCCTCATCACAGGGGTAACCTGGATAAGTTGCTTATTCGCAGCAGGATAAACCTTGTTCGCATCACTGATACGGAGTTCCTCAAAGTAGCGTGCTCCTTCCTATCGACGCAGAATAACACTCTGCCAGAGCATTTACACGAGTTCCGCGAGGGTGGTTTCCCACAGGTGCACCCATCAGGGTGTAAGCACAGGTCAGCTACCACTTATCAGCCCACCCGACTGAGTCACCACCCCGGCACCGGCCAGACCGACGAATACGAAACTGGGCTGGTGCTGCCACCACGCTGGCGAAACTCGACACCGCCCCCGCAGTTCAGCAGCATCTTGGCGGCTTGTTACACGATGGATCCAGGAGTGAGCTTCCTGCTTTCTCGACCACCTGGTGCACATCCAGCACCTCTCCCGCCGGGATGTTGTAGGCGATTGCCAACCCATCAGGGTTGGACGGTGTCCTGTCGACAAAACAGGCTAGGACAAACACAAAGCATTGGTGACAATGAATAACTTCATACTCACTAGCGGGAAGGGCTCATGGAATCATGGAAACAGGAATGTCTCAAGAATACCAGTGTGCTAAGCCACCGTTAGACGAAACGCCTCAGGTCGTATCAGACATTGCAGCAAAATTTGTAAACTGAAGTTCGAAGTGATATCTGATGGGACAAATACTGACATATCTTCACCTCCAGGTCATTTGCCATGCATTCTGAGTAGTCTTCAGATTATCAATGATATCTTGAAACATTATTCTTATTGACGTGATAAACCTGGCATCCTTGGTTATATCTTCAACGATCAGTTTTAATTAGCTGGCATCTGAAGCCAAACCAAGTCACCATCGACACCAGGGAGTGCCAAGCCAGTAATGGCCACTGGCCAGTGTGGCACTGTCCAACGTGATACGCGAAGTCTCGACTATTTCAGAGCATGCTCTGTCCACCTGTAGTCATCAATGATGTCCTCTCCCTCACCTACAGCATTCAGTGGCATCCCCTGCCCACCTGCAATCGTCAGTGACATCCCCTGCCCACCTACAGCATTCAGTGACATCCCCTGCCCACCTACAGTCGTCAGTGACATTCCCTGCCCACCTACAGTCGTCAGTGACATTCCCTGACCACCTACAGACGTCAGTGACATCTCCTGCCCACCTGCAGTCGTCAGTGGCATCCCCTGCCCACCTGCAGTCGTCAGTGACATTCCCTGCCCACCTGCAGTCGTCAGTGACATCCCCTGCCCACCTGCAGTCGTCAGTGACATCCCCTGCCCACCTACAGTCGTCAGTGACATTCCCTGACCACCTACAGACGTCAGTGACATCCCCTGCCCACCTGCAGTCGTCAGTGACATCCCCTGCCCACCTGCAGTCGTCAGTGACATCCCCTGCCCACCTACAGTCGTCAGTGACATCCCCTGCCCACCTACAGTCGTCAGTGACATCCCCTGCCCACCTGCAGTCGTCAGTGACATCCCCTGCCCACCTACAGTAGTCAGTGACATCCCCTGCCCACCTACAGTAGTCAGTGACATTCCCTGCCCACCTACAGTCGTCAGTGACATCCCCTGCTCACCTACAGTCGTCAGTGACATTCCATGCCCAGCTGCAGTCATCAGTGACATCCCCTGCCAAAATGCAGTCGTCAGTGACATCCCCTGCCCAAATGCAGTCGTCAGTGACATCCCCTGCCCAGCTGCAGTCGTCAGTGACATCCCCTGCCAAAATGCAGTCGTCGGTGACATCCCCTGCCAAAATGCAGTCGTCAGTGACATCCCCTGCCCACCTGAAGTCATCAGTGACATCCCCTGCCCACCTACAGTAATCAGTGGCATCCCCTGTCCACCTGCAATCGTCAGTGACATCCCCTGCCCACCTGCAATCGTCAGTGACAGCCCCTGCCCACCTACAGTCGTCAGTGACATTCCCTGACCACCTACAGTCGTCAGTGACATCCCCTGCCCACCTGCAGTCGCCAGTGACATCCCCTGCCCACCTACAGTCGTCAGTGACATCCCCTGCCCACCTACAGTAGTCAGTGACATCCCCTGCCCACCTACATTCATCAGTGACATCCCCTGCCCAGTTGCAGTAGTCAGTGACATCCCCTGCCCACCTACAGTCGTCAGTGACATCCCCTGCCCACCTACAGTAGTCAGTGACATCCCCTGCCCACCTACATTCATCAGTGACATCCCCTGCCCAGTTGCAGTAGTCAGTGACATCCCCTGCCCACCTACAGTCATCAGTGACATCCCCTGCCCACCTGCAGTCGTCAGTGGCATCCCCTGCCCACCTGCAGTCGTCAGTGACATCCCCTGCCCACCTGAAGTCGTCAGTGGCATCCCCTGCCCACCTGCAGT
This sequence comes from Imbricaverruca yamaguchii, assembly GCA_034440575.1. Taxonomy (NCBI): domain Eukaryota; kingdom Metazoa; phylum Arthropoda; class Thecostraca; family Neoverrucidae; genus Imbricaverruca; species Imbricaverruca yamaguchii. Next base: position 820,322 of record JAOTOL010001659.1, read on the forward strand.
CGTCAGTGACATCACCTGCCCACCTGCAGTCGTCAGTGGCATCCCCTGCCCACCTGCAGTAGTCAGTGGCATCCCCTGCCCACCTACAGTCGTCAGTGGCATCCCCTGCCCACCTGAAGTCGTCAGTGGCATCCCCTGCCCACCTACAGTCGTCAGTGGCATCCCCTGCCCACCTGAAGTCGTCAGTGGCATCCCCTGCCCACCTGCAGTCGTCAGTGGCATCCCCTGCCCACCTACAGTCGTCAGTGACATCCCCTGCCCACCTACAGTCATCAGTGGCATCCCCTGCCCACCTGCAGTCGTCAGTGGCATCCCCTGCCCACCTACAGTCGTCAGTGACATCCCCTGCCCACCTACAGTCGTCAGTGGCATCCCCTGCCCACCTGCAGTCGTCAGTGGCATCCCCTGCCCACCTACATTCATCAGTGACATCCCCTGCCCAGTTGCAGTAGTCAGTGACATCCCCTGCCCACCTACAGTCGTCAGTGACATCCCCTGCCCACCTACAGTCATCAGTGGCATCCCCTGCCCACCTGCAGTCGTCAGTGGCATCCCCTGCCCACCTACAGTCGTCAGTGACATCCCCTGCCCACCTACAGTCGTCAGTGACATCCCCTGCCCAGTTGCAGTAGTCAGTGACATCCCCTGCCCACCTACAGTCGTCAGTGACATCCCCTGCCCACCTGCAATCGTCAATGACAGCCCCTGCCCACCTACAGTCGTCAGTGACATCCCCTGCCCACCTGCAGTCGTCAGTGGCATCCCCTGCCCACCTACAGTAGTCAGTGACATCCCCTGCCCACCTACAGTCATCAATGACATCCCCTGCCCAGTTGCAGTCGTCAGTGGCATCACCTGCCCACCTGCAATCGTCAATGACAGCCCCTGCCCACCTACAGTCGTCAGTGACATCCCTGCCCACCTGCAGTCGTCAGTGGCATCCCCTGCCCACCTACAGTAGTCAGTGACATCCCCTGCCCACCTACAGTCATCAGTGACATCCCCTGCCCACCTGCAGTCGTCAGTGGCATCCCCTGCCCACCTGCAATCGTCAATGACAGCCCCTGCCCACCTACAGTCGTCAGTGACATCCCCTGCCCACCTGCAGTCGTCAGTGGCATCCCCTGCCCACCTACAGTAGTCAGTGACATCCCCTGCCCACCTACAGTCATCAGTGACATCCCCTGCCCAGTTGCAGTCGTCAGTGGCATTCCCTGCCCACCTGCAATCGTCAGTGACATCCTTGCGAAGGGCACGGTCGATGTCGACACCGCTGAAGAAGGCCACCGCCTGAGGAAGATCGTCCAGCCCCAGCTTGTGGGCGAACATGCTGCGCGTCAGCAGGTTGGTGATCTGAAGAGCCAGAGCGGCGCGGTACCGGTCCTCAGAGCGTACCAGGTACCTGCGGCGAGTGGGGTAGGGTCAGGTACCGGTCCCAGGGCCGTACCAGGTACCTGTCGGGGGAGATGAGGTAGTGAAATTCCGATTGTCGGATTGTATCAAGTATCAGTAGAGGAGGCGGTTGGACACTAGCCTAGAGGCTGTGCCAATTACCGGTGGAGGAAGCGGTTAGGCGCCGGTGTAGAGGCCATGCCAGTATCAGCGGAGGAGGGGATGGGAATAAGCAGGGACTATATTTGCACTTCATAACTTGACAACTACATAGTGGACGCGCACGTGAAGCCCACTATCAGACAGTGGGCCTCGGCGATGTCGGGTAAAGACCTCATTTACCCGACAGGGGGTTACCGGAGGAGGTTAAGTACCGGTGCAAGGGTCGTACCAGGAACCCCAGAAGGGATACGGTGAAATGCCAACCGCACGTTGTGCCATGAATCCGCCAGTAAGGTAATGAAATAAAGCCGCTGTCAATGCACAAATGACCTTCTTGTAGGGGGGGGGGGGGTTAAGAGGGTCAATTAATTCCATAACAGGCAGGCATAATATATTTAGCCAGACAAATGGTGACTAGTTAGTTTCACGACGTAAATGTTCTCCTCTTTGGTATATGTGGTATACAATGTTAGATAAAAGGGAGTGGGTAGCATAACCTGAAGTATGCTGAATTTTTACGACCATTTCCTGTTGAGTAGAGTAAAGAGATGGTGCCTTTTTTGACTGATGAAGTGATAGTGTACATAAAAATCAATTATCATTTCACATAATTTTCATTTGAAGATTGACAATTTTTGGTCCTAAAGACTGATATGTTTCATACGTTAACCTGCGCCGTCTCTCCAGTCAGATCCTCACACCCCGTCTCTGCGGGAGCGGGATGGGGGTGGAGGCTGTTAGGAACCCCCTCTAAAATGAAAACTATGCATCGCAGGAAAAAAGGTGTCATGGGAAAGCGCTCGACGAGTAGGGCCCGACATCACCCCCAACTAATTTTCCCCAAGTGACGTCACTAGGGGCCTAGTTTTCACGACTTACATTATGTTTTTGGCTCCGGGGATTTCATTTTGGGGGATATTTGAGAAATGATTTGGAATCAGAAAAGGGCAGCGAACTCAATCAGGACTATACCTATTTTTTTCGGCCACCCCAAAATCAAAATTGTTTTTGAAATTCCAAAACTTTGAGTTTTCAAGTTTTCTTAAATTCTCCTTTTCTAATGGGTAGAAAAGTCTACAGTCAACAAAAGTATAATGGGTATGCCGATTTCCCTAATAAAAAATGCCTACTTTAGCCAGAATCTTCGATTTGAACTCTAATTTGCAAATATGAAAAATTAATAAGTAGTAAAAAAGACAAAAATCCTCTTGCATGCTTTGATGCATCCCTAAAGATAAGCAAGTGCTGAAAGTTTCATTAAAATATTTGAATTCGCTAAAGCGTTACGACTAGTTGAACATTTTTGGAGGTGACCTCACTTGACCTAGACTAACTCGTTGACCCTGGATGACCTGACTTCAAAAGTTTGACACATGCCAAATTGATATGAATGAACATGTGGTGCATGGGTTACGAGATAATTGTGAACGCGCACATTTCGGACGCCATGCCATTCGGTGCAGATATCGTCCAAACACCCACGCGCTACCAGTGCCACGAGCACGCAGCAGCAAGCTGACAAAAGCACGACTCAGTCTGGATTCGAACCCCGGGCCTGCTGGCCTGCCATCGGGCGTCCACTCACCGGACCTCGTCGTGTATACTGATGCAGAACCTGGCGTCGATGCCACAGGTGTCGATCAGCCACTGCATGCAGACCAGCATCAGGTGAAGGAAGTCCACCGCCGAGCTCTGCACCACCCAGTTCACGCGCGACGGCATGTAGCTGTCTCCCACCAGTTCGGGCTCCAGGCCGCGAGTCAGACGGGCGCCCAGCACCGGGGTGGCCGGGGTCAACTCAGACGCCACCGCCTCCAGCTGCCCGGTCAGGTCAGGTCAGGTCAGATCAGCTCCAGACCGCGGGTCATACGGGCACCCAGCACCGGGCTGGCCGGGGTCAGCTCAGAAGCCAACGTCTCCAGATGCAAGTTGGGGCCAACTCAAATCAAGTCAGGTCAGGTCAGCTCAACGGACATGGCCTGAAGCGATCCAGTCCGGCCACCGCCTCACGCTGTGCGGTCATGCCAGGTACGATCTGGCTCCAACGCCATGTCAGATCAGGTTAGGTCAAGGTCGCGGATGGCCACCCATCGCGTAGGGCTAGGATCAGCTACGAGGCCAGGTCCGGCTAGGTCGACACGAGTCGACCTGACCGGTCAGCTCGTGTCAGAACGAGAGAAGACTAGTCACGCTGCACCACAGCAGCCGTTGTGTCAGCTCACTCACAGCTGGGATGAATTCAACCAGGCACTACAAACCAAAACCGGGCCTCGCTTAGGCCATGATAACTGCGGAGACAACGGCTGGACAGAAACCCACTCCCTCGAGTCAAACACTTCAGATGCTCAAGACATTTGTGACGAGATCTCGAAGTAAAATAACATTGAACAGACAATTAAAGGTCACGCATGCCGGGAGCTCTCCCAAAGCGCTTCTGTTCTGGGAGGATGACTATTACCGCCTGGGGGACCATTACGCAACTTCGCACCACCCCTTCCCCGCTCAACAGCAAATGCTAAGGCAATGGGAGATGGTTTCTGACTGCGGGAACACAATCATAACTGGAAGGCCATGAATCCCAAGGTAATATGCTGAAGGAGGCCCTGACGCAGATTCTGGATAACCAGAATCGCACATTTTACAGTGTTGTACAAAATATGGGAATGGGCGGGGTGAAGCTCAAATACGCCGGTGCGTCCTGAATCCCCTAACTGCATATTTCGCTCGAAGTTGGTGTTGTGTGCACCCGCTATCACACAAAGCATTGCTGCTTGTGATATGAAGGCTCAGCATGAAATATCTCTATTTCCTACAAATGGTCCAAATTAATTTACAGTCAAAGCTAAAACATGGGGCCTCCTTTTAAAGCATCAGTATTGCGAAGTATGTGCCTATTATCACAAATTTTAGGTTAGGAAATTACCAAGTATACCCACCATTAGAAAAGTCGCACACAGATTCGAGCTCCTTTCACGACAAACCATAGGAGCAGGGCTCATACAGGCACGCGTGCCCTATACAAATTATCATAGTTATCCCATCAAAGTTCCTGAGATATTGTAACACTCGGTATGGTATGGTCAGGGAGGCCTGGGCACGCTCGGTATGGTATTGCCCGGGGGGGCTGGGCACGCTCGGTATAGTATGGCCGGGGAGGCCTGGGCACGCTCTGGTATGGTATTGCCCGGGGGGGCTGGGTACACTCGGTATAGTATGGCCGGGGAGGGCTGGGTACGCTCGGTATGGTATGGCCCGGGGGGGGCTGGGTACACTCGGTATGGTATGGCCGGGAGGGCTGGGCACGCTCGGTATGGTATGGCCGGGGGGGGGGCTGGGTACACTCGGTACTTTGTCCCTAGCCCTTTGTCCCTTATATTTCGAAACCCTGATGATCCGCATAATGCCATGAGGCAAACAGATTATCAACAAACAACATCGCTAAATTTTTAGACATCTGCTTCACTGGCGCCTCGTGGAATTGTTTCTGATATCAACGTTAACACAGAAAGCAAAACATTGTTTATATCTCATGGAACCATTTCACGTGGTTTATATCTTTCGCTTCTTCTCATTCATTGTCAGGAAAGGTAGAGCAACCCAGCGCATTGCTAGGAATTATCGAGATAGAAAACATTGGTTACGCGTTTGAAACGTAAATTCTTTAGCAGGTTCCGGCCAATGATGTGCGAAACATGTTGAACTTCGAACAGTACAATACTACAATTATGCTAATTTCCCCTGTGTCTCGTTCAAATGGTACTAAGGTAACACTATGCGGTCAAAAAGTCCTACTTATCAAGGGTGAGGTGAAAAATATCCCCCTCGCTGCATCTAAAAACCAATGCTGGAATCGAGTGTATGACTTCGAAATCAATGGAAGGGTCTTTCTTTATAGCACGAAATCAAACCATACGTGGATTTAGTTTTGGGTAAAAATTAGGAGAATAGCAGTATTGGCCGACACCAGCGTGCACCTGGCTAGCCTGTGGAAACCAACTCTCTGGTATTCTCGGGGGATGAATTCTAAGAAATCCTCTCTCTGTCATGGCAAGCATTAACTATGAAAGAAAACAAAAGTACTCATTCTTACCCATTTTTAACCTAGAAATGTCATGTAGTGACATAGGTCGCCAAAAAGGGGAGTCTGCTATTGGTTTCCACGAGGAATCGCAATTCCTTTAATTACATGTTGATTAAGTAACTCAAATGGACTTTTACATAATGTGTTAACACATTCAGTTTTATGTAAATCAGCAAATTAACTTCAGTCGAAATTTCAGGCAAAATGGGTTCAAATATCACTGGCCACATATGACTTTTGAAAGGCCACTGGCAAGTTGCGACCAGGGAACTTAGTGTATGAGGAAAAGCAATTTGTTCTTAAGGAAGGCATTGGTTGCAGGCCCAGTACCTCAGCATTCACATGGCAAAAGCGTTTTGCCCCAGTAGGCATACTTGTAAATTCACTCGAGGTAAGCAGAGGACAGCCAATGACATTGCAAATGTTATGACAATTGTTGCCATAATATTTAATTGAGGTATCTGAAGCATACCATCTTATAGCTTGAGTTCCATATGAAAAAAACCATACCAATGTCGATATTTATTTCTGGGCACAATACATTGTAGCAATGCATGATATTATTACCTACTCGTATTACCTGATGGTTGCAGGATGTACTATATCACACAGACGGTGGGGCGGAAAGCGTGAGGCTTTAGCCAATACGCAATGCGTGTGCATCAGTCTATACCAAGCATACCACGGTGCCCGTAGAGTGCGCAAAATGAGCTTACTAACAAGCTTAATAGTAGTAAGCTTTCTACGGCTATGCAAGCAAAGCTCTTTTCCTTGGTACACCTAAGTAAGTTCTGTACGCTTGCTTTATCTTAGTGCAATATGGGTCAAGGTAACTCAAAGAATGGGCGGTACGTGAGACGAATCTTGTATTCCTTCCTTCTGCCTGATAGTTGTAACATATGCTGTGTTGGGTACGATTTGCTTGCGGACAGGAATGTAATCACTTCGATGGAAAATTCCTTCCATTACGGGGGCACATGCCCTCCGCAGCTAACATGTTAAACCAGGTCCTGGACCAAGGCACATCACACAAGAGACTCGGCCCCCGGAGAGCTCTGGCGGGCCTTGTGTGCGCCTCACCTTGTTGAACATGAAGGACTCGGTGCCGCCGTGCCAGACGGGCCGCTCCGTCAGGTCGCGCCAGCTGCCAGACGTGCCGGCCAGGCGGGTCAGCAGGATCACCTCCGACTGCTGCCACGGCTCCTCCGGGCTGCGCCCCACCAGCTGGGCGATCAGAGGGTCGTCCTGCACAGGCAGGTAATGTCAGACAGCACAGAGCCAGTCCTCCTGTACAGCACAAATAGCAACAGACATAGAGCCGGTAAAGCCTACGAAATTTACATGCTCGTTGGTCAGAACAAATAAACGTGAGATCAGACGAAAAGCATCACCTGATGGAATAGTGAGTTAAAGACCGGAGGTCCTGCTGGCATGACAGTGAGTCAATCGTACCTCCATCATCCTCGATATGATGCTTCCCACCCACTATGGCCGACATCTGCTGAGGTCTAGACAAACTTTGACATCAATTCCTTCACACCCACTGGCGTCTGTGGCGCGCACCTAGCCTCCGGCTCCCCGTGTGTCTCGGCACCTCACCTCCGCCTCCCCGTGTCTCGGCACCTCACCTCTGCCTCTCCGTGTGTCTCGGAACCTCACCTCCGCCTCCCGTGTGTCTCGGCACCTCACCTCCGCCTCCCCGTGTCTCGGCACCTAACCTCCGCCTCTCCGTGTATCTCGGCACCTCACCTCAGCCTCCCCGTGTCTCGGCACCTCACCTCCGCCTCCCCGTGTATCTCGGCACCTCACCTCCGCCTCCCCATGTCTCGGCATCTCACATCAGCCTCCCCGTGTCTCGGCACCTCACCTCCGCCTCTCCGTGTGTCTCGGCACCTCACCTCCGCCTCCCCATGTCTCGGCACCTCACCTCCGCCTCCCCGTGTATCTCGGCACCTCACCTCCGCCTCCCCATGTCTCGGCACCTCACCTCCGCCTCCCCGTGTATCTCGGCACCACACCTCCGCCTACCCGTGTCTCGGCACCTCACCTCCGCCTACCCATGTCTCGGCACCTCACCTCCGCCTCCCCGTGTGTCTCGGCACCTCACCTTCGCCTCCTCGTGTGTCTCGGCACCTCACCTCCGCCTCCCCGTGTGTCTCGGCACCTCACCTCCGCCTCCCCGTGTCTCGGCACCTCACCTCCGCCTCCCCGTGTGTCTCGGCACCTCACCTCCGCCTCCCCGTGTCTCGGCACCTCACCTCGCCTCCCCGTGTGTCTCGGCACCTCACCTCCGCCTCCCCATGTCTCGACACCTCACCTCGCCTCCTCTGTGTCTCGGCACCTCACCTCCGCCTCCCCGTGTCTCGACCTCACCTGCCTCCCCGGTGTCTCGGCCCTCACCTCCGCCTCCCCATGTCTCGACACCTCACCTTCGCCTCCTCGTGTGTCTCGGCACCTCACCTCCGCCTCCCCGTGTGTCTCGGCACCTCACCTCCGCCTCTCCGTGTCTCGACACCTCACCTCCGCCTCCTCGTAGGCCTCGGCACCTCACCTACGCCTCCCCGTGTGTCTCGGCACCTGACCTCACCTCCCCCTCCCCGTGTCTCAGCACCTCACCTCCGCCTCCCCGTGTCTCGGCACCTCACCTCCGCCTCCCCGTGTGTCTCGGCACCTCACCTCCCCCTCCCCGTGTCTCGGCACCTCACCTCCGCCTCCCCGTGTCTCGGCACCTCACCTCCGCCTCCCCGTGTGTCTCGGCACCTCACCTCCCCCTCCCCGTGCGTCTCGGCACCTCACCTCCCCCTCCCCGTGCGTCTGGGCACCTCACCTCCCCTCCCCATGTCTCGGCACCTCACCCTCGCCTTCCCGTGTGTCTCGACACCTCACCTCCGCCTCCCCGTGTGTCTCGGCACCTCACCTCCCCCTTCCCATGTGTCTCGGCACCTCACCTCCCCCTTCCCGTGTGTCGCGACATCTCACCTCCGCCTCCCCGTGCGTCTGGGCCAGTGACTGTAGCGCCTGCCGGCCGCGCCTGTTGAGCAGCCACCTCCTGGTGCCCTTGGTGCGTCGGTACATGTCCGCCACGCGCCGCTCCAGCTCCGCCTCGGGCAGCCGCTGGGCGTGCTGGCGCACCAGCTGCGTGGCGAACGGCCGCGAGCCGCCGTAGATGCGGCCGTAGTTGAGCACCTTGGCCAGCTCGCGCGACACGCCGATCAGCTGAGCCGTGCGCGAGTGCAGGTCGGTACCCTCGGACTTCTTACCTGGCCGGAGGTCAGGGCAGGTCAATGGGGAGCTGTGCGAGTCAGTGTAGGTCAGATGAACCGTGCGGCGAAGTGTGGGACGGTGCTCTCCGACCTTTTGCTAGACGAGAGGCCAGTAAAGATCCATGCAAGTGAAAGCAGATCAGTGAAATGTTGTTTTAATGTTAGTGGTGAGTTGCTAGTACATGCAATGCTAGTAATATCTGGTGTCGGTCTATTGCCCTTGTAAAGTGTCATAGATGGAACTTGATTTGTTCCATCTAAAACGCTTCACGACGAACAACAGTCAAAATATTGGTAAGATCATATATATTGGCAAATATCAGTGTATGTCAGTACGAATCAGTGTAGGTTAGCATAGGTAAGTGCAGTCCAGAAATGACCACCTTGGGTGAGCATAGGTCAATGTAGGTTAATGGAAGGACTGCATTGGTGCATGTGCGTAGTCTGCCGTAGATCGATGTTCAGACTTCCTGTAGTGCCAAGGTCAGGGGAGGTTCAGCTAAGCCAGTCGAGTCGGCGGAGCAGTGCACAAGTAATAGATGTTCACCTTCAAACATGTTCCCTCCGTAGAGGTAGGCGTACCAGCTCAGTCCTCTTAGACCCTACCTGAGCCCTTGGCGCCAGCCGACATACACGGGGTAAACTGGGAGCAACCAAATCACCGATGATATATCTCTGCCCCTAGATCCGCACGCCGCTAACTCACACTAAGACCTGCCACCGATTCAGCTCATTGGTCAGATCAGTGTTAAAATAATTATTTTCCGTTGTGTATGCGATGTCAAAGCGAGTAAAGTAAAATATCGAAATTCGCGATGAAAGTGGTGTAGGTGAACATACCAAATATGTTCTTGAAGCTCAAATTTGGCCGAACACTAGCAAGTGAACTTTCTTTGCTTGTTTTTGACACATACCTACTTTGGGGGTTCCTACGTTAACGATAACGAAAAAAATATGCATGCTATAAACTTGCAATATAAAACAGACCACATCATATGCAACTAATTTCTTTACTTGTAAATGTGTATCTAGATGCTCATGTGCCACGATCCGCACTGATAAGTAAGGGCATGATACCAGGTAACGAGATGCCGCCAGAAATGTGGGATGAATACTTCAGAAACATATCCCAAGAAGTAGGATGGCAAATACTGTTCAAAAAGGAGGCTAATTAAGTGTTCAATAAGTGGCATATTCCACCCTATTTAACGGATAAACACCATTGCGTCTGATCGATGACTTGCTTAGCAGCATGACTCATATGACTCACCTTGGAGAGTCATCCAGCTGAAGGCGGTGCTGCCGTGTATTCGGGCGTACGCAGAGTCACTGATGACCGCCGCGATCCACAGCTCCTGCCACAGCGGACACACAGCTCCTGTCACAGCGGACACGCACGGCTCCTGTCACAGCGGATACACAAAGCTCCTGACACAGCGGACATACACGGCTCCTGTCACAGCGGACACGCACGGCTCCTGTCACAGCGGACACGCACGGCTCCTGCCACAGCGGACACACATGACTCTTGCCACAACGGACACACACAGCTCCTGTCACAGCGGACACGCACAGCTCCTGTCACAGCGGACACACAGCTCCTGTCACAACGGACATACACAGTTCCTGCCACAGCGGACACACACAGCTCCTGTCACAGCGGACACGCACGGCTCCTGCCACAGCGAACACACATGACTCTTGCCACAACGGACACACACAGCTCCTGTCACAGCGGACCACACAGCGGACACGGCTCCGCCCACAGCGGACACACACAGCTCCTGCCACAGCGGACACGCACAGCTCCTGTCACAGCGGACACGCACAGCTCCTGTCACAGCGGACACACAGCTCCTGTCACAGCGGACACACAAAGCTCCTGACACAGCGGACATACACGGCTCCTGTCACAGCGGACACACACAGCTCCTGCCACAGCGGACACACACAGCTCCTGCCACAGCGGACACACACGACTCCTGCCACAGCGGACACACACAGCTCCTGTCACAGCAGACACACACAGCTCCTGTCACAGCGGACACACACAGCTCCTGTCACAGTGGACACACAGCTCCTGTCACAGTGGACACACACGGCTCCTGTCACAGCGGACACACAGCTCCTGTCACAGCGGACACATATGACTCCTGTCACAGCGGACACACACAGCTCCCATCACAGTGGACACACAAGGCCGCTGCCACAGCAGACACACGCGACTCTTGCCACAGCGGACACACACGGATAACGCCACAGCGGACACACACTGATACCGTCACAGCGGACACACCCGGCTCCTGCCACAGCGGACACACACGGCTCCTGCCACAGCGGACACAGACGGCTCCTGCCACAGCGGACACACACAGCTCTTGCCACAGCAGACATACATGGCTCCTATATTATAGGGCAACCAACCACAACATAGCTGTTTGTTATTTTGGCTTTAGGGCGCCTCGACCAGAATTGATCATTCGCGACCACAACATAGCTTTTGCTGATGTAGCGAGTTGCAACCTGGCCCATTCGAGCCAATCACGCCATGCCACAGGTACTCTGTTAGGGTAATAGTTAATTTAAAACACAGCCGGTACCCCAGCATCAACGATGTTGCAAGACATCATATAGGGCGAGACAGCATCACATGCATACCAATAAAGGGATGTATTGGAGCCGAAAGGGGTCATGTTACAGGATTTTCTTTCGGTTTTCCACCGATGAGCAAGATCTAATTTTAAATTTCCAAAAGCAAGACCTAATTTCCAAAGGGTTGAGTTCATTGCAAGATATTTCAGTTGCACTCAGAGAGGGGCTTACATCACATAAGCGACCCGTGCCCTGACAATCCAGCACGCGTGGGCGGCGTGGATACCAGGTACGAGTTGATGCTCAGAGAACACATGGGCACCGCAACTGACAGGCACGTCCGCTGACGTACCCAGGAGACCTGAGTGTTAATTGTTCGTTTATTGAGTGGTTGGTTGGTTATTGGTTTTACGACACATCGACCGTTGGAGTCATGCAGCGTCGCCAATCTCTCACGCCGATTGGTCGCAGACGAAGAGTAAAGACAGGTGGGACTCGAAGACACCGTCGCCGCCCACACTGCGTCACCAGCGAGCCATGGGATTGGGAAATGTCCCGAGTGGTGCCAGTGTCGAATCTGTGACCCGTATGTCCAGAGTTTCACACACTAACTACTCTGGCGTCCCTGCCCCAGACGAGTTGAGTTTCGGACGATAACCACCCAGTTGTCCCCGCCCTAGACGAGTTGAGTCTCGGACGATAACCACCTAGTCGTCCCCGCCCTAGACGAGTTGAGTCCGACGTTAATCACCCTACCATCCCCCGCCCCAGACGAGGTGAGTCTCGGACGCACCTGCGAGTCGACGTCAGCGCCCACCAGGTGATAGCCGGGCGGCGCCTGCACCATGGCGCGCAGCTCGGAGCCCAGCCGGTCGGCACGCACGTTACTGGCCGTCAGCCACGTCCGCTCGACTGCCCGCCGGGTGAGCGTGCCAGCCACCTTGACCTGAGGTCACGACGTCGGTCACACGTGGGCCACATTGAACTGAAGGCGCCGCAACAAGTCGGGTGTGTAGGCATACCAGGTTGGAGGTAGTGCCTTCGATCTGAGGTAACGACACAGGTTAGATCTGAAACCACACCTACCCGACATCACATACCAGATCAGACGTGTTGTTTGTTTGTTTATTGGTTGGTTCCCCACCCCCTTTTTTCACACTCACCGCCAAAGGCGCCCCCCCCCCTTTTTCCCGGGGGGGGGGGGGGGGGGGAAAAAACTCATGGGGGGGGGAGGAAAAACCGCGCCCCCTTTCCCTCCCCCCCCCCCCCCAACAACCCCCCCCCCCCCCCCCCCCCCCCACATGCATCTGCACTGACTTCATACCATGAAATAGGTCAGTCACGCAGAATTACTCGGCATTTTCATGTCAGCCAAAATTGAACGTTGTCAGCAAGTGTCCGAATTCAAACAAGGTTGGGCATTCAGTATGAATATGAACGCAACATGGTCTCAATGGAATAACTAAGATGCCATTATATACCTACAATTTCATGTTTTGTCCGGTTTAATTCTACGAGTGTAGATATCAGCAGTGACAAAAAAAAGCACATAAATGAAATTGAGAGCAATTCCTATTACCACTGTCTTATATACCCGGCGTCACTAAGATGCAATCGGCTGGTGAGCAATACAAATATAAACAATAATTATCACTTTGCATACTAAAATGGTTGTGCTGTTATCCACTAGAATTATCAACTTTGGACGAAGCCATTGCCACTCAGAGACGTCAAACGGTACCACTGCAGTCACATCACAGCTGGCGCTGGCATCATGGCACCACTGCAGTCACATCACAGCTGGCGCTGACACTGGCAACATAACATCACTGCTGTAACATTACAGCTGGCACTGGCATCACAGCTTCACTGTCGTCACATTACAGCTGGCGCTGGCATCATGGCGTCACTGCAGTCACATCACAGCTGGCGCTGACACTGGCATCATGGTATCACTGCAGTCACATCACAGCTGGCGCTGGCATCATGGCGCCACTGCAGTCACATTACAGGTGGCGCTGGCACTGGCAACATAACATCACTGCTGTAACATTACAGCTGGCACTGGCATCACAGCTTCACTGTCGTCACATTACAGCTGGCGCTGGCATCATGGCGTCACTGCAGTCACATTACAGGTGGCGCTGACACTGGCATCATGGTATCACTGCAGTCACATCACAGCTGGCGCTGGCATCATGGCGCCACTGCAGTCACATTACAGGTGGCGCTGGCACTGGCAACATAACATCATTGCTGCAACATTACAGCTGGTGCTGGCATCACGGCTTCACTGTCGTACCAAAGGGCGGCAATCACGGCATGCACCAGAACTGCAGGCTCCACATAACAGTGGCGCTGACACTGGCATCATGGCACCACTGCAGTCACATTACAGCTGGCACTGGCATCATGGTGGCCCAGTAGCCTCGTTGAGCAGTGTAAATAATTGACCATGTGGCTGTATTCGTATATTCATTATTTTCTTAGGTTTTGGCGCTTTGGCACTGGCAGACATTAAACATCATTGCTGCAAAAACATTAAAATGCTGGTGACTGGTGCATCACGGCTTCACTGCTTTTTTCACCAAAGGACATGGCCAAGATCAAGGGCTATCCACCAGAACTTCAGGCTCCAGTAACAGAGCCACATTCCGAAAGCCCGCCCGGTTCGTCAATTATATGATTGTGAAACAGCCTGGTAAATGGTCCAGTAGCCTCGTTGAGCCGTACCGTACCTATGACTGCAAGACCGGAGACAGCTGCACTTTCGTATCCACGCCTGTGGTCTTCGGCCGTGCATGCCTGGATTTGAACGGATTGCTGCTCTACGACGCACTCAGCAGCTGAGGCTATATGGCGTCGCTTGCCTCTCGCAACTGGCAGGAAGGGCGCACATCGCGGGGAATTCGGCCGCATCTGAGGCGGGATGGCGCCGTACTGAGCGCCCGGCTCGTACTGCGGGTGGGAGGTGACGGCCCGCGGCAGGTCGGCGGGCCTGTGACCTTTGGCCGTACCTGAGGCAGGATGGCGCCGTACTGGGCGTCCGGCTCGTACTGCGGGTGGGAGGTGACGGCCCGCGGCAGGTCGGCGCGCCTGTGACCTTTGGCCGTACCTGAGGCAGGATGGCGCCGTACTGGGCGTCCGGCTCGTACTGCGGGTGGGAGGTGACGGCCCGCGGCAGGTCGGCGCGCCTGTGACCTTTGGCCGTACCTGAGGCAGGATGGCGCCGTACTGGGCGTCCGGCTCGTACTGCGGGTGGGGGGTGACGGCCCGCGGCAGGTCGGCGCGCCTGCGACCTTTGGCCGTACCTGAGGCAGGATGGCGCCGTACTGGGCGTCCGGCTCGTACTGCGGGTGGGAGGTGACGGCCCGCGGCAGGTCGGCGCGCCTCCCGAACACGGCCAGCTGCCCGCGGATGCGGTCCTGGTTGTTGCGCCAGTACGAAATGGTCTGACTGACGCGCAGTACGTGCTCAGCTGACGAGCCGCCGGCCGCCGCCAGCGTGCCGCCCTCCACCTGGCGGACACAGGGGGAACTTTGAGTTCGCCGACCAGACACGCGACGGTTGTGTGCGTGTCGTACCTCTCGTCGTCGCACGACGATCGTGGTTTGACAAGCGAGCTCAGTTCGGCAGCACAACACGTAACGCTGGTGCCGCAGTGTTTAACGTGTGGCGAAACTAGGTGAAAATATACCATCTGTCGAGTAGCATCACTGCATATAGTGCCATCTTGCGCTTGTTTCAATTATATATTTGTACATCAAACTCAATGGAGCCACCGAGTTACTGTTGCTATTGTTGTTTGTGGCCTTACGACGCACTACGCAGCTGAGGTCATATGGTATCGCCTGGTTCCCACCCTGGCAGGGGGTACGGAAAGCTCAACAAATGAGCATCACAACTCAGTGATTGAAGAATTGCGTGATCCGAGACACCATAAAACTAGTTTCAACGGAGATGTTATCGATGTGTGCCAAGAAGCCCCCCTCCATGCAGGTGAACGAAGGTCGGACAAATTAGCGGCGATGAAGATGAAAATGAAGAACTTTTTGGGTTCTTTTACGACGCATTCAACCAGTAGTTATATAGCGTCACCAACCTCTCACGCCGATTGGTCGCGGGTGGACTCGGTAAGTGCCATCTGTTGTGAGATTCGAGCCCACAATCTTGCAATCAAGAGTACGATGTTCTACTAACTGAGCTACCGCGGCCCCGAGATGAAACTTAGCTATCTTGTTTCACTACAACTGGAAGCCCATGCTGCACATACCTGACTGAGGAAGTGCTTGGAGAGCGGGTTTCCGACATTGTGACCAGGTCCGTCCTTGTGCGGCAGCGGGTGGAACCGACAGCCGGGGATGCGCACCTCGTCCAGCCCGCCACCCTCCGGCGCCGGCCTGCAGCCCGCCACCGACCGCAGCGCCTCTAGCGGCAGCTGCGGCCACTCCGGCCCGTCCGGGTCACGGCCCGACTCGTCCGGGTCACGGCCCGACCCGTCCGCCGGCACCAGGAAGCCCCAGCCGAAACGGGCGACGTGGTGCAGCGGAAAGCCGTCCCAGGTGAGGCGCAGCAGCTTCGGCACCACGCGCTTGGACGTGGTCAGCTCGGTCAGACCTGGAGTGGATTGCAACAGAACGCGGTCAGACAAGTGGAAGGCGAGGTGGCTGGCGCATCGAGGACTACCTGTGTTTCAACTTTGAGGAAAATCTATGGAGTCCGCCCGTTTGCGATATCCAGCGAATACCGATCAAACTCAATGTGGATGTGAATCTGTTGCTAATTTTAAGTCTGACGAATGTCATTGCCGCTGAGTACGAACTCATTTTTTTCAACTTTTTCATTCCCGGGCTTGCGTCTCCCTCGGGCTTGTGTATCACCTGTGACTGCTCTTATCTAGCATATTTGTGGGCACTCTCGTTCTGCCCATGTTTCTGCTGCGAGTATGGCTGGTTGACGTAGATGCTGGTTTAGGAAAGGTAGCGGTTAGGGCATGCTGGCCACAGATGGAACTTCGACAATTTTGGTGTTGAGAATGCAACACCAACGTCTAACTTGAACCTTAGGCCTATAGCGATGCGTGGAAATAACGGATTGAAATATTACGTCGGTGATGACAATTACTTTTGGCAATCTCCACCTGTGAGTGTAGTCTTCTTCAAATCCAATCATACCATGGGCTCATAAGCACTGGGTCGGATAAGAATAGCTTTCCATGAGGATATTACTATGTTATTTGCCCCTCGATACAAATGCATGATTATTGTTCATCACCAATGTATCTTCATCAGAACAATATACCAACCTACCTTAAGTTACGATTAATTATAAATATAACAACTAAATCATTGTTTAATGCAACAGCACTTGCTTATGACAGCTTTTTACGACAGGTCCAGTATCACAAGGCACATATAACTGTAAACCGTGTAAAGCTTGTATTACCATTGAGTGAAGTGTTTTTTTTTGATGTGACCCAGCACCAATAGGCAGAACTAGACTTAGTGTGGCCGGATATCTGTACGAGGAACCTTGGGCTCTTTTACGATGCACTGAATTGCTAAGTTATTTAGCGTCGCCAACCTCTGACGCCGATTGGTCGCGGGTAAACTCGGCAATCCTGTCCGCTGCGGGACGCGAACCCACGACCTTGGGATCAAGAGGCCGACTGCCTGACGACGGAGCTACCGCGGCCCACATCGACCAGTCTGCAAAGACGCGCACCTGAGCCGTCCTTGTTGCACAGCTCGCGGTACCACTTGGGGTAGCCGGGCAGCACCGGCTGTTTCTTGTAGAGCGTCTCGGCGGTGGCCCAGAGCGGCCGGAAGCGCTCCTGCAGCGGGTCCTCCAGCGGAGAGTCCGACTGGAACTCAGCCTCAGTCAGCTGCCGACAGCCCGCCCACCAGCCGGCCGGCAACGGCGGCGGCGGCACACTCGGCGGCTTCTTCTTCACGGGTGGCTTCCTTATCTGCAACGTCCAATCAACATGTCCAAAACACGGACCATGAGGCTAGTGGCGTTCCCAAAAATATCCTGAAGGCTTTGTCGATGGCCGACGTTCCTGATGGGTTCATCATCATCCATTTACGCCATATTCTAAATTATCGTATATGGAGACTACTTCATTCATACTAGAGTATTTAGTACCTTACCAGGACATCAGAGTGCTAGTTTCCATGTGAAGAGCATGCACAAAAAGCTAACCATCCGTACATTCTTGACTGTACACCTCTGCTGAGAACAACCATGACAAATTATATACAGGGGAGACTACTTCCAGCAAACTTAACCCAATATCAAAAGACTTTTCATGGGAATCACATGATCATTCCGATAGAACCACTTGCCCTGTCTATCTCTATCCCTCGAGTCCAAAAGACACGATGGTACCAAACTAAACACATATGTGTTCAAATAAGTGCAAGAAAAGAGTCAGTATGTAGATTGAGATATTTCAACTTGGGTCGTGTCTCAAAAGAACACATTTTCAAAGCACATTTAAGACGGTATTTACCCATGTTCCTGGTGATGAACTAATAACTATTTTCATGGAGCTTCCTACCCTTCCATTCATGTCCTGCTAAGATGGGCTTTACTATATGGGTCTGAGATGGATCTTCTGACACCTCCCCTACCCGGTTATGGTTAGGGTGTCCTTTTCTTCTATGTGAGACACTAACCTACATCGCCTTACTATGTGAGACACTAACCTACATGGTCTTCCCCTGTGAGACCATAACATACACGGCCCCACCCTGCAAGACACTAACCTGCACGATGTTCATCTGCGAGACCCTAACCTACACGACCTTCCCCTGCAACACCCTATACGGCCTTCATCTGCAACGCCGTAACCGGCAAGTTGAGCAGGTGACCTGTGCTTCATTCTCAAGCACCGACTTTATCTCCTGTGTTCCCTTCTCAGGGCCGTACCCTAATGTTATGTATGCTCAATGTCGAAAATCCTACCTTGAAGTGCTGCGTATCACCATGACCAGCCCACTGGTACGCCGTACGACCCAAATTCATGACCGTACCTAGACGTTCTGCGCCCTATTCCACAGCCTTGCCTCGTGTCACGTGTGCCAATGCCAGGCCCCACCTTGATGTGTTGCGTACTCCAGTCAAGGTCCCAGAGCCACGGGTCACTCCTGTAGGCGTCACCATGGGCGCTCCTGCAGGCGGCACAGGCCACCCGACGCAGAGCCGCGCTCAGTTCGTTACTCAGGTCGTCATATGACTCCTGGCAGAGGCGCAGGTAGGCGTCCCACGCGGGACCCACCGGTAGGTATACCTGGAAACGTGCCTGCCATGTCACATGCCTGATCTACTTTATTGTTACCATCGAAATAGCATCAGCAATGGCACACAAAATGGAAAGAGGAAAGCCAGCATATATATATATATATATATATATATATATATATATATATATATATATATATATATATATATATATATATATATATATATATATATATATATACATATATATGTCAACGTCGGACATTGTCATAAATCATGAAATACAGACACTAGATTTTAAGACCAATTGTGTTTGAATAATTGCTGCGGAGGCATGCAGAATCAGTCAATACTAAGCACAAGGTAGTTGTGCCGACCATGAATCTGCCTCCTGGTGTGGGGACATCCAGTTGTGTTGTTAATGGGTTTAGGGGCGCATCAGCTGCATAGGGAGAGAGGAGCCCAGTTCCAGGCAGAAACTTTGACTGGTAGTTTAACACACCTACATTGTCGGGCGTGTCTGGTACCTGCTATCCCAACTTGCCTGGCCAGTGGCCAAATGACCATCTCAGCTGGAGGCGTTAAGAGCGAGCGAGTGGAGGTACTCAACCAATTCTGCTAGGGCGTGGAAACTTTTACAGGCCAGTGCTCGGTCCACTAGGCTAACCCGGTAGTACACAGACAGAATGATGATGGAAATAGCAAGCAGCAAGCTAAAGGGTATATGCTGTGTAGCTGTTGGCTAAGGTGGTGGAGTATGCATAAAGTGTTATTCTGGGAAAATTTTGGCAACACCACACAACATGCATTGCATGAAGCTCAAGAGCACAATCAAGAGCACACAAATGATATGATATGATATGAAACGATATGTATATGAAACAATGATTAACCATTTGATTAGCTATTCAATATTGCAATTTCGAGATATTTGAACAGCAGACAATTCTGCTGCATCAAGTTGGCAATGCAATGCATGGAGTGACGTAAAATGAGGCGCATTCAGCAAACGAGACCAAGACGAGACCTGCCATGCCACCGTGATACCTGCCCCATGTGTAGAGTCCCAGCCAGGGTGACGGGGTGCGGAAACCGCTCCAGGAACTCGGGCAGCAGCCGTCGCAGCACGCACCAGGTGGCGCGCGAGTCGTCAGCGCAGTATGCCATCAGCTGCTGGAAGTTCTGCCTCACGTCCGACAGGTCCCCGCGCACGAACAGCTGGCGCGGGTCCTTGTCGAGGCTCTCGCCGCAGTACACCCGGTATATGTCTGCCAACGAGTTGGAGGCGGTGCGTGTCATCCAGTCCAGGTCGGGCGGGCGGCGCGGCGGCGCGCGACCCTCGGATTTTGCGCCGAGCAGCAGCGCGCGCTGCTGGGTCGAGATGCCGCCGACGGCGATGTGCATGCACATCGTGTCGACGAAGCGCGTGCCTGTCGGCCGCAGCGTGTACTGCTCGCGCACGCGCGCGCGGTCATACGCCACGTTGTGGCCGACCACGACTCGCGGCGACTTGGCGTGGTTGTCGAGCGGCACCAGCTGGCGGAGCGTGGGTCGTCGGGAGGCCGGTACCACGCCGTCGGCCAGCCACGGGCTGACCCAGCCGTACCAGGCGGCCGGCGACACGGCCGTCGCCATCACCACCAGGTCGCGGCGCACCACCACCTCCACGTCGAACACGAGCGCGTCGCAGTCGGGCACGGCCACGGGGCGAGCGCCGTGCGCGTCGTACCGGGTCCAGCCGGCCGCCAGCCGCCACTCAGCCGGCGCGGCCGGGATCTCGCCGGCCACCAACTGCTGCAGCAGGCGCCGGTACGCGCCGCACTGGCGCTCCGCCTCCAGACGGAAGTGGCTCTCGAGCGAGCCGCCCCGCAGCGGCGGCACCTGCAGCGGCGGCTCGGTGAAGCTGTCGGCCGGCCGGCCCCACAGGCCGTGCGAGCTCAGGTGAGCGACGGCCGCCTGCACGCGCTCCGCCGGCGCCGCCGCCGCCTGTCCGCCAAACACCTGCGCGTGCAGCCGAGGCGACAGCATGGGGATGTCGAGCTCGCTGCGGCGCGGCTCGACCGACGGCTCAGAGGACGCAACGAGTCGCACGCAGCAGCCGTGTACCGTGCGAGTTGGAGAGACAGCCGAGGTGGTCACCCTGCCAGCTGACAAGAGCAGCTGACATGGTGGCAGATGGCACCATGGCATACCAGGAGCTCCACTGGCACTGAGCTGGCTCAGCACAGCACACAGACACAGTCGCCAGCTCGGGTGTTACTATGTCATGCTGGAATGAAACAAAGTATTGTTTGCTTACTGAACATCACCTATTATTTACACCAGTTGAATTCAGTTTTAAAAGAACATGTCTGATTTTACCATCAAAGCATAGCATAGTTCACAATGTAAGCATATCTCACATTAGTAACACCAGTGATTTTGGTTCACTGATTAGTTGGGCATATGGGTAGATTCACTATATGGTCATGTAGCACTCATAACAACCAATTGTTCCAAGCATGATGGTAAATCAATGGTACTGTACATCTTTCTTGACACATGGTGAACTTCATGCCACCATTCAGAATAAATAGTACAAAGATTCTACAGATGAGTTGTGCAAATAGTTATTGTTTGGATGGTGTGAACAGCTCAGGAGCATCAGGTATGCATGGAAAAACTTTGTTCACATGTGTGAATCATACTTTGAAGTCAATTTCACCATTGATTTCATACCTACATTTTGTTAACAAATGGGGTGATGCAATTTACAAACTGTGGTATCACATCTCATGGAGATCATGGTTTGTAACCACAAATAGTGCAATTAAGATTCATATTAACTAGTGCAATATCATGGTTTTCAATATGCTGGGTGATTGGTATGGATCCATGGGGATATCTATCATAGCATGCATTTTGGTTCCATCCAGTGCACATGGCACACTCAAGGTTTGAATATTATAAGACATAACTTGCTAGGCATTGATAAGCCTATGAATATTATTGCAGATGATGGTGAGTTTTTATTGTGGATATTTTTTAGAATACAAAGTTTTTTTAAAGGTGATTAAGATGATGCAATCATTCATTTTCCTTCCAAATGATTCATTCTCAGTTGGAAAAAAGATACATGAACACAATATTCACCACAAATGTAGCCAATTGCATATAACTACTCATACCTCATGTGTCACAGACATGATGAGGCAGGAAGTTCATTGCGATGCTGTTATCATTAATGGCAGTGATAATAATGTTTACCAAGAATTGATGGTGTTGTGCCAAATATGTTTGCTTGGGATGATTCTGGTTATTCCAATTAAGTTAGGTTAGGTTAGATTAGATTATGCCATAATATATTACATGCATTCTGCAACATATTCACCAAGATTTGATGGTGTGTCAGAAAAGTTTGTTTGGGATGATTCTGGTTCTTCCAATTATGTTAGGTTAGGTTAGATTAGATTATGCTATAATATATTATATTCATAATACAACATTATCTTAGTCTAGGTTAGGATGGGTTAAGTTATTTTATTTTTCCTATGATTTATCTATTCATGTATAATTTTGATTTTTTTTTTAAAGTGAAACTTAAAGCAGAAAATTTGTCAAAAAAGTCAGATTCAGCCACACATATCAGAGTAAGGGTGGCTTCATTGTGTATCATTTGTACTCCAGCACCTCACACAATTATTAAACTTTCCTTTGAGGACAATCATGCAAGTTTATAATTTTATGACAACACTTTATCATTGACATACCATCTATGTGCAAATGGAACTGTTTGCAGTCAACTTGCAAAATACTCTTAGCACAATTCTTCCATACCATGCATTCAACCACCAACTGTACCAATCACAAATGCAACCAAAGCAATTACCAATTGCACTAACTGCTATCAACTTAAAATCATTATTTGTGGAAAATATGAGTGCTCAAATAATCTTATCATGCTAAAAAGCAGAAACTTTGTCTTAATAGGTGTTTTAAAGACAAATTTCAACCTTTCTTTCAAAGATGATGGTTATGAAGGTGACTAAGATGACAGACAATTCCGCTGCATACAGTTGGCAATGCAATGCATGGAGTGACGTAAAATGAGGCGCATTCAGCAAACGAGACCAAGACGAGACCTGCCATGCCACCGTGATACCTGCCCCATGTGTAGAGTCCCAGCCAGGGTGACGGGGTGCGGAAACCGCTCCAGGAACTCGGGCAGCAGCCGTCGCAGCACGCACCAAGTGGCGCGCGAGTCGTCGGCGCAGTATGCCATCAGCTGCTGGAAGTTCTGCCTCACGTCCGACAGGTCCCCGCGCACGAACAGCTGGCGCGGGTCCTTGTCGAGGCTCTCGCCGCAGTACACCCGGTATATGTCTGCCAACGAGTTGGAGGCGGTGCGTGTCATCCAGTCCAGGTCGGGCGGGCGGCGCGGCGGCGCGCGACCCTCGGATTTTGCGCCGAGCAGCAGCGCGCGCTGCTGGGTCGAGATGCCGCCGACGGCGATGTGCATGCACATCGTGTCGACGAAGCGCGTGCCTGTCGGCCGCAGCGTGTACTGCTCGCGCACGCGCGCGCGGTCATACGCCACGTTGTGGCCGACCACGACTCGCGGCGACTTCGCGTGGTTGTCGAGCGGCACCAGCTGGCGGAGCGTGGGTCGCCGGGAGGCCGGCACCACCCCGTCGGCCAGCCACGGGCTGACCCAGCCGTACCAGGCGGCCGGCGACACGGCCGTCGCCATCACCACCAGGTCGCGGCGCACCACCACCTCCACGTCGAACACGAGCGCGTCGCAGTCGGGCACGGCCACGGGGCGAGCGCCGTGCGCGTCGTACCGGGTCCAGCCGGCCGCCAGCCGCCACTCAGCCGGTGCGGCCGGGATCTCGCCGGCCACCAGCTGCTGCAGCAGGCGCCGGTACGCGCCGCACTGGCGCTCCGCCTCCAGACGGAAGTGGCTCTCGAGCGAGCCGCCCCGCAGCGGCGGCACCTGCAGCGGCGGCTCGGTGAAGCTGTCGGCCGGCCGGCCCCACAGGCCGTGCGAGCTCAGATGAGCGACGGCCGCCTGCACGCGCTCCGCCGGCGCCGCCGCCGCCTGTCCGCCAAACACCTGCGCGTGCAGCCGAGGCGACAGCATGGGGATGTCGAGCTCGCTGCGGCGCGGCTCGACCGACGGCTCAGAGGACGCAACGAGTCGCACGCAGCAGCCGTGTACCGTGCGAGTTGGAGAGACAGCCGAGGTGGTCACCCTGCCAGCTGACAAGAGCAGCTGACATGGTGGCAGATGGCACCATGGCATACCAGCAGCTCCACTGGCACTGAGCTGGCTCAGCACAGCACACAGACACAGTCGCCAGCTCGGGTGTTGCTATGTCATGCTGGAATGAAACAAAATATTGTTTGCTTACTGAACATCACCTATTCTTTACACCAGTTGAATTCAGTTTTAAAAGAACATGCCTCATTTTACCATCAAAGCATAGCATAGTTCACAATGTAAGCATATCTCACATTAGTAACACCAGTGCTTTTGGTTCACTGATTAGTTGGGCATATGGGTAGATTCACTATATGGTCATGTAGCACTCATAACAACCAATTGTTCCAAGCATGATGGTAAATCAATGGTACTATACATCTTTCTTGACACATGGTGAACTTCATGCCACCATTCAGAATAAATAGTACAAAGATTCTACAGATGAGTTGTGCAAATAGTTATTGTTTGGATGGTGTGAACAGCTCAGGAGCATCAGGTATGCATGGAAAAACTTTGTTCACATGTGTGAATCATACTTTGAAGTCAATTTCACCATTGATTTCATACCTACATTTTGTTAACAAATGGGGTGATTATTAAACTTTCCTTTGAGGACAATCATGCAAGTTTATAATTTTATGACAACACTGTATCATTGACATACCATCTATGTGCAAATGGAACTGTTTGCAGTCAACTTGCAAAATACTCTTAGCACAATTCTTCCATACCATGCATTCAACCACCAACTGTACCAATCACAAATGCAATCAAAGCAATTACCAATTGCACTAACTGCTATCAACTTAAAATCATTATTTGTGGAAAATATGAGTGCTCAAATAATCTTATCATGCTAAAAAGCAGAAACTTTGTCTTAATCAGTGTTTTAAAGACAAATTTCAACCTTTCTTTCAAAGATGATGGTTATGAAGGTGACTAAGATGATGGGACCACTTATTTTCTGTTCAAATGATTACTTTTCAGGTTGCAAGCAAAATAATGCCAAAAAGTGGCTTTTGCTTATGCAATGGCATAAAACAAAATCTGATCTAACCTAGCCTAACCTACCATGGGAAGAAAGGTAGAATACAATTAGAAGAATGTCAAGCATCAATATTTTTGTTTAAACCTGACCCAGCCTGACCTAAGCTGGTATTGAAAAAACTCAATAAAAAAATTGGGATTAAAAAACGTTTTGGTATTGTGCTTTAAGATGGCAACAAGAAAGTTTTCACATGCCTTTGCCTCCACAATGCAAAGAATGAGTTAGGTGTAGTTAGCTCAAGTAAGTTTAGGTTTTTCAAGTTGGACAATTTTGGAGAGATTAAAAAATACACCTTAAAAATGCATTTTCATATAAAAACATGTGGTCCCATCATCTTTGTCACCCTCATCAACACAGTATTTGGAAGAAAAAATTACAAAACACACCTTTTAATAAAAATTTACCCAACACAACTTTGTACAAAATATACAAGAAATCAAAACTCATCTTGATATACAAATTTACCAGCCTAGGTTCTTGTTCGGCAACTCCAGCAATGAATGGGAAATTGAAGTACGAGGCTCAGGAATACTGTTTGAATTCCTAAGTTATTGAACATGCTTGTAAATTAGGTGTAAAATGTCTTCAATTGGTAAGATAAAACAACCTGAAGGACATACCTCGTCCGTTATCGTTTCCGACCCTGAAAGCTTGACAAAATAAAACAAAACATTGCCAACACTACCAAACAAACACCGCATGCCCAGCAGTAACATCTGATGTCTTCGCTGCGCCACAGATGAAATCTTAGCTAGGTGTAATAACATATTTGGTATGTTTACGTGACGCCAAATATATACCAGAATCCTGGTAGATTGCACTAGAAATATCCCACGTTCCATCCTTAGGTGAACTGGAAGGATGGAAATAAGATCATAGGTGGAAGCTTTGTATAATTACTGGTGTTGCCAAAAAGCGATTAAACCACATTTATTTAATGTAACAGCATGCAATCAATGCTAATCGTAGCAATTAGTAGTTTGCGAACAGCGACACAAATGGCTCACATAAGTAAACCGGCGCGAAATTTCACAGAACGCTCCGCGGCTGCAGTCCACGAAATTTGCGTCGTCACAATCCACGGAATCCTCGGAATGAAGGACACAAAGAACGCAGCCTTGATATTAGTAACAAAACAAAAACGCTAATGATAACCTGATGCTCATATCACAAAGAAAGATAAATTCAAATTCGTACTGAATATGTATCGGCCACAGGCCTAACTAAACAGTCAACACTGTTGAGGAAGGCCAGTGGCCGAAAAACACACAGTGCGAATTTGAATCTATTTTATTGTAAAATGAGCATACGGTTAGTATACGCGTTTTTTTTAAACTCAGAATCATGCTCAACACAGCACTACACCTAATCAAACAGGACTATCAGTAACCAAGTGAAAAATGATGAAGATAAATTTCCAAATAGTCCTTCATGCCAGGTTGGTCCTTCTCCAGATTGCGCTGAGCTGGTGCCACTTCTGGTAACCCCCACCCCCCACCCCACCACCCAAAAAAATGCATTGGTTGACGGTCATGCCTTCTCGTGAGCATGGGGCGGTTTTACATCGGCAATTTGCTCACTTGGAAGAATCGAAACAAGCATCGGGCGACTCATTCTTTGTTCATGACGCCGTTGCTTCACCACAATAGGAACATAAAGCAATGGAATACCTAGAATTTGCGCTAGGGGGCCATTCAGGTTTAAAGGGGCCCACCTACTCCCTTAATAATTCCCCGGATTTCTACGAATATTTTGTTGTTGTTGTTGTTGAAAGGAGCACATTTTGTTTAAACAAAACAATTTGTGACCAACTTAATTGCTCTGTGAATGCCACACAATCTGCAACGCATCGTTTCTGAATGAGGGGATTTCAACCCTCACTCCCCCATCCTGGACGAAGGCTTCGATTTTCTCATCCCTTGATAAGTCACCAACGCCATATTGTTGTGATCCTCCGCGATTTTTCGAGCTCCGGTTCGTTTTTTCTGGGCCGTACGTGATTCTTCAAGCCATTTTGGTATATGTTTGGTGCTCCTGAGCGATTTTCCTGGTGAAGATACATATTTTTCAGAATCCATCCTTATTTGGAGGCTCCAATTTTGCCGGGATCCGATGCGATTTTGTGGGTCACGATGCTTTTATTTTGGGTCATCGATGTCAATATTTGTGAGCACCAAGGACAATTTTTGATGCCCCGACTCGAACTTTTGGATATACCGACGGGCATTTTGGACCCAGAACGCGATATTTGTGGGTGCATGGCGCGAGTTCGTGGGTCAGGTTGTACTTAGTTGGGCCCCAGCGCGATTTCGACGGGCCCGGCGCTAGTTTTTTGGCGCACATTGTATTCATTTCAAGACCCCTACGCGAATGCTGGTGACCGCGACACGAATTCATGGGACCCCAACGTCATTTCTGGGAACCCGAAGCAATTCTTGGGAGCCCACCTCCTCAGGGGGAGGGGGCACTCTGGCGTGCCACTGCGTCTGCTCGACTAAGTTTTTTCAGCCTATTGCTCTATTGAAGTCGATGAAATACCTTTGTTATCGTAAGATATTTATTGCCCCCGTACGCGATATTTTTGACCCCTGTACGATTCTTAGATGTTCCTGATGCAATTTTGTCCGTGTCCAAACACGTTCCTTTTCAGGTCCAGATGCATTCTTTTTGGTCTTTGATTGAAGTTCTGTGGCCGGAGAGTAATATTTCGGGTGGGAATTTAATTCTGGGAAGCCAGCCGTAACTGGTGGGTCTCGAGTGAAACTTTTTAGGTTCCCGGTGTGTTTTTCCAGGGCAGAGATACAACTTTTTGTGTCTGAGTGTATTTGTATTGGTACCGTCATTTGCTGAAATCCCCAGCGCAGCTTTAGTGGCCTTGACACGCTTTATGGGTCCCAACTCGCTTTGGTGGCCTTTGGAGCGATTGCTGGGAAGTCGGAGTGACTTTTCTTGTCCAGACTGTTTTATGTTGTTGTTCCCGCATATTATTTTTTTTTTTTTCGTGGCCCCGATAAGACTTTCCGGGCTCCAGTACAACCTGTCGAGCCCCTATCGCACTTTGCAGGAGTCTGGACGCAACTTTTTGCTACCCCCAGGCTTAACGTGATTTTCAGGGATCCCAGCCCAACTTTGTTGGCCCCGAGCATGATCTTCAGGAGCCCAGGCGGGAACTCTTGAGGCACCCGGCGTGATTTTCACGGAACCCGGTTGGAATTTGTGGGATCTCAGGCCTGCTCTTTCGCTTTGGAGTCCAAGCGTGATTGCCAGGGTGCATCCCGTCTTTTTCTGGCACCCATCGTGATTTGCAACGATCCCGTCATGGCTTTTTCGACACCCAGCGTAATTTTCAGGGGACCAGGTGCGAGCTTTTGAGGCCCCCGCGTGATTTGTACGGGCGATTTTCATGTGTCACGGCCCTACATTTTCGCCCCCATGTGTGTTTCAGGGGCCTGGTCCGTCTTTTTGGCCACAGAGTTATTTGCAGGGATATCGGCGAGACTCTCTGGGGCCCCAGCCAGATAATTTGGGGCCAGCACGATCTTCGTGGGCCCCGGAGCGACTTTTCGGAGGCCTAGCGCGACATTTTGGGGCCAGTTGTATTTTCATAGGTCCTTTCCTCAATTTTTGGAGTGTTCAGCGTTATCTTTAGGAGCCCGGGAACGATTTTTGGGTCCTTCAATGTGATTTTCAGGGGACTTGATGGGATTTTGCGGTACAACAGTGTCATCTTCAGGGTGCTATTCCCGACGTTTTGGTTCCTCCAATGTGATTGGAGGACGATGTTATTTTTGGGACACCAGATGGATTTGCCAGGAAGCCTAATTTTTATGGAATCTGGTACAATTTTTCAGAACCCAAGCGCGATTCTTGGAGTTCCAAAACCTTTCAGGGAGAAACAGCCCCTAATACCCCCTTCGGCACGCCACTGATCGAGTAGAAGAGAAGGAAACCTTACAGTACATATCAACGTAAACGTTTTTGTGATCGCATTCGAATTGGTTAAAAGGTTTCAAACGTCAATAACTAGCTTCGCAGATGCTGGTTCCATAATGACCGCAAACTGCGTTAGGCGTCATGAGCGGACATAATACCAGTGGCGCCTCTGGTGGTGGGTTTGTGGAAGAACACCACCAGAGTGGGCTGGGTCTGATTAACGCTATATTCTAGTTTCTAGATAAGTTGCAGGTGATTTCCAATGGTCAAATTTGAACCACATTGCAACAAGCTCTCTTATGATGTGTAGTTCACTTTATTATCAAATCATTTCACCCTGCCACTTTGCCGTTAAAGTGAAATGAAAGCAATTGGTCACCCAACATCTTGTGATAAAAACGCGTCACGCATCCTTATGTGCGATGTGCTGACAATTTTCAATGTTCTCAACGAAACGAAAATCGATCGCGCTACATTTTTATGTCATCTTAAATAACTTCCATGAAGGTTTAACCCTGCCACTTTTGCACTCAATTGCAGAATCTGTGTTGCAAATTATCGCATCGTACTACATTAAATGGTATATCATGCTTTACATTACCAAATTAATAGCTAATGGTCTCAAATAAGCCGGCATAAAATCAGCTGCCTTTTGATGCCATGTTCAGCTACTTTTATAGATATCTATCCCTGTCATCTTTGCACTCACCTCAAATGTTTGTCTGGAATTATCACGCTCTATACCTTCAAATTGAATATCGGATGTTCTACATAAGCGAATTAATTTCCAATGGTATCAAACAAACTGGCATAAAATCAGCTACCTTCTGGTCCTATACTCGACTGCTTATATATATATATATATATATATATATATATATATATATATATATATATATATATATATATATATATATATATATATATATTTAACCCCGTCATTTTTGCACTGAACTCCACGATTTGTCTCGAAGTATCACATTGCATTGCTTTTATTTGTATATCAGATGTTGTACATAAGGGAATTAATTTCCAATGGTCTCAAATGAATCGCCATATAATCAGCTGCCTTCTGATGTCATACTCGACTACTTTTCTGGATAGCTAACCTGGTCATTTTTTACCTTTTAACATGTAGCTGTCCGGAATTATTGACGTTCTGGCATGGCTTGATGCACGTGAAGCGCCGACGGTTGCTGCCCAGAGGATCCGGAGGGCCTCCGAGGGGTGGCATGACAAGTAACGTAAAGTTCTACCCTTGAACAATACTAAGCAGCATCAGCTCTGCCACGAGAAAATGGTATAAGAGAAATTCACGGTTGTAGATGCATTTTTTCCATTCAACGCCCATAAGCTCAATATTCTTAGACAATACCGAGAAAACCTGTCGGCCTCGACCGTACTAGTGGGAGAACTCATGCCAGGTACATTGCCTAGTGTTTCAAATCTGAAAATCTGCCTGTTACTTTGACGTTGGGGTCCATTAACATTCCAGGAATGGTTTGCGCCCCACCATATGAATGGCGGCGGGCGGTCGGGGACGGGCCCCGGAGCGACAGTGTCGCCGCCAGCGTCCGGCTGCCTATGGTGGAAAGTTCCAGAATGCAATGCGCAAAGTAACAATATGCGCTATATACCACTGCAAATGGCAATGGCAATTGTCGCGGACGGATGTTCCAAAGTTCTTGAATAACATCAGGAGCCTGTTTTATTTCCTTACTGGGGGTCTCCATGGCGTCCGCATTAACATTGCGTCTGATGGCTAACGGCACGGCGACAACGTGCGACACCCAATTGTTTATTATGCTGAGACCATTACTGGGCACTTGGCACACCATATCCCATTCAGTTCGAAGGTGATCATAGTGAAAGAAGGAAAGATGTGCTATGAACATTGACAACCTGAGTTTTAATTATGCATATTTTGATATTTGAAAAACGTTAAAAGCTTCCAAAGAGAGAAATACGTGTTTGCATCTTACTCCTTTTGACCCATGCAGCATTTTTAGATAGCAGCATTATAGCCCATTCAATTCGCTTTCAATTGGCAAAAATATATCGATATCCTCGTACATTGTATTTTCGCGTTTTGTTTTCGAACACCCTATATTTCACTCAATCCGCTGGAAGTCACTCACGCCCGAATCGTTTCGGACGCACATGATAACAGCAACATATTGGTACACGCACTAAGAGAGGGAACGTATTTTTGGCAGTACCCTCAGAATCGGATGAATATCACACGTCACATAGCGAATACATTCCCGAACGTTTTCCAAGTCATTCAGCAGAGCCCTTTGACATTGCAGATGCCACCAATGCTTGCTTATAGTGGGAAAATCTTGGGCACCTCATAACTTTGTTCGTTCCGATACATATTTCAAGATTGCAAATGGCAATCGACTCAACGCATGACTGTAGGCTCTTGGATGGGTTTCTGAGCTGGCCTGGTTATTGCACCACACTTGCTTGCCTATGCGGTGCCAGGTCCAACTTGACACGGTTCACCACACAGGGCCTTCTGACACCACTTTATATCTTTCACGCAGGAACATTGCAAGGACGTCAGACCAAGTCGTTATGACGTCACGAGGGCATCCGTGGCTGGGCCTTCTGCAGAGCCAGCAGGTACTGTCGTTTATCACGTTCGTAACGATCCACGTATTTCTGCAACACAGGGAGAAGCAATATCAGCATCTGCACACAGCTTTAATGCTCTGAAGGCAGCTGAACATAAAGAAATCAACCAAGTTATTTATTGTCCATTACAAGCAAAACAAGATAGCACATAGCGGTAGTTCGTCGCGGTTGAGATCATCAATCCCACAGTACATGAGATTACTGGTGGAGACCTCTACTCAGACTCGGGGGCGGGGGGAGGGGGGTCCACGATGAACCCTGATGTAGAATATCTAATGTATGGCTCACGCATGAAGATAAATTTGCTTCAAGCAGAGGGTTCACAATCTCAAGTCCCTATATTCTCCATCCACGGATAACGTCGACCAAAAGTGAACTTGGACAGCCTGCCCGGCGTGTATCGGACGCAGCATCCTTACGAGAGGCTCCACCCGACCAGACCATACTGGCCGGTCGAGGCCGACAATCACGCCTTTTAGACATTACAACCTTTTTGTACAACGTTGAACTTCCCAACTTTTTCGCCCAGAAGCAGGTCAGTCTGTTAAGTTTAGTTTTGGCTGCTATCAGCCTAATATTATTTGTATAGTACCACATTTTTATCGATGTTTATACACGCATGCACCGCGACTTCGAGCGTTCCGCGTGAATTACATTGGGAATTGGGTTGTGGATGCAACTACCGTGCCCCCTCCCCCACCACATCTGATGCATCTGATTTGCCTACTTGCAATGAAATATCATCTTTTCAGGTGAACACGTGACATCGATATTTGACTTGCGGGAACAATGGTGAAGCCATGATACACTGGCTGCCAAACGCTACAGGGGTGAGTAAGCAAGAGACAAGACACCCGTCTCCACACTTAAATGTTGTGGGTTCGAGTCCCGCCTGTCGCTACACTTCGTCCGAGACCAATCGGCATGAGAGGTTGGCGACGCCACATGACCCAACACAACAGTCAATGCGTCGTAACACCAACAACAGACACAAACAGGCCTAGGCACTAGCACATCTGCCTGGTCCAGCAGCCGCCAGATCGTGTCACCTGTTTGTCGTCGGCCGACATCAGACTCCAGTTGGTGGCCAGCTGTTTGGTGAGGCCCTGCTTGCTCAGCCCGCTCGAGTTCTGCGGCACACGGCAGGTCACGACATGCTGGTAACAGGTGACGGTCGTGGGCTGGTGACGGACACAGGTGACGGTCGTGGGCTGGTGATGGACACAGGTGACGGTCGTGGGCTGGTGATGGACACAGGTGACGGTCGTGGGCTGGTGATGGACACAGGTGACGGTCGTGGGCTGGTGATGGACACAGGTGACGGTCGTGGGCTGGTGATGGACACAGGTGACGGTCGTGGGCTGGTGATGGACACAGGTGACGGTCGTGGGCTGGTGATGGACACAGGTGAGGTGGGCCTGGTGATGGACACAGGTGACGGTCGTGGGCTGGTGATGGACACAGGTGACGGTCGTGGGCTGGTGATGGACACAGGTGACGGTCGTGGGCTGGTGATGGACACAGGTGACGGTCGTGGGCTGGTGATGGACACGGGCGACACATCGGTGACAGATATCAGCGATATATAGGCAACATGTGACAGTACAGGTGACAAGTAGGCAACATATGGAAGTGGAAAATCAGCCACAGATTATGGTTAGTTGGTTGTGGCTTTAAGACGCATTCAGCAGCTAAGGCTGTATGGCGTCACTGACAATATTAGATCAGTGACAGGTGACAGATGGGTGGTAGAGGATGGTGACATAAGTAACAGATGACAATGCCAGATTAGTGACAGATCAGTAACAGATGATAATGACAGATCAATGACATATTAGTGAATAGTGACAGTGATAAATAGGTAACAGATGACAGTAACAGATCGGTGGCATTTGATGATGACAGATTAGTGACAGATCGGTGAAAGGTGACAGAGACATAGGTGACAAGATAGCGGTCGTGAGTTGGTGAGAGGCTGTTGATAGATGACCGTGACAGGTAACAGTGAAGGATTGTCCACGGTTGGCAGTGACATGAAAAACAGGTGAAAGCAACACATATCACTAAAATATGACTTCCCATTCATGCAGGTTAGCTAAAGTATGGGTAGTAAGTACCTTCATCTGGGACAGAAACAGCGACCGTTGCTCCTGACAGTACTGGAAGAACGGGTTGGACGGCTTTTTTGGCTCGTTCAGCTTCTTCTTGGTCTTCTTCTCAGACTTTAGTCGGCTCTTGGGTGTCTGGAACTGAGGAAGGTGATACCACACTGGGCAGACTCGTTGTGCATCTCGGATTGCTGTGGGGAAGTTTTGCTCCCCAGAGCTTACCCAAACATTTTTCGCAACATGCCTAGCCAAACCTCCTTGGCACGTGGATAGTACTAGTCGTACCTCAACGTTCGGGATATTTGAAACAACCCCGAGTGTAAGTTAAATGTCTCTATGTCTCCATATTGGAGCTCTGATTCGACCATCTCGACAGGCACCTCAAATCGGCACTTTGATTTGGGTATTGAATTAGCAACTAATAGCGATAATTATTAGTTTCAATAGAACAACATGATAGGCAAAATATTGCAACAGTTGCAACAAAATATTGCAACTGAAAAGCAAGATTCTCCAACCAAGAAATATTGACCACCCTGTTGTGTACCATTTTTTAAAGTTTACTGGAGCACGAATTGGATATCGTATGCATATATATTTATGTCGATAACGAAGCTAATTGAATATATTTTCACAAATATACATAGATATTGATTTGA
Source organism: Imbricaverruca yamaguchii (assembly GCA_034440575.1). Lineage (NCBI taxonomy): Eukaryota > Metazoa > Arthropoda > Thecostraca > Neoverrucidae > Imbricaverruca > Imbricaverruca yamaguchii. The sequence continues at coordinate 854,690 of JAOTOL010001659.1, forward strand.
AAACAGATTGACTCTCCAACCTTTCTGTGTTTATTTGTTAGTTTATTTGGTTGTTCACGACGCACTGTATGCACCTTCACGGCTAATGGCGCCGCCCACACTGTTTTGCCGGTGGGCCGCTGGATTTGGAAATGTCTTGAGCGGCTCTAGTGTCGAACCCGGGACCCTTGGTACCCATAGCCCGACACCTTAACCACTCGGCCACCCCCACCCCCACCCCAACCTTTCTGATGGAAAAAACATTGGATATATCATGTTTCCTTTTCTTTACCAGCCACAACCTCACCTAACAAGGTTTGTGCGTAGCTCATTCTGAGCATCTGTCGTTATTTGAACACAGTACGATGCCATTGTTTTTCCACTGGTGCCGATGTTATACTATCTAAATTTAATGTTTAAATCATTCGTCTAATTTTTATCTGTCTTAATTTTGATGTTAATGTACATAAATTCACAACATGTGAATTTATGTGAAAATTCACAACATAGCATAGTATGGTATGGCAATTATATTGTTCTATCAATGTTCAGCCATCATCAAATGTGATGACATGAAAAGATATTCAGAACAATATCTGTCATGAGTAATGCTACTGGCCTGTGCTGATTAAGAAATACAAGTTCATTGTCATTAGTGAACGAGGCGTCCTGTTTTTTTGTTGTTGCCAATTTAGCGTTGAACGAGTTGCGTTGAAATGCAGACTGCATTCAGAATCAAAAGCTCTTGATCTTCAACTTTAATAAGTCCGGTGGACGTCTACAGAGAGCTAGTGCTACTGAAATCTCTAATTTTGCGTCACACTTGGAGGACTCATCATATCGCACCGCCTTCACCGCAGCTTCAAACCAGAGCAGAGAAGGGATTGCATATTGTGTCATCTTTTCAGTGTTAACGTAACATCAGACATGGCCAAAGCACCATCACAGCAAAGTTAATATTTCATCGTATGTGGCAAAATATCAGCACGGCGATGTTATTGTAATTTCAAGCACGGTCAAACATCATCGCATTAGTGCTATTGTAGCAACATGCATGGCTAAAAGACCAACACAGTATCGTTACTATAACCGTCATACATGGCCCAAGATATCATCACATAGTGGTGTTATCATAAGATGAGGCATGGCTTATAACATCATTTTGTAGTGTTACTACAACATGAGACATGGCAAAACCATCCTCACACCGAGGTGCAGCATGTAGTAGATGACGATCTAAAAGTTTGGGTTGAATACAATCGGCCTACAAATGAAAGGGGAAACCACAACTAAAGAAAGTAACAAAGCACTCTTCGCCTCAATCATTACTACTGTACGCCCAGGCGTAACCGCTACTTTGGTTTGAACATAGTTCCCCAGTTATAAACGTCAGTGTCGCTAGTTCTATGAAGCGATTGTGGGGAAGAAGTGCACATCCTCTTATTTTGCACTTATAATGGTGTCAAGATCACACGCTAGACGAATATATCCAGAATGCGAACTATCAAAGTCTGTGCCTCGATACTGCCGCACTGCAAACTCAATTGGTTAGAGCGCTGGCCTGCATTGGCTTCCCTTGTCCTTGTAGGACGGGTTCTAGTCGCTTGATGCGGTCGTGTATCCACCAGCTGGGAGGGTCAGCTGGCAATTGACCTGACATGGTCTGGAACGCGGCAACAGGGAGGCCGTGTTGGTGTTGGCTGGGGGGGGGGGGAAGCTCATAAGATCTACTTTCAGAAGACCTACGTTCAGTAGATCTACTTTTAGAGGGTTTATTTTCACAGGATCTACTTTCAGAACATCTATTTTCACAAGATCTACTCTCGGGACTGGGCTGTTCAGAGGATCTACTCGAAGACGAAAGTGTTCACAGGATCTACTTTCAGGAGAATGTTTTTCACAAGATCTACTCTCGGGACTGGGTTGTTCAGAGGATCTACAAATGGGCCTCAAGTGTTCAGAAGATCTACTCCCGAATGCAAATGTTCAGAGGATCTACTTAAAGCTGGAAGTGTTCACAAGATCTACTCTCGGGACTGGTTTGTTCAGAAGATCTACTCGAAGACGAAAGTGTTCACAGGATCTACTTTCAGGATAATTTTTTTTCACAAGATCTACTCTCGGGACTGCATTGTTCAGAGGATCTACAAATAGGCCTTAGTTGTTCAGAAGATCTACTGCTGGAAATGTTCAGAAGATCTACTCCTGGAAATGTTCAGAGGATCTACTCGGAGGATGGAAGTGTTCACAAGATCTACTGTCGGGACTGAATTTTCAGAAGACCTACTCTTGGCCCGGAATGTTCAGAAGATCTACTCTTGGGCCGGTATGTTCAGAGGATCTACTTTCAGGACTGGATTGTTCAGAAGATCTACTCTGAATTCCGATGTCCAAGAAGCATAAGTTCAGCTTTCTCTCGCTAGGTAGCAGCACGGTCTTGGTATTACCGCATTGAATAAGGAATGAATGTCAGATTGAACGCTGAATAGGTAACAATATTTATCGGTAGATGGCAGGATGATGCTGTTGAATACGAGCTCGTTTTGTGCCTGTATTGTTAGCGTTTCATAGCTTGGCAATCGGCTGCCGTCCCGTGGGAAACTGATATGCAGAGTAGTGGCGGATAGAGAGGACGCACACATTGTTCGGACCTATTTGTATCTGAGCTAACGGTTGGCTTAAAATGTTAGATGCACTGTGATACTCTCGCAATATTTACATTGTATCCACCTGCAATATGGCGGCTGGCCATTCCCTGGTGACGCCATTGACTATCAGCCTGGGAAGGACTGAGAAAACGCAGCGTCTGTGACGCTCCAAATTTGCTCCCGTCACGCCGGCAATGATCCTGCAGCGGGAGCGCTTTCTCAGCGCCCTGCGGCGCTGCCGTAGCTATCGCCCATGCTGAGGCGGATGAGATCGTCATGTACTGATGTCATTGTGCGGCGGTGCCGACATCATTTTAATCACCATGCGTAAGGTGACTTGCCGTTGTTGGACCTACTGCATGTTATTAATAGTAGCATTGTGAACTGGAAAATCATTACAATAGTGCCGATAGATAAAGGCGACGATGCTAAGCGGTGCAACTATCCACCAATATCGATATTGCTGGTCGTGACTAGGCTTTGTGCGCTTACAGTATGTACAAAACTGACGCAATACGTACTTAGTCTGCATATTATATCCCGGTAACATTATGGCTTCCGCCCTGACCTATCGACGAAGGCGGCAGTGCTTGCTTGAGCTGTAGTATATGCGACTAGCAATGTTGACAAGGACATGATGATTTCACTAGTCACGGCAGACACCTCAAAAACATTCGACAGTGTTGAGCACTACCTCGTGGAGAAGCTAGGGTGGTACTGCATCGACAACCAGTGGTTCGCCGCATGGTTTAGCAATGGCATGCAGTATGTCGATCATTCTTTTTATCATTCGCAATCGGTTTTATGTATAGCTCGCTCATGTGAGAATCGTCCTTGTTGATGGTCATAAGTGTTTCAGGAAAGGTACTTGTTGTTTACTAGAATGGTCACTGCGCTCCATGGATAGATTTATGGAGGGATGGAAGTTGTTGAGAAAATTGAAGTAATCGTCGAGTGCTTTTGATCCGTGTGTCCAAATACCCAGGACATTATCAATTTAGTGCATATATGTTATGGGCTGGTGTTGATTTGACGTCAGGAGTGTCTCAGCTGCGTTCAAGAATATAATGGCCAGTGGTGGAGCAATCCGACTCCCCATAGATGCATCAAGCATACACATACGGATCATACACTTTCAGGTGGTCTTATGTCAATGAGCAGATCACGACGGAGCCCATCGGGCATATGTGGAGGGAGCAGATACATACCCATCTCGTCCACAATACAGGGAGCATATCACGTCCGACCAGTTACCCCGTCCACAATACAGAGGGCATATCATGTCCACCCACTTCTCCCGTCTACAATGCTACCAGTGGGCCTGGTAACCCGAGTGCTCGTCCCTCGCAGGCGGCTCTCCCTCGTCGCACATGCGGTTCGCACATACCCTTCAGTTGGGTAACTGCGTAGTGGCATTGACAGCACGTTGAACATTGTATTCAAATTATGTCGTTGAACAGAAATGGTTCGATAAAATTGCGGTGTCATGACATATGTAACAATCTCTGCTTAGCAAAGACACTGATCACAAAATTTAATCGATGAAGACATTTGACTAAAAGTACAAAACACCGAATTACAACGGAGACTACGATTGAGTCTTTTCATCGTCCACTGATGTGCACGTCCAGGCTGAAATTTAAGAACCCCGAAGATAATTAGATGATTTTAGGCAAATTGCAGGGTGTATATTTCTTAATACTACTTATGGTGCAAGCAAGCAAAAGGGCATAGGAATGTCGATGGTGTGCGATGTACTCCATAGACGTCATGGTTGAGCTATGCAATCATTGGGGCATGCACAGTGGCGTACCTAAGGGAGGAAGCACTGGAGCAGTCCCCCTCTCCATGATAGGTTGTGGGCCCCAACAATTGCGCCTCGGTGCGGAAAAATAGCGTCACGCTCCCTAAAAATCATGTTGGTGTCCCTTACAATCGCAAAGGGGCCCACACAAATCAATGGGTCCGCCAAGAAGTCGCGCAGGAGTCCCTAAAAAGAGGCTGGAGCCTCTCAAAATCACACCAAGGCCCCTAACAATCACATTGAAGACCTCAAAAATCGTCCCGGGACCCTAAAAATGAAGTTGATAGCCACAAAATGTGGGACCGGACTCGCGAAAATACTGTTGGAAGTCGCGCCGGGACACCGTTAAGTCACGCCAGTGCCCCATGAAATTACGCAAAGGCTTTAAAAGGTGTGATTGGGACTCTGAATCTCGCCGAGGGCCAAAAAGTTTATCCGTGGCCCCGAAAATGACGCTGGACCCGAAAAAGACTGTTCGGGCCCTCGAAATCACACCGGGTCCAAGAACGTCGGGTCGTGACCTCTGATAATCGCACTGGGGGCACAAAAAGTTGGAACGAATGCTGGGACATGGGGCGCTCCATTATTTTTTTTTGTGTGTGTGGGGGGGGGGGAGGGGGAAATTAACCAGCACTTGTTGATCGAGGGGGGTGTAAGGAACGATGTTGGCGTGATGTTGTGTCGTCGATCTGGGGGGGGAAGAGCGATGTTGCATGGTGTTTGTCGTCGATCGGGTTGGGGGTGGGTCGGCCCGGTGGGGGAGGGAAGTAATTTTTGGTGTGGTATTTGTCGTGTCCACGGGGGGCTGGGGAGCGATGTCGGCCTGTCTGTAATGCGACAAAAATTTCAGTTTGCCGCCGTTTGGGGGGGGCGAAAACGTGGTTTTCCCAGCACCATTTTTGTTTGGGGGGAAAATGCCAATTTTGCGCCCTGGATCCGCCAGTTTGGGATAAAGCATGCCATTGCTTGCTTGCTTGCTTAAAGAAGAGGGGCGTTGGGGGCCTGCAATCAATTGCATTTTTAATGCGTACACTTGAGGAAAAAAGGTGGAATGGTGGGAACCTAAAGGGCTCAGTATCCGGCCGGATTATCCGGGCCGGATATTACTCACGATCTGGCCGGATATACTATTCGGCCGGATATCAGAATTCACTATCCGGTGCATCCTAGTGGTGACAAGTGGTAATTCTATACTCCACTAATGCCATGTTCACTCATGATATAATATTGCTCGTTATGAGACGGAGCATCAGATTTAGCTGCTCCCTAGTATCCTGAAATCCTAATGTGGAAGCCATCGCCTGCTTTATCCTCCAACGAACAAACTTCTTGAATTGATTTCTATGAAGCTTCATAACATCCGATGAATGTTGTGAACTCTGAAGTGAAGAGTACATGTGTTTTCATCAGTTGTTTTGGTAAAGTGTCTTCTCAGCGTGACAAAAACAACCGAGGTGTGCGCCATTACTGTCATCGCACTGCAATGCATACCTCCAGACTTCTCTGTAATATTCGGCTGCTGATGTCGGTCACCGGACCTCTCGTGTGCCGCCGAATAGTCGTCCATCCAGCACGTCTCAACTCGTGTTCTAGATGGCTGTGTTCATCTTGGTTGATAGGTAGCTCGTGCAACAGTTCTACTACTTCAAAGGCAGGCAGGACTACAACATGGCGAAATATGGTATCTGCACTTGAAGACCAGACTAAACTGAAACCGTAGGTTCTGATAGATTCTTATCGATATAGTTCGGACACCGGGAAGCCCAGAAACCATAATTTATTACCTGTTTTCAAAATGGTACTTAGGCATCGTCCCAACATAACTCCGACCAGATCTTTATCATTGTATTCAAGAGTGCTATGCATAAACAGACGTATATGTGTGAAATATGTTCACGTATATTGAAACAATGTTCACGTTCCTATTTCAGTGACATGTGCATTTTATTTCGACACATGTGTACAGTCATAGGCACATGTTTGAAGACAACCTTGCATACATTAAAGTCTATAGAGCTCTCACGTCGAGACGCGATGGCAGGCACAAGTTATCTTTGCCCATAGCCTTCCCTTCCTGAAGCTGTCTATCCGTCGCTGTCGCTAATAGCCCACACCTTACTGATAATCACACCGGGGAAACATCCTTGGTCGTTCGGGTCCAATCAGCAGTACACTGGGTTTCTGGGAAGCTTTGGACATCAAGACTGGCTAATGGCAGATTGAAATTATGAGATTTGACCTGGGTTTCGGGCTAGAGATAAGGTACAGATAGACATGATCGGTAACCGATGGACCGGCGCGTTTCCGAAGGCCCGGTGTGTTTATTTACTGTCTCGGCGTACTTTTTATGATGATGTCACTTTGCGGGCCCCGGGGTTCTTTGGGTTCTCATGACGTCTGCAGCTCCTGTGCGGTTTGAGGGCCCGGGCGCGTTTTGGCCCCGGTGTGTTTGGGCTCCTAGTACGCTAATATAAGGTTCCAGCGCATCTGTATCAGCTCTATCCAGCGCTGTAACTCTGCACTGCAACTGTGTAGCTTTTCTCCTGGACTCGCTGCGTTTTGGAGGCTCCCGGGATTTTGTTGGGTTTCCGGTGACTGAGGGCACTGCTATGATTATTTATAGCCCCCGATGGGATATTTGGTGTCCTCAACACAAATTTATGCCGCCCCAGTTCGACTTTTGTGACATATTTTGAATACACTTCATGGCATGTTATGACAGAAGAACCATGGCGGTGAAGATTGGTACGATGAATTGAATTCTCATATTTTTTGGTTGGGTGTAGGGTTACATGCGAACATAGGAGGTGTACAGTAATTTTTGGGATTATTTTCTGTTTGCCGAGGAAATGTCATCGTGTAATGGTAATGGTAAATATTGTATCAAGGTAGAAATTTATCAGGAAAAATACAATAGCTGAATGTCAGTCCATCTTATCCCCAAGGAATGGGTGGATCGATGAATTATTATGGAGGCACATGTCCAGAAGGGAACCACTTAGCCTTTCAGGGGGACCTACGGTTGAACAAAAAATTTCGGGGCACACGCGAGCATTCCCGCAGGGGCGCATTTTCCTCATGGAGTGGCGCCCCTGGCTAAAAAATTTGAGGCAGGGATACAGTCGGGTCTTCCAAGAGGAGCGCTTTTCCTTCAAAGGGGGAGGGGTACCCCTCTTATAGGGCCTTCTCCTATGGGGGCACATCTGATTCTAGGACAAGTGTACGCATGGCAGATGTACGTAAGCAAATGCACTTAAGCTCAGATTACGTATGACAATTGTACGTAAGCGCAGATTCACGTATGGAAAATGTACGTATGCGGAAGTGTACGTAAGTGCAAAAGTACGTATGCGCAAATTTGCGTAAGCGCAAATGTAAGTTGTATCCGTGCCTGCAGATAATCGCATTTTAACTACAAACAATCGCTCTGGGGCCACCAATATTCCCGTCACGCCCCCCCCCCGACAAAAAAAAATTTACCTCACAGTCAGTGCCGCTCGTTTTACGCCCACAGGTAATGCTCGACTCATGATGACGGGAGGTCACGAGCAACTGAAAACGTAGACTGTGCCACTTAACGGCAATGGCATACCGTACTATTTCATCTTGAGACTTTCCGTGACACATTTATCGGACATACTGGATACCATGGAGGAACACGTCACATTTTCGGGCGTCACGTGACCAGGAAGACCAGTGCCCTTAAGTCATGAACTAGGAGAGGACTACGTGTATGCTATAAATGCCTTCATATCTGAGCCGGGCCGAACGCATGGAAATTTCGGTGAGCTGGCTCTCTTGTTGACGAAGAACAATTGATCGATTCATGTCTTTCGGATTTCAGCATCACCGAATGCACTGTAAGAGCTTGAAGAAGTGTGGCTATCTGATGTGTACCGGAAGTGGAAGGAGAGTCGTCGGAGAACATGGCGGTTGCTGTAGTGAAGTATGAAGCACAAATCACTTCCGAACTATTGATATTCGAAGTGAAATTCGATGATGTATGTCGGCGCATCGACTATCCTGATTTCATCAGGAAAACGGTTCGGAATGGTTTGTGAGGGCGTCCAAAACGTCGAAAAGACCTAATGATGTCGGTTTAGATGCACCTTGACATTTACTAGACGTATGCTTTAAGATCACGTCTCCGCAGTGGGATCAGCCATCACTACTCGGCTGACGAGAGATTGTCGCTCTCTCACGTCACTTCAGCCGCAGAGATGAGGGGCGTGCAAACACAGAGGTATTTCCGGGGGCTATTCGCATAAGAATATGAACAGGTACTATGATGCTCATCTGACTCTTCTCCCTTTCCGAATCAAGGCCCTGACTATATCCATGACTAAATCCAGTAGTATGACTATACCCTGCACTACGACTATGTCCTGTTGAACCATGACTATGACCTGTACTATGATCATGTCCTGTATTATGACTATGTCCTGTACTATGACCATGCTCCTGAACATGTCCTTTACTACGTCCCTGACTATATGACCCTGATTATGCGCCTGACTATGTTCCTGACCATATCCCTGAGTATGTCCCTGACTATGTCCCTGACTATGTTCCTGACTATGTTCCTGACTATGTTCATATATCTGTGCATTTTACAAGATGTCTTAATGTGAATGCTATCCAACTCCTTCTGATGCACATATAAAGGATTTAATCAATGCCGTTTCAACCTCAGATATATCACGACCGACCGACCAACCATAATATTTTTGTTGACCCACTTGCAATCACTCAAAAATGGAACAGTTAGCCGATAGGCGTCGTGTATTTTAGCTTGCATCATGAGCCACATGAATAATACCCTATGGGGCTGGCATTTCGCAGGACTAAGGTCCACGAGCATTTCACTCTGAAGTAAATTGACGGCGTGAATTTATAATGCAACTGAGGTCGCAATGATTTGATCGGGCACAAAGCTGTCATGAGCCGTACCATATTCCATAGTTTTGAGAACTGTTGACAACAATTCCCGGCTAATTTGTGTGAACCGAGATCGATGCCGAAGTCATATAGCATGGCTAAGAAGCCGATAAATAATTCCCCAATGTATAGCGCACTTTCACACACTTCTGGGGGTCCATGGCAACCCAATATGTTTGCGCGTGCGGAAGCTAGGTATAGGTGCTCGTTGAATAGCTCGCGTTTGAAGACAAACATCGAGACCATATCAAGCATGGATATTTTGACCTTTCAATGGAGGTGTGTCCATTCGAATTCTGGAAGAACCTCAAAGTAAATTAACTACTAAATAATGTTGGAGCCGGAAAATCCAAACAGCATTGAAATCGACGGACCATTCGTGTCATACCCCAACAACATTTTCTTCCAGGTCCATTGTACGCATTGTGTGCATAGAGGAAGTATTTAACTTCACGTCCCGAATAAAATATTTCGATCTCTCAAAGTCACACAATGCATCCCTTTTGGAATTTATCCGTGAACTCTGCACGAATTGTCCTGAGCTTCCAAACAGTGCCCTGTACTGGCACCTGACAGCATCGGGCCAGAAGATGAAGTACTGATCTGCCTGTTTTTTTTTTCACGAAAGGTATCAGCCGTGTCTTAAGACGCTCCTCAAAGTAGACTGCCATCCATATCGTCTTTCTTCTCCATCAGGGGTGTGCACGTGTCACTCGGGGATACAGCCAGCTAAACCGTCACCGGCCGTGGAAACTTGGCCATGGTCTTGAAATAGTACCCTGAGAACCTTCACATTAGGAACTAGTGTAATATCCTCTGTTTCTGGAATAGCATTTTGTTGAAACAGAAATACGCCTTATCGTCCATCACTCTGCCTCTACCGTCCGCACCACTGAAAAGTCCCCGATACATCTTGAGGTTTTTGGAAATGTCCTGAAAGGTCCCCGATGCGCTTGCTCGTTTCTGGCTTCAGTGGGGTCAGACATTTCCCCGAAAACAATTTATTCAGTCTACGTTTAGTCTTCAGCAGCTTGCTAATGTATATTGTATATTGTAGTCATGTTTTTTACTCATCATGTGAACTGATTTTCCTGGGGTTTGTTCCATTTCCTACAGCAAGATTAGCAGAAGTTTGTAATAACATTATGTATTACGGTGAAAACTTATCAAGATTTTGAGTGGACTTAGGCAAATAGATTTCGACTTAGGCAAATGAATGTTTTATATTACATTTAAATATATTTGGATACCAAATGTGATAGGTATATGTTCCTAACTTCTATTCTAGACACGACTTAACACTCGCACGTCCAGCGGTCCGCGCCAACTTCGCATGTCCGGCGGGAGGGGGGCAGATGTCTACCCCATACAATCTCTGGAATTATGCTAGCTAGCGACAAACGGAAAACGGCGTTGGATAGCTGGTGACGGGCTCTATCGAAAGAGTTTCGGTCACTTTTTTCACTCAGGTCAACATTCAGGTCACTGGGCCATCAAAAGTCAAAGTCGACCAGATCAGGTGGGACTCAAATATTAACACATATCTCAGCACATGCAACAGATAGAAACACACGGTGAACGCTATTCGACAGTCCTTGAAGTGCGCTACCGACAATAGGCGGTGTAATTTAAGGTCATGTCAACTGAAACTCAGGTCAAGGTCGTGAAGTCATGACCTCAGGTCAAGGTCATGAAGTCGCCTAGGGAGGTCATGCAATGCATCAATCGTCACGTCTAGGCGATACAAGCACCATGACTGTAATTTCAGCCTTCTAGCTCAATGCAGTGCGATATAATTCGCAGAAATGTGTGGTGATCTCAGGTGACCTCAGAGACCTTGGTGAGGTCACTGAGCAAAAATGTAAGCGGTAGCATTGAGCATAGCTTCCATCTACATGCCACAACCGTTATGAGATCATTCCGAACGCAAATATGTAACCAGGAAACATTTGTATATTTTACCATAGCCAGATAAAGGGGAAGCCATGGCCGCGACCTGACCTAAGTTCAATGGTACGAAAAAAAGTCGATATACATATTATGGTCCTTGATGAGATCATGACATGTTATAAGCTTGAAATCAATCGCCCAATTATTGTGGAAGTTATGCCACCTAGAACTCCGAGTGTAGTTGGGCCACTTCGCCTGACCTGGTGACCTGACCTGAGATGACCCAGGATTGAAAATGTATGAGGATATGCAAAAAGACCAATGAACAGCTATGCGAGGTTTGGCCTTGCTAACCCGATTAGATTAGGCAAATGAGGAAAACCCGGAGGGGGGCAGATATCTGCCCCCCCCCTCGAACGTGCGCGTGTTAAGCTGATGTGCTCCCGTATTCATATTATATGCGTAACTCCATTCAGTCTTTGTTGTGCCTTACACCATTTGAACCACTGAACACTTAAGACGACATTCGAGAACCTTTTAACATCCGACCAGGCCAGACGCTGCTTTCATGAATGGGACGTTACCATCTAAGTGGAATTATACAGTCCAATCGCGTACAAGTTTGATAACACCATGAGTGAAGTTATCTCTAACTTAGGGACGAACAAGGAAGCATTTAAGCTAATGTCTTTGGAACTATGAATTTCCAGGAAGTGTCCTGTCGAGATGCGACATGCCATCATTGGCTGCCGCATTATTATCGCTGGCACCAGGCTCGTCAAAAGTTGTGCGGATCCCATTCAAAGAATAGTTCGGCCAGCGCGATTCAATGCCAGCCGACCACAAGTTGATTACCAGGTTGTCCATTCGACTGGTGATGAACAGAATATTCCGCCAGACACCAGCCTCGCTTCTCAGCGGGCAGCAAAATAGAGACGCTCCTGTCACACATTGACACAAAGCCTGTGGAGTAGCCCACTGGACATCGACACACTGTCGGACCCAGACGAGGTCTGTGGTGCGATCAACTGGGCACGGGCACACTATATAATCAAGCTCAAGTCTTATCGTGTACTTATATACTTATCGTATACTTATCGTATACTTATCGTATACTTATCGTATACTTTTCGTATACTTATCGTATACTTATCGTATACTTATCGTATACTTATCGTATACTTATCGTATACTTATCGTGTACTTATCTCCGGATAGATAAGTATTGATAAGTGTGTAGGATGTCGGTGGATAGTTTCTTTGGAAGTTAGGATGCGGTATTGGTTGTGGTGTTGAACATCTTTTTATTTTGGTTTATAGTATCTTCAATTTACAGGCTTAACCCAAACAGGCCCATGTGGCTCTTATTAATTCTGAACAACTCATGACTGCATGACTTTACTATTCGTACGTGAGTGATGGACATTCCTTCTGGTAATGAAATGTCGAGGACCGCTGGCAGCTATTGCCCGGTAGTGAAATATCGAGGACCGCTGGCAGCTATTGCCCGGTACTGAAATATCGAGGACCGCTGGCAGCTATTGCCTGGTAATGAAATGTTGAGGACTGCTGGCAGCTATTGCCCGGTAATGAAATGTCTAGGACCGCTGGCAGCTATTTCCCGGTAGTGAAATGTCGAGGACCGCTGGCAGCTATTTATTGCCCAGTAGTGAAATGGCCGCATCAACCTCGGTGTCTCATATCTTGCAATCTATCTCTGCTGTCCCTCTTTCCCACCAATCTTTCTCTTACTCTATTTCTCTCACTATCCCTCCAGGACTGTGTTTACATTGGAAGATATAACTAATATGCCAACCGTACACCACAGTTCAGTGACATATGATCAGATAAATGATGTTGATTTCATTGATAGTGATGTTGTTTTCAATCATACCAGGAAAATAATGCAAAACAAGGCAGCAGGACCTGATGAAATTTATGTTGGGGTATTGCGGGAAGATGAAAAGGAACTGGGATGTCCACTTAGTGTAATATTTAGTAGATCAGTTTCACAAAATTCAATTCCAACACATTGGAAAAGGCCAAATGTAGTTCCTACTATCAAGAAAGGAGAAAGAGGGAAAGTTGAAAACTATAGGCCAGTAAGTCTCACATACCTAGTCTACAAGGTACTTCAATCAATTATCAAGGCTAAATAGTAACCTGGAAGAAAGCACATTGATTCAAGATACTGTAGAGAAGGGTCGTTCTTGTAGGCACTTGATAGTCTAGGGCCTCGACCTCGCGTACGAATCACTCCGGTTGCAAAAACGATACGTTCTCTGCACGATATATTGTGCAGAAAGTAGTGTGAATATATGGTGATACTCGCACACAGAAAGGACGCACGCACTAATGTTCCAGGCCGACAGCCGACAGCAATTGATTTCAGTTCTAAATTTGGAGGCCGAAATACAGTTATTAATTTATACACGCGACCGACCGCGCGACAGGTCCCACCGCTCGACAGTCCAGAGAGCTCTCTGACACCGGGGGTGGTTCGCTGGGTGCGGATGCGACCGGGAGACCAAGGCGTACGTCACGGTTGCCGGGCATCGGCCCGTAAAACGCTGATTCGGCTCCGGCGAAGGCCGGTGACCGCGTTGCCGGCACCGGACGGAAAAGTACTGGGCGCGACATATGCGGGGCATGGTAGGCCGGCTGACTTACGGGATCACAGCACCCACAGTTACAGACATACGGTTAAAACGCTACATTTTTAGCAACTTTGTTACAATACTCAGCATGGGTTTAGACGAAGGCGATCGTGTTTCACAAATCTCTTGGGCTTTTTTAACTTCGCTACAGAACAGTTTGATCAGGAAAATCATGTTGATGTGGTATATTTTGACTTTAGTAAGGCCTTTGACACGGTACCCCATAAACGGTTAATGATGCAGCTTCAGGTCCATGGTATTGCAGGTAGCATCCTAAAGTGGATAGAGTTATGGCTTTCAGATAGATAGCAGAGAGTGATGCTAAATGGTACAAAGTCATCATTACAAAATGTTCTTAGTGGAGTCCCGCAAGTGTCCATACTGGGGCCACTACTGTTCATTTTATTTGTAGATAACATTGAAAGTGGCCTAAGCATAAAGTTTTTAAATTTGCGGATGATTTGAAGGTCTTTAGGGGAATAACAGGTCACAATGAGCATATTTCGCTGCAGAAAGACTTACCCGAACTTGTGAAATGATCCGAAGAATGGCAAATGAAGTTTATTTTCGATAAGTGCAAAATCGTGCATATAGGTAGGCAGCACATGAATGCTCCATACTTCATGGGTGGCCAAGTACTATCGGTGACTCAACAGGAGTAGGATTTAGATGTTATTCTAAACACAAAATTTGGGCATCAGAACAGACCAAGGAAGCCAGGAAGAAGGCACTGAGAATGTTTGGGGCAATAAATAGGAATGTATCATACAGAAGTGAGGAAGACATCAGGAACCTTTACTGTGCATATGTCAGGCCACATTTGGAATAGTGCATCCAAGCTTGGTCTCTTAGTTATCAAAAAGATTGTTGCCTTTAAGAGAGAGTACAAAAGAGGGCTATACAAATGGTTAATGGTATACGCAACCTGGCATATGAGGGACGATTGAAGAAATTGAATGTGTTTTTACTAAGATATAGAAAGCTGAGAGGAGATCTCATCGAGGTCTTTGAATCTGTCCATGGTCTGGATAAGGGATACCTCAGGGAAATATTTGAATCTAACAGAAATGATGCAATTAGATTTCATCAATTATAAAATTAAAGTTAACCACAGCAGGCAGTCTTACTTCACCAACAGTGTTATAAAACACTGGAACCACCTGCCAGAAACCATTGTCAGTAGCAGCACATTGAGCATCTTTAAAAACCGCATAGATAATCATTATAAGAGTAGAGGGCTTGCTTTTCAGTATCCCAGGGAGGGCTGATCAACGGATTTGGTGGGCAACTGGTTGAGTGTCCGGAGTGTATCCAAGAAGTGCCCTTGCGGCTCATAGTTGCACTAATCTTTTTGTCTTTATGTCTTTGTGTAATTATGTCTTTATGACTAAGCTGATGTTGCATTATTTTAATGAGGACCACTTCCAGTTTGATGTACTGGTAAACTAATTTCTGATGTTCACAAGTGCTTCTTACCGACATGATATGCAACTTTTATGCATGAACGTTGCACCGTTTCATGACCTGCAGACAACCATTAACCGGATGGGAAAAATGGCAGGGTACAATCCAGTTGAATGCATTACTTTCATGATCCCTTCAAAGTTATTGTGTTTTCTTACATATTCATCGTCCAGTTATTGTCCAGAACGAATTGAAAGCTTACAAGGAGAAGGTGACACGTGCATCCTCTGTCCCCATTGTTGCGCTTTTCCTCAATAATTATGTTTTATAGCATTCTCTGTGACAAATGCGCCCCTGCTGTTCCACATAATTTGTCGCGACGCTGCAACAGTATCGATATTCACGTTCGATGAAGCTGACATCTGCAGTTCGGTGGACTGCTTCTGCATGACAGACATTGTTGGAACCGCTGGCAATGGTAGCCGTGTCGGCGATGCGATCGAGTCAATGCCGCGACTGTCCCGAATCGAGACAGGCCGGCGTTGACCTCTGACACCGCGATCTGCGCAGAACCGACAGGGCACCACATTCAATTGAGACTGCCTCACGTGCGAAGTGCATTAATTCACCATAGCCAAGGGTGTCACTGGGTGACGCGCGCCCGGTGGTAACCAGGACCCACATGTTGTAGTCGTTATCGGCCGCGTATCCTCTACTTCACTACCGGGCAATAGCCGCCAACACTCCTCGACATTTCATTACCAGGCAATAGCTGCCAACACACCTCGTCATTTCATTACCAGGCAATAGCTGCCAACACTCCTCGACATTTCATTACCAGGCAATAGCTGCCAACACACCTCGTCATTTCATTACCAGGCAATAGCTGCCAACACTCCTCGACATTTCATTACCAGGCAATAGCTGCCAACACCCCTCGACATTTCACTACCGGGCAATAGCTGCCAGCGGTCCTCGACATTTCACTACCGGGCAATAGCTGCCAGCGGTCCTCGACATTTCATTACCAGAAGGAATGTCCATCACTCACGTACGAATAGTAAAGTCCTGCAGTCATGAGTTGTTCAGAATTAATAAGAGCCACATGGGCCTGTTTGGGTTAAGCCTGTAAATTGAAGATACTATGGACATTGAGGAGTGATGGACATTCATTTCATACAAGAAATGAATGTCCCTCAGAGCCGTAATTTATATGTTATGCTCGAAGATCCAACTCTGAGGCCATCCCACCTTGGGGCATCCAATTAAACGTATGGTTGGCGCCAGCTGCCTCTGAGGTGTTTGTGCCTCTGAGGTGAGGTGTTTGTGAAATAGGTACCGTATCTCGGAATAATTCCACATAAAATATATAATATATATATACACATATATATATATAAATATATATATATATATATATATATATATATATATATATATATATATATATATATATATATATATATGTATATATATAATACGCTGGTAATTGCGTGGGGATTACGGAGCTTGGCGCACCGGCCAGATGACGACTTCATTGATAGTCGAGAAGCTTCTTTACTCTTCATACAGCGGAAATTACATCCAGCTGGAGATACCAGGATTTACGGAAGAGCTCATAATTGGCTGACTGAATAAAGCCTCTAGATCTATTGCATGAGATAGGCCATGCGCCCAGTGGTGAAGAGGAGAAGGAAGTGATACAAGGCAGTGATGCAAGTGATATGCACTTGCATCACATATGCAAGTGATGCAGACATAGTACTGCAGTGAGGTGCGATACATTTGTTAAGTGAGAAAAGTGTGGTACCACAAAGTTTCCACTTGCTTGTTCCCACAAAGTTATTGCTTGTTTAATGCTGCCCCCATAGCTGCCAGTCCCCACGGCTCAGTTGGTAAGCGTGCATGCATTGATCTTCCATTTCCTGGAATAGTGTAGGGATCGACTCACCACACCCGCTCTCATTTACCCCTCCCCCAGACAATGTGGATCAGCTGGGAACTGGCCCGATGATACCGGGACCGCAACAACGGGGATACCGCAAGGTGTTCAGATACAGCTTCTGTTGGAAATGAAGGGTATAAAAGTCATTGATTGGTCACCAAGATGCCAATATGATTCAGCATTGTACATATTCAGTTTAGGATACAAATAGACGCATTTCTCTTTGTGGTAGCCCACAATCACACATGGTGTTTCCGATTTCCAAGTGCCACAACCCTGCCCAAAGTGTTCGCTCGTGGTGCCGTCTGCATTTCACAGTGTGGTGTGGTTCATACCTTGCTGGCCATTCCTCCGACCATAGTTTGAGGTCCCGGGAAGGTCGGTGTATCTGGATCCCTTGGCTTGGTACCCTACTGATGTTGAATTGCCATGTTCTACATTATACCTGAATATATGTCATAAAAATCAAAACAGATGGTTCCTTGTGAGGCGCATGTCTTCACGACCTTTCAGGTTCATCAACGTATAATATGCTGTGAGTTAGTTGATTTCATAATGACTGGTTGACGATACGGGACACGTGCCCACGTGATTGGTTTGACCGGAACCCACCGCAGTTCCGCCATTCAGATCCGCTTGGCTTCGTGAGAGATCTCAAGCCTGCCTCCAATATGTTCTGGGCGCACGAACTTTAACCCGCGCAGTCTTTCCGGTCAAATCCTCCCACCCCGTCTCGGGTGGGGGGTTGAAGACCCCCTCTAAAATCCAAACTAAGCATCGCACGAAAACGAAAGAGGTGTCATCGGAAAGCGCTCGACGAGTAGGGTCCCCCTCCAAAACAATTTCCCCAAAAGTGACGTCACCAGGGGGTGGGGGAGCTAAATTTTCACGACTTACATTATGTGTTTGACTCTGGGGAGTTCCTTTTGGTGGATATATGAAAAACGAAATTTATTTTGAATGAGAAAAGGACAGGGAAATCGACCAGGTCCATACAAATTTTTGGTCCCCCCCCCCCCAAAAAAAAAAAAATTCTTTCTTTTTTTTCTTCTCAAAATTATGAGTTTTCAAGTTTTCTGTAATTTTCCTTTTCCAATGGATAGAGCAGACCGAGATACGTTGTTGGGAGTCAAGTTGCTCTAGTAAAAAATGCTTCCTTTAGCCAGAATCCTCTATTTGAATTGCAATTAGGGAAATACGCAAAATTTATATGTAGTCAAAAACGAAAAAAAAATTAACTTGCACGTTTTGTTGCATCCGTAAAGATAAGCAAACGGTGAAGGTTTCATGAAAATATCTGTATCCGTTAAAGCGTGACGACTGGTTGAACTTTTTTGGAGGTGACCTCTCTTGACCTTGACTAACTCGTTGACCCTAGATGACCTGACATCAAAATTTTGAAACTTC
This sequence comes from Imbricaverruca yamaguchii, assembly GCA_034440575.1. NCBI lineage: Eukaryota > Metazoa > Arthropoda > Thecostraca > Neoverrucidae > Imbricaverruca > Imbricaverruca yamaguchii. The sequence goes on from JAOTOL010001659.1 coordinate 873,362, forward strand.
GTGCCAAATTGATGTGGAAAAAGGTATGCCGAATTTGAACGCGCTGCCGCGCGCCGTTCCTCTACTATCCGAGAAAAACCTGAGAGGGGGGACGGTTGAAGAGCCCCTCCCCCCGAGACGGGACGGATTAATATTGCCTTTACATATCGCACGCCGCGACATTTTAAGCCATGCACGTGTGAGCGGTTCGACTCAGACTTCAAGCTGAGGCAAATCAGTTTTGACGGTATTCAATATATCGGGTATTTCAAGAACGATTTTGGCATTGATCACTGAAAGAAGTAAGAAAGAAAAGCACATTATTTAACCAAGATGTAACTGTTTGCTTGTTGTATATCACTTTGCATAAAGCCACCGAATTTGGATGAGGCAGAGGGGCAGCCATGTCGAAAACTAGGCGGTTTTACAGCGGCAATTTGCTTCCCCGACTAGTTGCTTTTGATCCCTCCAAGTCATTCCTGGCTTCAACTAAAACATTCCAAACATGAATTAAAAAAGTACATAAGTGAACATTCAGTATTAATAAGAATTAATTCGAATCAATTTTCGCAGCTTTTCGGCCACAAAAGTTGTTGCTTCGTGGGAATAAAGTATTTTAGACGGATTGCTTTTAGCACAATTTTCATTCAATAATTTTATCTTTCGAAATCAATATCCCAATAGACGGGAAATATCAAAGCAGTCGGTGCACGAACGTCCTATTCGTGTGGTGTGTTGTAAACATTTATTAGTTATGTGGTGTTAGCATGTTGGGAATAGCAAGTATGGGTTTAGAAACTTGGTCGACACTGATTAACTGTATTTTTGCTGTCATTCCCTCTGCCGCTGCTCAGGAAGTTCACTTATGACCGCATCCTTCGCCATTTGAACCATAGCGCCAAGTTGTCACCAGACAGTCATTCGTCGGCTGCCATATAGAGTAGAGCTGTGTGCAGACTCCTGGTAAATCAAAAAGCGTATTGTAATTTGCTGATGCTCCTAAGTTAAGTTTTACTTAAATCAGCAGCGTCGGTAGTAAAACCTATTTCGATATTAAAACCGATGTGAGATTTAGATTTGGTGGCCGTTTCTAACTTATGTGGATCATTTTTCCGGGTCTTCTCTTTCTATCTTGTTCCTGAGACCACGTGACCTGGGAGCAAGTTTCCGCTTCTGGAATTCAAAATTAATGAAACATTTGGGCTCCCACGAGGGATTTTTAAAAAAGACATCCACATTGGATTGCATATGTAATGTTCTAGTCATATATATGTCCATTGTATATTTATATAAGTATATAATGCTATGCAACATCTGACCATCACAGACATCACTCAGTAGCTTACAGTGGCTCAGGATTCACCTGAAAGCATCCATTGCTTGGAATGGAACAGTAAGATCCAGTGTCTTTTGTGTATGGTGCATGCACCATACACAAAATCCAATGGAGTTACGCACAGTGATAAACTACATGTGAAATATTATGAAATATGCCACCTTTTGAATGCTGAATTTACATCCCTCACAACAAAGTGCCAACCTTATGCTTAGTAATGAGTTGTCCAGATGTTTTCATAACTAACTTCTCTCAGTATCTTGTTGATAGATATCATGCTGGTGCCCACCATTGCAGATTGTGATACACGGATATCTGTTGGCACAATTCAAGGTAAGAGGATGTACATGTGATGTGTTCTGTTACACAATATCAGTGGAAAATGATAGGTATTTTGCAACCTTATTACTAAACAAGTTGCCATATATATTAGGCATCTCAGAACAAAGGAGAAAGGTGCTGAGTAGCTGGGTAGCTATTGGATGAAATTGTGTTTGACTAACTCATATTAAGGCTGACTATGTTATGCTTTCATGTTGACTAAGTTATGCTTGGGAAAATTGTGTCCAATGTAAATTTTGAAATCCTACTGCACTTGTTTCGACATCTCATACATAACAAAAACTATTATATTAGGCTAAGAATGGTTTATTAATATTACCATTATGTATTAGTACACACAAACACACACACACACACACACACACAAACATACATACACACACACATACACACACACACACACACACAGAAACACACACGCACACAAAAAAACATAATTATGTCACCGTCGCCATTATTGCCTTCCCTCATTTTTCCACTAACTCTTACATGTGATTCTCTACAAAATAACACCATAAAACTAATACTTTTAGAACATAAAACTAGCACAAAACAGCGTTATACATGACGATCGAGTTGGCAAGTTTATCCAGACATGTTTGTGTGCACAATTGCATTCATGTTCCGCTTCAATGTGTGCTTCGCCAGTTCTATGCCTTAATCCTACCGATTATAGCAATCATTTCCTCAATCTTCCTACAATACAGAAGACGCGTTTTCAAAGCTGCAATAACAAGATGCGAACCAAATCGCTTTTCTATGATAGAGGCATTCCAGAGTAACTCAACCGAAAATTTTCCATTTTGTCGTCCGACCATTTTGATTTTCTTGAAAAGTTGTGTACCGGGAGTTTCAAGGGCGAATAATTCATTTATAGTGAACCAAAAAATTAACCCTACAATATTTCCCAAGATGCAGTATTTGCAAATTTCCCAAGGTCAGTGAGGAGGCCAAACTTTGACGCCCCATAACGCCAAGGTTCAGAGAGCTAGTTCATTTAACTTTTTCGTGTTGAATTGAGATGAATCACGGAAGAAGTTGGCTATCTCGGATTTTCGATTTATGTATTGTTCGCCCTTGAAAGCCCCGGAACACAACTTTTCAAGAAAATAAAAAATGGTCTGACGGCACCCACCGGTTGAGTTACCATGGAATGCCTCGATAACTACACGATTCCATTTTATGACAACTTGACATCTGCCTCAAAACAAAGTTCACACAACAATGATTAGGCAACCAATAAAGCCAATTAATCAACTAGGTCCTGGTCAAGACGCCAAAACATTTGGGATGTTTTCTGTCGCCTGACAAAGTTAAGCTCGGTAGTAGGGAGCTTGTCAACTGAAAAAAAACAAGTTCCTTAGCTCTTACCAAAAATGAACTTCGACTTAGGCCTAACTTTGTTTCCAAGATGGCTGAACAGGAACACGGCGATCCAACGACATCAGAAATGTCATGACAACTGCCATGCGAATTACGTACCTTAACAAAGTTTGATGCCAGCCAGTTTTTCGTACCTACTCTGATATTCATGAACTCATACTCATAAAGACATAACCCATCCATCCACGCACAATCACTCTTCCCTCACACACCCAAATACACACGTACGTGTTTACCGTGACTAGCGAGGACTATGGCCTGGCGGAAAAAAACGAGGACACCCTTTATTTACCACCGCAGAAGCATCGATTTCCTCTCGGTGATAGAGCAAGATCTGCCGAGTAAGATGAAGGGTCGAGATTGGAGGAAGTGTCCAATTGTTGGCTCCCAGTGTGGATTGAATTACCGAGGACATCGGGAAAACCGAGGACAATGCGTGTCCATACATGTTTATCGTAAATAGCGAGGACAATGTGTGTCCATGCATGATGATCGTGATGTCCGAGGACAATGTGTGTCCATATGCATATTTATCGTGAATACCGAGGACAGTGTGCGCCCAAATGCTTCCGAGTCCTCCAAAAAGCGCCCGAAAACCACCGGAGGACTAATTCTCATGTGCGCAAGCTGTACTCTTCTCAATCTCCACGTCTACGCTCCCTCCTGTGTTTGATCGAGTTTGCCGCCAGGTGTCAAGGTGGGAGGACGTGCGCCGGAGCTCCAGGTTTCCAGATAAGTCGCTACAGAACAGGGCAGTACTCTAGTCTAAGCTGTGGATAGGTGTTTAGGAATTACTTCTGTGATTATATTTAATTAGTTTTTATCTTATAAGCATTTTCGTAGCACGCAAACTATACTATATTAACCTAGCGACGCCGCAGGGCGCCATCTTTGTGTGCGCCAAAGCGAGGCCTCGTGGCTTTCGGCGTGTTCTCGACGCTTCGATTTCTGTAGTAGGAGATATTACAAGTGTATAGATTTCATAAGTACATTAGACAACATTCATACTGTAGTGAAGGTCCTTCTTCTTGGCTCGTGAACAGTCTAGGGTCTTGACCAGCGCGCCGCAATAACTCCGAAGGTAAAAATGAAATGTTCTCTGCACGATTTATTGTGCAGAAAGAATAGTGAATATATAGAGACACGCGCAATAATGTTCCAGGCCGACAGCAATCACTTTCAGTTCTCAATTTGGAGGCCGAAATACAATTATTAATATACGCACGCGGCCGACAGCGACAGGTCCGCGCGGCTCGACAGTCCAGACACGTCTCACCGCGGGGGTCTGGCCACAGCCCTGGCTCAGACACGGCCGGAAGGCCGGTACAGGTCACAGGAGCCGGGCGTCGGCCTGTAAATGCTGACTCGGTTCCGACGAGGGCCGGTGACCGCGTCGCCGGCGCCGGACGGACATGTACGGGCGTGACATGTGCCGGGCATGGTAGGTCGGCTGATTTACGGGGTCACAACACCCACAGTTAAATATTATATGATTAAAACAGTACGTATCTAGCAACTCAGCTACAATACTATCCTAACATACTTTATTTATTTTTAGTGAGCATAGTGTGTTTGGTGTTTAAGTTTAAGATAGTTTAATTAGTAGTAAGTTGGGGTATTCATAAGTGCTGTGTGACTGTTCATTTTTCTGTCTAGCCATAAGTGATATCAAAATGGATATTCATATAGTTGTCTAATCGTCTACTTGTGTGGAAGACAATTAGATTAGACATCTTGTTTGTTTATTTAATTGAAAAAAACAAAACAAACAGTTGTTTAATAGTTTCTGCTTTTCTTGAGGCACTCAGATAATTAACTGACAGTATAGGAGGTAGCGATTTATAGTGAATGATAGTTAGCTTGTCGGTTGTTTAGCGAGTTAATTTGAATCTAAATCTAGGCATAAGCTGCAGCGTTTGGGATGGTTTCGACCAGGATGCAGGCACTACAGGAAGAAATTAGGACCCTTAAGGCAGAGGTTTCCAAGCTCAAGGCTGCCCTTGTCGCACAGGGTAAGCAAGATAAAGCAACAAGGGGTCACTCCGTAGCAGGGACATCATATGCCCAGGTGGTCGCAGGCCACCAGGTAGCTGAGGCTTCCCCTACTGTGGAGGTGGCTGGGATCTCTCAAGAGGCCAGTGTTAATAGTGAACAGAGGAGGGGTAGTTCTGGTAGGTCACAGGAGGGGAAGTGGCATGAGGTCAGGGGGTGGAAGATTTGGAGACGCGAACCTAAGGAAAGGGTCAGTGAGTGGCAGGTGGCAGGTGGTAGGAGCGGGAGGAAGTCTTGCCGACCGGCCCAGCGGGCAGGCATAGTAACAACAAATATGTTCCAGGCATTGGATGACTGCCCCCAGGATAGCAGTAGTAAGGAGTCAGTGCTGGTCATAGGAGACTCTCGTGTGCGACATTTAGAGCGGGTATTTTGTAAAGGTAGGAGGGACAGGAGGTGCATCACCAGGCCTGGTGCCAAGGTGAAGGACCTGGTACCTGCGGTGGCACAGGTCACCAGTGATCACCAGTTTAACACAGTCATAGTGCATGTAGGGGTAAATAACATAGGTCATACTAGGAGTGAGGAGCTTCTGCGGGAGTACAGGGCCCTTCTGGCCACCCTGAAGGGTACCAATAGAGTCATTGTAACAGCAATTTTGCCTTAGGGCAAGAGCCTCCCCTGAGTGGAGCTCTAGGGCACTGGCAGCTAACGCCAGGGTAGGAAAGCTCTGCCATGAGCTAGGTTTTACATTTGTAGACGAGTGGAGCAGGTTTTATGCATCGTGGGACCTCTATCAGAGGGATGGCCTGCACTTTTCTGAGAAGGGGGTCCATGTGTTAGGCAAAGTATACGAGCATGTCCTTCAGGGAAACTAGGAAATGGGGTGGGGAGGGATGAAATTGCATTGCCAACTCAGGAATATTCCAATAGTGTCAGCCAAGGCAATAGAACCTCAACGTCTGCAAATAGGGACAGCAGCAACTCCAGGGGACAGAGTTATAGTTCATCTAGTGATAAAAGAACTCCTCCATATGAAAAAAGCCAAAGGTGGTTTTGGAGCATTTGTTAAGTGTATGATGTTTAATGCTCAGAGTATCCGTTCCAAATTTGATGAGTTCAAGTGTTATGTTGCTGAGGAGGAACCGGATTTTGTTTGCATTACGGAGGCATGGGTCAGTGAAGGGTATTTTGGAGATAACTTACAGGACTATGAGATCCAGGGATACAACATGTTTTCGTGCAATAGGGGTCCAGCAATGAAAGGGGGTGGTGTAATGCTCTATATGAATAGCTTATTCAGTTCTCAAAAAGTAGCAGGTGGGGATAAAAATGTGTCTGTGGAGTCCATTTGGCTTGATGTCACTGTGGGAGAAGGCAACAGCAATACTCTAAGGATAGGAGCTTTCTACCGATCAGGAACCTGCGACATTCTCAGCAACTGGAGGTTGACAAGGTGATTTGTGAGGAAATCAGTAGAAACTTTAAGAGGAAGTGCCTTATTATCGGTGACTTTAATCTAAAAGGTTGTGAAAATGCTGGTGTTGGCTCCCCATCATGCAAAATGTTTAGGAAATGCCTTGAAGAGGACCTGTTCTTACACCAGTTTGTATCGGAACCTACCAGGCATGGTTCATTCTTGGACCTTGTATTATCGGATTTAAGTGACTTGGTTCAAGACTTGACTGTAGGCGACACTCTGGGAAAAAGTGACCATAACGTAGTTAGATTCAAGGCACATGTAGCGGAAATTATCAAGGATAATTTGGTAAAGGTTCCAAATTTCAACAGAGCAGACTTTAACGGCATGAGAGCGGCTTTAAGTGCCATCAGATGGGAAGAAGAATTCTCCAATTTAAATGCCTGTGAAATGTGGGAAAAGTTCAAATCTTACTTGAAGGAAACTCAAGTTAGGCCATCCCACCCAAAGCAAAGACGCAAAAGAAGGGAGGGAAAGATTCCCAACCTGCCCGACCAACGAATTTTGCCGCCGAATGAAAAGATGGAATTAAGCACCTCCAAGGAATATATGTCCTCACCTGAGAATTTCTGCATCCGCCCATAACCAGGGTCTTTTATGATATGATTCCTGCTGACTTCTTTGCATGCGTGTTGATTTCTGGAAATGATGGGGGGGGGGGGCAGGTACACGAAGGGAATGGGTAGGCCGAAATGGATTCATAGAGGGCACACTCCATAACGTCCTATGTTAAGAGTTGAGAATATTACCACGTGCCCTGGAGAGGGAGGGGGGGTCGCGAAATCCGACCACCCCTCCGGTTTTTCTTAGATAACTCCAGATTTTACCGGCAGATATATACCATTGATTGTGTACCTGGTTAGAGATAACGGGCACGTTGATGAGAGTACGAAACACGAAAATCTGCCAAACAGTTAGGGGCCATTAAAGTAAAAATTCGAGTTAGGGGTCATTAAGTTAAACAAATGTTCTCAGCGCCAGACCACAAATGTCGGCGCCGATGCGCTTCCCGTATATTGGCAAAAAGGAGGTGCTCTTGGCAATACTAGCCACTTGTTTGATGTATATTGTTATGCTACATTGTTTCTAAATCATGTCGGGTCACCGAGGTCAAGTCAGGTCAAGTTCATGACAGGTTAACACACGCCCTACAGCCCTGGGGAGAAAGGTGGCGAAATCCGCCCACACCTTCAGATTTTTCGTAGATAAATCCATATTTTACTGGCAGATATACGCCATTGTTTGCGTAACTACTGAGAAATGACCGGCGCTTTGCTTAAAACACGATAAACGGAAATCGGGCGAATCTCTTTCGAGTTAGCGGCCGTTGAAGTATAAATACTTCGCAGCGCCAGACCACAAAAATCGGCGCTGATGCGCTTCCCGTACATTGTCAAAAGGGAAGTGTTCTTGACAACACTAGCGACTCGTTTGATGGATATTGTTATGCTACATAATTCAAAAGTCATGTGAGGTCGCCGAGGTTAAGTCAGGTCAAGTTAATGAGAGGCTGATGGAACCAAACCTGGTCAACTGGAATGTTGTCATAAATGCAAATGACTGTCATGCTATTTATGTCACTTTGCATGTTACTCCTTACACATCCGGAAATCTACTGTTTGTCATTTTGTGCCTAAGCGTTTCTATGTATTTCCATTCAAGTATTTCACTCTTTTCTTCGCGAAGCCGATTGTGCCGAGCCGCCCAACGGAGCGGTCGGGTGGGCAGCCGAGTTCCGATAACTGGAGCAGGTAATGACCTGATAAAGTGTTCCTATATGGGTGGCCTGAGGTCAAATGGTGGATCTGGCATCTGTAATGCATAAGTAGCAATGTCCAAAACATCATTAATGCCAATTTTGGAGCATTTAAACACAATCACAACGATCCATAACAATGACAAGCCAAGCCACGCAAAACCACAAATTTGTTCTATGTTGACCTAATTTGACCTCGAAGATATTGAACTAAGGTCATGGAATTTGCGTACAATAGAGTTTATTGTCGTGCCCACCAACCCTGTGAATTTAGTTCCTCTAGCCTTGATAGTAGCCGAGATCTTAGGGGGCGGAATCCGCCCCCCTCCAGTGCGCGTAATTTTCAGAGGCCCTCCGGGGCGCGTATTAGGGGGAGGGACAAAGCCAACATTGAGAATGCACTTGTACCCTCCAAGGTATAGGTATACAACGCCTCTGCGTCTCTAACCAAAGAAGCTCTCGATCAGTATTGATACAATGTAAAGTGCAATACGATTGGCATTTTTGGTACTGCCTGCATGCCAGCAGTGAGCAAAAGAAGTCATCCCTTTCTAGCTTCCTGGTGGTTGCGCCGTTGACTGATCTATAAGTACGTGTATGGACATTACATGGTGTTTTCAACCATCAAGAATAAATTCCATCCACCCATTCACACTTTTAGCGATGCAATGCAGGGCCACAGACCCATATGGTTTTCATTTTTTCCCTCCATGTTTTTCCTCCTGACTTTGCTATTGCAAAAATATACCATCTTGACATCTTAAGGACATAGATCAGACCAGTAAAATTAGCTTGAACTATTCAGTTTTGAAATCGGCCCAATAGATTCCGACATCTCAGGGGAGACAGTTTTGGAATACCCTCCCCAAATCTACAGATTCGGGTCTAGCAGAACCATACCGTAAAAGGGTTAAGTTAATTTGGTACCAAGTGTCTTGTCACGTTACATGGGGTGTTATTGTCCCGAGCTCCATTATCTCCTCCACCCACCTTCGACAGGGCTTCGTCTAAGGAATTTTGACTGGTGGACCACTTTGGCCAAGGGCCCTCCATGATTTAGGGGCCTCCATTCCTACCTATGGGCCTCCTACAACCAAGACGAGCATCTTGTATCCATGGGCGAGCATCTTGAGCATCTTGCCTTCTGGCGGTGATGATGATGATGAATTGGAGTTTAGTGGCGCGTCGACTACCAGGGTCATTTTGCGCCCATAACTGTGCCTTCTGGCGGTGCGTTGGATACAAGTGTGCGGTGCGTCCCAATATCCAAGGTTTCTCATAATCATGCCGCATCAGCGCTATTTATGGGTATGTTGTGTTAAGGCTGAATGATAATCCTGTGCTCCTAATCCGGTCAGGATTACTTTTTACGGATGTCACGGCACCTTTGGTGAAGACGCCACTGGGTCTGACAGGACATGTCTTGAAGAAGCCACTGCCAACTATATAGTGCAGGTTAAACAGTGAATGAAAAGGCCAAATTTCGCATGCTTGCCTGGGTGTACTAATTATTATTTTCAAGGCAAATATGCACTGAACGATATCAAAGTAGCATGTAGCTGTCTCACAGAACCTAATGGTTTACCTACATTTTAACTTTCATCAAACATTACTGCCAAATTTCAGCTTGTTTCATTTTGTCAAAAAAAAACAAGGTACAATAAGGGTATTCGGTACTATTCACGGTACGATACAGTACAGCTCGGTAATGGTGCTCACTGAGCGCCGATCGCCGCTTTACGACTGAGTACAAGGAACAAACTGACCGAAAAGGACATCGTCCCTACTGCCTCCGGGTTAACAATGTGAAATCAGCAGAGTACACAGGAGATGTCACGCATACATGTGTACAATCCCCAGCCATCAGCTTCTAAACAAGGCGTTCTCTCCGAGTTTGAGCGTCCTCTGGGTTACTATCACAAAATCCCCGCCGTCAACGACTAGGAGGCGCGCGCACCACCGCTCGTGGCTCGCCGCGTCTAAGCGTAAAGCTACTATCACAAGGCACACAAGGCTGAGTATGCCGCTGCGACGGGTTCAACGGCTGCAAATACGCGACTGCTCGCATTGCCTGGTTGGATTCTGAACTCGCATAGTGCCAACTAGCAAACGCACGCGATAACTTTGGTCAAACATCACAGTAACGATTCAGTATTTACAACCATCAGAATCACATCACGATCTTTGTACCATCTGGATTATCTCTGGATTATCTGGATGTAAAAAGTGCCTTCCAAAATTGATTCCTGGAGCCGCCTGTGATATGGTTAAGACATGAAAATGTCGGCATGACGTAGAGTGAAGAAAGGCACGAATATTTATCGAATTTCACGCTCTTACCCCACCAAGGTAGGGAACGACAGACGAAAAACCGCAAACAGGAAGAATCTCCCTAAACGGAAGATGCCTAACGAAATTCCTTGAGAAGCCACAAATGGATATAACTTCGCCGCTGCTACTATCATAGAATGTATTGGCATATTGTAAAAGCTAAATACATTGATAAATTACGTTGGCTTCACCAAAATAGCACTCGCCTTTGAATTCTGTCCAAATCCTCTCCTGACTGGAGCAAGCTGCAAACACCATCGCGCCGCACACCACGCCGCAAACATGATGTAGTCGCGCCCTCCAATCCGGTGTAGTAGTGGACAACGATACTTACGTTCACGACTACTTTGTCCTCGGCAAGGGCGCACAACCCAGCTACATATGCATTTTGCATGTGTATGGTAAATGACCTAAAACTAAAAAGAATATAGTGCAGTTATTCTGATTGCATGTTGTCAATAATTTCATTCAATTTATTTGCATTCTCAGATGGCAAGAAGCAAGTACCAAAGGAAGTACTCCTTCGTTCCCCACCATGCAACGAACGTCACTAAATATTTCAGCTTACTCACACTTTATCTGAACAGCACACACACACACACACACACAAACACACACACACACACACACACACACACACACACGCACGCACGCACGCACACACACACACACACACACACACACACACACACACACACACACACACACACATACACACACACACACACACACACACACACACACACACACACACACGCACACACGCACACACACGCACACACACACACACACACACACACACACACACACACACACACACACACACACACACCTGCTAGACACACATGGTCACAAATATGATGAAAACCGAGGACATCGAGAAAACTCTTCAGGTGACTGGTAAGCATCTGACAATGCTGCAGACAAAGTTTTAAACCCGAAGACGTTAAAAATGTCCTCGGTGTACATCCAACGTCCTCGGTTCCCAGGTGTGCAAACAGAAAATGGCCTCGGTATACACGAAGTACAAGTGCACACACACGCACACACACACATATGACAGTTGGCGCCGCTCGTGCGAGTGGGTGCCACATCCCACCAGTGCTGCTCAAACACCATGCGGCCGTGTGACAGGTCACAAGGCCGTACCTGCTTGGTCGGCAGTGTGACGCACCGTGGTTTTATATCTTTACAGCTGGGCCATAAAGAAGGTAATCCACGGCGATTCGGCGGTCGTCTGTCAGATCGCACGTGACAGGCGCGCCGCATCTGTCGCCAACGCGCCACGCCAGTCTCCTCCAGGTGGAAGGTGCCACCAGCGGCTAGTGGACGATCGACGCGCCGATGCGCGTTGCATCGCCGCATGGCTGGTGGCCGTGGCAGGCCACCTCGCCCAGCTGGACGGCCCAACCCGGCCCGGCGGCTCGCGGCACACGGTGCGGCACGGCCGCGCCGGCGCCCCCGTCGCTGCCCGCTCGCGTCGGGCGGCGTCGCCAGTTAGCATGTCGTCGTGGCCGACGGAGCGGCGGAGCGGCGGCCGCCGGAGGCGACGGCCGCGTGAAGAGCCGCGCCACAGCCGCCAGTGGAGCATGGACCGCCGTCGCAGACATCAGGTCAGTCGGTGACCCGATGGTGGCTTATCGGACAGAGGCGCCCTTGCAGAAGACCCTATGACGTCGACAGGATGTATGATGGTCGGTCGGCACGGATCAATCAGCACTGCCTGCAACTCGTAACATACCGTCCCTGACAGCGTCAGATGAGCTAGCGTTACGGATCCATGCGGTACAAGTAATCCCTCCAAGTGCCGTTCCTGGTCAAGACTCCATCGAGGTTGCGGATAATTTCATGATTAGTATGCTTGAGATATTCAGTTCATTAGATCAAGTGAAACCGTGACCAAAAATGTTTTTTTTTTTTTAAAGTTGTGCTAACTATATAATAAACGAAAACGGCCCTTCTACCGACATATGTGTATTTATGATTAACCTTATCAATTGCTTGCTTCTTTTTCTGGTCCATCATATATAAATACATTGAGAACATTCGAGACAAAACGGAGCGCCTCTGTGCAGTGTTCCCTACTCCTGAGGTGCCGCCCAATGCTGTCATGCCACCATGCCCTACCATGCCACTATACGAACGCATGGTGGCTTCGTTCACCTAATTCACCGAGCGAATACCACTGCAACGGCAGCTGAAGACACGCCATTCGAGAATACAATTCAGGAATTGAAGCATCCAAGAGGTAAATTTGACAAATGCCTCACATCATCGCTACCAACTGACTAATCTAGTGTCAAGACAAGTGCATGTAACTCCAAATATCTGATCGGGGTCAAGTTGGCGGATAGTGTTGCACCGATCTGCGAAATCGTTCATCAGATTATCGGAGGATATTCAGCAGTGAAATATGGTAGCGTACAAAGGTAATCTTCAGATGAGTATTTTACATTAGGGCCATACATTTTGTGATATAAAGTGGAATACGTGTAACATAAATTGTGTGATATAACTTCGTGAATGCAAACAGGTTATCGTGAGTTTTGCCCTTTTTGTGTAATGATGGTTTCCGTTTTTGGTCTTATAACACCGGTACATGAAAACACATACATGTATAGGCGGCGTTTAAAGTAATGTAAGGACATGCAAGCTCTCATTTCCGGATGACAATCGACAGAGATAGAGAGGACGGAACCGAATTGGAACATTTGGCTGCCACTGGCAGTACACAACTCTACCTAAAACCTCGACCTATCCCACAAACTTAAAAGAATAATCGAATTCAGTCCACTCACCAGTTGGCCCACCGCCGCGGCACACACACGACGCCAGAGAAGCTGTTGTGTTTGTGCTGAAACACACTTTCCCGTGTGTTCAAGGTGCAATCAAAGTTCCTCTGAAATATCACGTCATAATAACAGTGCTTTGCATAGATCGGTTCGGGGCTAGATTACGAACGAAAAATATTAAAGTAGCTCATACCGATCAGTATCCTCCGGCGGTTCTGGAGAATATCTCTGAAAAACATAAATTATTCCGACTACATATGACATGTGAACGCAATTTTATAGATGCTTCGTTTTTTTCAGCGATGACAAAGCGCTATCTGCTAGATGTAATATATGTTGACGATATAGTTAAATCGACCTATGTAGCATCTAAAGATAATTATATAAAGCAACTAAATACCCATGTAAAGTAAATTAGAATCACAAATTGGTGTGATATATCTGGGGCATGAGGCTTCTTCGGAGATAAAGTATATACACAGGGACAACTTGAGCACATGATTTGTAGCACATGCTTTATGCATCAGGCCGTCTAATAATATTGGCGAAAGGGTTTTCATCATCATCTAAGTCAAAGTATCGGCTCTATTTAAACACTAACACAAACAAACATTGCAACATGTACATGTGGTTACGACTCTGACAGAGTATAAATGTTCGTCGCTTCCCATACACATTTCCGATACATCTCCCCTATATATTTATATGGCCACATGTATGCATGATTCGTTATTTTCTGCTGCACTCTAAGTGTCCGCGTGTGTGGATGAATGAGTGTGTGGGTACTTGAGTGATTGTATAAGCGAGTAAGTGTATGAGTGAATGGCGGGTTAATGAGTCAGTGAGTTAATTCTTTGGCAAATAATGGGGTAATTGATAGTACCGGTTGATGGTTACAAAGTTAATATTTGGGTGAGTGCAAGGCCATATGTACAATGCTATACTGCATTGGGAACTGGCTTTATGAGGGTCCATACAGCTACGATTTTATATATGGGTGACTTTTGGTTCTTGATTGCGGTGGATACAGCAATTTTGAGTTCTGTCATGTATTTACAAATCCGTAAGATGGTAACGCTAAGCGTTGCTGGGGTAATGGTGTTCTCGGGGTGATTTGTGCAGTGCTCTCCAAAAGGGGTGTTTTTCATTTTGTTTCTACGTCTCTGGTGTGTTCCATGTATCTGTCTCAAACCAAGCTTGCTGTTTCCCAGATATATGTTATGGATGCTGTCCCTAAAGTGCAAAACTCGCACTTGACTTTGTTCACATTTTACCAAAAATAGTGGTGCACAATGCTGGTGGAAAGAGCTTGGCGAAGGTGTGTGGTGGTGTATTGTGAGTATCGGGACTTGGAATAAATGCCCGCGTATTGAGTGGCGAGGTGCTCAGGGACATCAGCCGGTGTCGGGGTGCGGCTTTGATTGGTAGCGAATTGGGGGAATATGTGGTGAGAAGTTCTGCAATTGAGAAGGAGAGACTATCTTTTCAATGTTGTCTCATAAGGATAAATTGATTGAAATAGTGGTATATTGTTGCTGCTGCTTGAGGTAAGTCGATAATTAGTGTGATACAAGCAATAAAGTCCTAAGGTCATGAAGTGTTAAGACATAATAAGAGCCACAAGGGCCAATCCAGTTAAGTCTGTAAATGGAGGATATCATAAGCCTAGTAAAAAGACCCACCCCCAAGCATCACCACATCCTAAAGAAACCACCCACCATCATCTCACACACCTATCAATGCCTATTTACCTTAGTCATCCAACCCTATTCCCTTGATCCCTCTTAATACATGTGGATTGAATCTCTCACTAATAATTTCCCAGCTGCCTCCACACCTGCTTAAAGGGGTCTGTGCCGTACACACTTACTTAACATAAATCTCAGCTTACCCATTAATAATTAAATCCCCAAAACAAGATTATCTTGTCCAAAAACATTATACACCTTAGTTTTAAATACATTCAATGAGGAATTTCACACAACATAAGCAGACAGCCCATTCCACTGATCAACAGCCCTTTAACTGACCGTAGACCTGTTGTCACTTAACTGCCCTACACCTCAAACGGTTACCACTATGTGATACTCCAAACCGAAGAGCATCATTCAAACTGATCTAATCTAGCCCTTTAACAATTTTGTACATTTAAATCATGTCCTCCCTTAATCTTGTATACTAAGTGAGTACACATATAATACCATAAGCCATTTTCCATATCCTAAGTCGACATCAACGATAGTGTCGGGAGCATCGTGGAATGTTCAAGCAACCCATTGTCATTTCTCAAAGATTCCGTGTTTCTTTTCGTTGCACTTTATTGTTGTCATATGTTACATTGGTTGTGTCCATAACAACATGGATGTGGAAAAAGAAGACAGGTCATATCTCTGTCTTTTCTACATGATGAAGCATACACACCCGGAGCACATAGGAGTCTACCTAACAGAAGAAGAATATATATATATATATATATATATATATATATATATATATATATATATATATATATATATATATATGTGATCACGAAGCTTTACTGTGCATACGTCAGGCCACATTTGGAATACTGCATCCAAGCTTGGTCTCCTAGCTATGAAAAAGATTGTTGGCTTTTAGAGATAATACAAAAGAGGGCTACAAAAATGGTTAATGGCATAAGCAACCTGGCATATGAGGAAAGATTGAAGAAATTGAATATGTTTTCACTTAGATATAGAAGGCTGAGAGGAGACCTCATCGAGGTCTATAAATTTGTCAATGGTCTGGAGAGGGGATACCTTGGGGAAATGTTCGAATTTAACAGAAACGATGCAATTAGAGGTCATAAATTCAAAATTAAAATTAACCACAGCAGAACAAGGTTAAGGCAAACTTTCTTCACCAACAGGGTAGTGGAACACTGGAACCAGCTGCCAGAAAACATCGTCAGTAGCAGCACATTGAACATCTTTAAAAACAGCATAGACATTCATTATAAGAATAGAGGGCTTGCTTTTCAGTATTACAGGGAGGGCTGATTGGCAGATTTGGTGGACAACTGGTTCAGTGTACAGAGTGCAACCAAGAAGGGCCCTTGTGGCTCAGAGTTGCACTAATCTTTTATGTCTTTATGTCTTATTTATATGTACATATATATAGATTGATAACAATACACCACTTGTTTCTCTGGTTTGTTTGCTGCTTGGTAGTCGCATTTGCCACTGTTCACTTTTTAATCTGAGCATTTCGGTTATTGTCAAGCATGTAGCTATGTCTGCTGTAGACATAGCCGTCTCTTGTATATATAGCCATCTTTTGTAGACATAGCCATCTGTTGTAGACATAGCCACTACAATATTATTGAATTGGTTTCGTGAGTATTGGTGATGTGGCACAATGGCATTAGGCTGGCTGACATTGTGTTTGGTTATTGATAAGAGGCTACTATCAATTAGTCTCCAATTATATCCAATTTCTCGCAGTCAGATTGGTGGGACATGCCCTAGCATTCTAATCTCTGACGTCCATGGTAAAGCAATGCAAGTATTTTGGCTATGCACCAAAGTTGGTTTTTAAATTTCGTTTTGAAGTCCTGGTTTTCTAGTATCTTCCGAGGAACATGGGAGGAGGGATAAACTGACCACTGTGTTTTCAGCAGCTGACATCACTTCATTTGGCCTAGGCAGGTCATTTAGGCCGTGGCATACGTAATTCGTTCGTGATGACCATCTGTAACTATGACGGACTATTATGATTCAAGTTGAACTGGAGACTATTGCTGCTGCTCAAAAGTGTGTTTATTCAATAATCTAGCCTGTTCGGCGTCGTGGGTTGATTCAATCCTCATTGCTGTCCGTTTCGGGGAGGTAGCTTCACAACATAGGCATCCACGTATAGAGTATTGCGCATGTAATTTTATCGCTCGTAAGCAAATGTACTTACATGAGGATATAAGTATGGTATATGACACCTAAGCGCACATGGACGTGTAGCCAATGTACCTATGGCAAACGTGCTCATGGCAAATGTACATATTGTAAATGTAAGCATGCCACATGAACGTATAGCAAATGCAAGCATGCACAGGTGTACCTAATCGCAAATGCACTTCAACGCAAAATTGAACCGTCACTGTTCTTGTGGCTACGGCACAAATAATTTGCCAGCGTATATTCCATACGGAAGTCTGGTATCTTATGTCGATAACACCCAGCTGTTAGACTGCTCATCTGACACCATAGTCGTTCTGAAATCCCGGCAAGAGAAGACTATTCGAGCTATTCAGTCCTATTTTACATCCACCTCCTTGAAGATGAACCTCAATAAAACCATCCTCGTCCTTGTCGGCACGGCCCAATCCTTCAAGTAAGCCACATCATACCAATTCAACATTGGTAGTCACGTCCTAGTCCTTTCGCCATTGGTGAAGATGCTGGGGTTCATCATCGACCGCACCCTCACCTGGAAGGAGTACATATATCACGTTGACAAAAAGCACAACTTCATTTTGTTCCATGTCCACAAATTCCGTCACCATCTCACACCCGAAGTCTGCAAATACCTGATTCAGTTCCACATTTTTCAACACATCATATGCTGGCTCCCCGCCTGGAGGGCGGGCTGCCCAATTCTGCCTCGGAAGAGTGCAGGTCATTAACTGCGGGGCTAGGATCGTTCCCGGGGCTCGCCGTCGTCATCACATCTCGTCGACAGTGGCAACGCTGGGCTGGCATAGTTTCCGTAACCTCGTCAACAGCAGCGATAACATCACCGTATTTAGAGCCCTGTATAAACCGCAGGCTCTTGGGGCGATCCGTTCTCTGTTCGGCCGGCGATCGGACGTCTCCCGGTGCTCCACCCATGCGACGATGGCTGGGGCGCTGGAGCCACCGCCTGTCCTCCTCAGCACGCCACGCAAAGCTTTTTCCTTCCGGGCAGCCTCGTCCCGGAACATGCTGCCGCCGGCCACCGCCGCTTCTCGGACACGGAGCGAGTTCATCTGGGTGCTCGACTACGACGCTTTTAATTTGACGGAACGTGTCTGGTGTTTTACATTCATACTAATATTCTACTACTTTCGTTTTTGCTCATGCTTTGCAATCTTATGCTATGGCTGCAATCCGACTCAAACAAAATATTACTACATGCAATGAAATTGGTTTGTTATATTTGCAAATGCATGTGTGTGTGTGAGGGGGGGGGTATGCACTCAAGCATACGGAAGGGAGCGATTTTTGTCTCAAAAGGCGTCTTTTCCTCTGTCTTTGTTTACAAAAATACGTTGAGCGTTTGTATGCATGTTCTGAATGCATAATTGCATCTCCTGGATCTAGCACCGCCACTGCTTGTGATGCATTATTGCCGTTTGTCCTGCTCCATCGCTGAAGCTTTCCAACGGCAACTTAAATGATACCGCTTTGTGAAAACCGGGCCACGTGTTGCAATTTTTCTTCCACTTCCACATAAGCGGATGCCTATGACATGATTAGGCTTAAAATAGGTATCTCATTAGGTAAGCAAGGTAGCATGAGCAGTTAAATTGCAAACTACGATCACCTGAAAGGTAAAGCAACATAAATATTCCGATGCGTGTCCTCTTTCAAGGTTTTCACAAATATCCATCGGAGTTTACTCCCAATATTTGGTCCCGATGCCGCCTCTAATATATTTGCTTATTTGTTTATTGTCCACAATCTCAAGCAGCATATTGTGCCCTTTACAAAAGAAGTCCTTTACTAAAAAACGTAAACAGAACGAGTGAACAGTGCTTAGTCTAACCCGAGCCGTCTCTCCGGTCAGAACCTCACACCCCGTCTCGGGAGGGGGCGGGGGCGGATAGTAACTCACCTCTAAAATCCAAACTAAGCGTCGCACGAAAACGAAAAAGGTGTCATCGGAAAGCGCTTGACGTGTATGGTCTGGATCCAACCCCAAAACAATTTCCCGAAAAGTGACGTCACCAGGGGGCTAGATTTTCACGACTATTCACGACTTACATTATGTTTTTGGCTCTGGGGAGTTCATTTTGGGGCATACTTTAGAAAAAAAATTATTTGCAATCAGAAAAGGACGCGAAATCGACCAGGGCCATGCAATGTTTTGGCACCCAAAAATTATTTTTTTAAAAATTTATTTAAACATTTTCGGTTTTCAAGTTTTCTTTTCAATTTTCCTTTTCTAATGGGTAGAGCAGACCGATAAACGATGTTGTAATTCAACTTGCCCTAATAGAAATGCTTACTTTAGCCAGACTCTTCGATTTGAACTGCAATAGGCATATATGCACAATTTTTATGCAGTCAAAAACGGGGAAACGGGGAAAAGATGAAAAACTGCTCTTGTACGTTTTGTTGCATCCCTAAAGATAAGAAAGCGCTGAAAGTTTCATAAAAATACCTGTATCCGTTAAAGCATAACGACTGGTTGAACATTTTTGGAGGTGACCTCACTTGACCTTGACTAACTCGTTGACCCTAGACGACCTGACTTAAGAATTTTGAAACGACATGCCAAATTGGTGTGGGAAGAGGTATGCCAAATTTTGGCGCGGTGCGTCGCGTCGTTCGTTCAATATCCGTGAAAAACCTAAGGAGGGGGGGGGCGGCTGAAGACCCACACCGAGACGGGCCGGGTTAAACTGGTAAACGGCTGTTAAAACTGCATCGATGCCCAATGGCTACTCGACTCAGATGTGAACGTGTGACGCAGCACAGCATCTAACCACCTGCGTCTGAAATGCATTCAGTGGGTTCATGAATGTATCCGGACTTGGTGTCATCGCTAAAAATGTGTTCGTTTCTCGTAATAATCTACTAAATCAGCTACACCTAATGGTTTCTACACGTGCATAAAATTACAATTTTGGAACGATGTTTGAAACAAAATTATGAAAAGCTACCGAGTTACACGCTCTTATCACAGGAGGTGAAGGAACGGCAGGCGAAGCAGCACATAGAATGTTGGGTAATCCGCCCAAATACCGGAATGGGGATAATTCTCCCAGAACCCATCATGATATCCCTTTTCCTGAAAATAATATTATCAGGGAAAATATACTCGCCAGACCTCCGCAGTAAGTTTGCTTTGCATGCGCCGTGTCGATCGACTAGCGCACGACAGTTGTTTCCTGCGCCGTATGAATAAACTGCAACAGGTCTTGAATGTCATATGAATAAATCGAACAGTGCCTACTTCCGAAGAGAGAAAAGTTGTGTTTAGCAAGTCACGCGGCCGCTGACGTCTTCCGCGACCGTGCAACTTCTTTTAAGAGCTGTGTTGTACGTGATGTCGCACTTCTTGAGTCTTTACATCATGCATATCAGACCTTTTCAACCTGTTTTTTCTGATGGTACGTAGTATTGCCCATCTGAACATATTTATTGATGTGTTTTAAACCTCCACTGCACCTATTAGTGAAGCACGCCTCTGTTGGTGATGGGTCTAACTACGCATAAAAACATAAAAGCAAACGCACATACCGGGAGTTGTCACAGATTCACGACGGTCGGCAAGATCAACATTGACCGATGGCTGCTAGTGTTGGCCTCTCGACTGGCGACAGTATGGAGACTGGCCGATAATTGTTAACGTCGGCTTTGTTGTCGGTTTTGCGCAGAGGTCTGACAACAAATTTTCTCGGTTGGGTAGGGCAGATCTAGATACATGTGGAAGTGAACGATTTTCCACGGCGGGAAAGGCCACCTTCACTATGTTGCTGTTGGTGCCGTCAATACCAAACGTGCTGGTGTTATTCATGTGGCGGGGGGCTGTTGAGAGCTCGGGCAGTGGGCTGACTCGGTGTTGGAGGCACCGGCACATGATCGTAATGGTTTCGGGTGCAACTCTGCAGCAGAATCAGATGACTCGAGTGAGGCTGGGTTGCATACATTTGCAAACATGCAAACATGCGTGCATTTGCCATACGCACTTTTGTACTTTCGTACATCTGCGCTTGCATGCATCTGCCATGCGTACATTTGTTCTGCGGTACATTTGTCCTAGAATCTATTTTGTGACATGCATATAGAAGAGCATCTCAGCCTTCTCAGACCTTCACGTTGCCTGTTTATTCTCCAGTCGTTGGGGATCAATTCCAGCTAATACTGCTGTTTCCAGCTGACATAGGCACTGCAGCTCTCGGGCTGGTCCCCTCTTGTCTTCACGGCCCTTGCCAGCCCTCAGGGTGGACCTGCTCACACGTCAAGGGCACTTTCAACACAAGTTATTAAATGTACTTCAACATTTCTTCGGTTATATGTCTGCCTCTCAGGGCGGTCGCTTGTAGGGCTCCATTGGGCTCAACAGGGAGCGGATACTCCTCCACCCCTTAGAAACGCCAATACCGCGTAACAGCCTGGGACCCTCCATGGGTTTAGAAGCCCTTTTCGTAGCACCAAGAACCCTCAGCTTCAGCTCGGATCGCATCCGAAGTTCGGGGTGTCTTTATTGGCCTCAGGTCCTGTCAGTTTTGAGACCCATCCCATCAGCGTGAGCCAAAGCCGATCCAGTGTCTCTGCACGTCTGACCTAGGGCCCCATCCGTCGGCTCAGAGACCCCCTTTCACGACTCAGCTCACTCTCGGTCAGGTCGGAATGTCCTCTTCAAAAGCTTGGGCCTCCTATATCATGCAAGGGCCCCTGTGCAGTTCCTGCCCTCATCGCCCCCAGGTCCCTTTATGCCGGCTCTGGGCTCTCCCCGACCGCCCGGGTCCTCCAACGGCTAGGGGTCCTCTTCGTCAGCGCAGGGGACCCATTTAGCGATCCTGGGCCTCCCCTACCAGGCCGGAGGCCCACCTCCAACAGCTTGGGCCACTTACGTCGGTCCAAGGGTCCTTTCTGATGGCCCGAGATCCCCTGCGGCAACTAGGGCCAGTCCGTCATTTCAAAGACCCTCTTTGACGACCCAGGACCTTTTCCGGCAAGCTAGGCGTATTTCTGTTGGCATCGGCATTCAGCGACGGTTATGATCGTTCAAACGCTTGGACCCTGTCCATCAAGTCGGAGACCATTTTCTGGTTTGGGTTCTGCTGACAGCCCGGCCTGGTCGAGTTAGAAGTACAATCCTCGATAATCTTCACATATAAAAAAGTTTGCGCTCTCAAAACGAACATTAGTAAGAAAAAAAACGTTTTCACTTTTATTCGTTATATGTCAAGCAAAAATATGGTCCTTCCATTGTGTGAATCTTAAAAACTAAACTTTCACGGCCATCGAGGTCAATGGAGGTCACGTGACCTGAGGTCATGGGGTAGCTTTTCAATAATTTACCACATATATAAATATTACTGGAATTGGATTCCTTGAAACGTTGCGAATTGACAAATGTCTGTACATTATATTTGAACGATATTTAACATAGTTTTATTTAGTAAACGTTCTATATTACTATATAGAGTATACATTTGAAATTAAGTGTAAGCATTGAAAATTAACACACGTGCAGACACAAACATCCCTGGTCTGGTCACAGCCTGGCCTGGTCCGGCCCAGGCCCATTATAATGAGGCCCGGGTCCGGCCATAGCCTATGAAATATTGGATTTCAGGACCAGGGCCCGCACCCAGCTCAGGTTCAGCTCGCGAGCACATGGGCTGGCCCAGCCTTGGGCGTCCGCTGATGGAATGTCATCGCTGTTTCAGCACAAATTTCCCCGTAATGCCCTCACAAATGGCATGAGTCTCGTGTAAGTGACCGGATGCGACCGAATGTTTTCGCGACATCAAGTTATGCATAAATGAATAAAAATCATCATCCGATATTAGAAACTTCAGAGTGGCATCGCAAACGGTATGGTGCATATTGACAAGAAGTGACAGCGGGATAATTGGCATCAACAACTGGCAACATTTGATAGGCGAATGTTATCCCGACTGTCACTGGTGTATTTTGCCATGGTAGCTATTTTGGTAACCGTAACCCTGGAACCAATGGCCTGATCGACATGGAACTAAATGCAATAACGTGTTTTGGCTACTGCTTGGGGTACCTGAAGAGTCAGCTAGTCAGCTTTACTGTTGCTGGCAGCCAATTACTGATGGCGTCAGGAAGGTCCAGGCAGAGAATCTGCAACATTGCATGACTCTAAACGAATGTCTCTGAAAGTGGTTCGTTTGAATGCGTATCGCCAACTTCATACTGAGATGCAGTTTGATGACTACATGATAGCCTTTATGCACACAGTTAGGTAGTTTTCAACAAATGAGAACGTTGTATTTTATAATAAAAGTTAAAATCCAGGCCATGCGGTAGACCTCGGTCTGTATAAAGCCATAGCAATCACCGAGATACGGCTGAACGAAGAACATACCGACTTCGGGCAGCAGATGGGAATTCCGGGTCGTGCTTGGCTCCACAGGGGCCGTCTGGGATTCGGAGATGAAGTGGCTTACGCCGTTCCATTAACCTTAAGTCCTGTTGGAAGGAAGAATCTGCGACTGACACCGGAACCTTGATACTGTACGTGATGGCTGATTTAATCCTGGTGGCAGACTATTGGGCGCCAGTACGAGGTGGAATTTCCCCAGTGGAAAATACTGCTAGGGGCATAGACACGTGCTCAAATGTGGTGGAATGTTTTGCCAGGGTCCTACCTGCTAAGAATCGGCATCTGCTCGGGGTAACACGGCTGAGGTACCACTGCTGAGGTACCACTGCTGCGGTAACACTACTGCGGTACCACTGCTGAGGTACCGCTACTGAAGTACCGCTACTGAGGTATCACTGCTGAGGTATCACTGTCGAGGTACCACTGTCGAGGTACCACTGTCGAGGCACCACTATCGAGGTACCATTGCTGAAATACCACTGCTGAGGTACCACTGCTGAGGTACCACTGCTTAGGTACCACTGCTGAGGCACCACTGCTGAAGTACCGCTACTGAGGTATCACTGCTGAGGTACCACTGTCGAGGTACCACTGTCGAGGTACCACTGTCGAGGCACCGCTGTCGAGGTACCATTGCTGAAATACCACTGCTGAGGTACCACTGCTGAGGTACCACTGCTGAGGTACCACTGCTGAGGTACCACTGCTGAGGTACCACTGCTGAGGTACCACTTCTGAGGTACCACTGCTGAGATACCACCACTGAGGTACCACTGCTGAGGTACCATTGCTGAGGTACACCACTGAGGTACCACTGCCGAGGTACCATTGCTGAGGTACACCACTGAGGCACCACTGCTGAGGTACCACTGCTGAGCACAACCAAGTGGTATCGCAGTCAAACATACTGGGTAGGCTGAGAGCAGATTAGACGGAAAATAAGGTCGAATGGAATGCATCGTGGAAGTCCATTTGACTTTACCGCATGTATGCATAGCACCTTTCGGCACAAGAAGTGCGCTCAGAAGGCCGCTTTAGAGATTCTATGGAAGTGTGCCATGGAATTGCCATTCTATTACACAATTCTAACCGATAGTTTAACTTCCGCACATAGCGGAACCGACCGCCTGGTGCTTGCGCCCTCGCCCTTGACTGGCGAATTGTCAACCGGCCATCCCAGCTGGAAGCGTTAATAGCGAGCGCTGTAAGCGACTCGAACCCAGGGACTTGTCAAGATGGGGCATACCAGCGTTCTATCCACCGGATTAACTGATCGGAAATACAATAAAATACAATACAATACAATGAAATGCAATAAAATATAATAAAGTGTAATAAAATGTAACATAATGTAATAAAATGTAATGTAATATAATGTATTATAACATAATATCATATAATATAACATAATATAATATAATATATAATAATATTAGATAATATAATATAATATAATATCGTATAATATAATATAATATAGTGCAAAAAATATAATGCAAGTTTTAAAAATTGATTGGGAAATACTCATACAAATAACGAAAGTCAACGGTTGTACAAATATTATACGAATACAACACACATAAATATATACATATGAATACCTACAAATACGGTTGCACAACTAAGCGTACAAATTACGAAAGTGATCTTTCTTTCACCAACCAAGAGGTCAACCCATGAGACCCCTTGATAGCGGAACCCCACAAATTTCGCAGCGCCTGAACCACTAGTAGTACACACGTATCAAGCCCTGGCGAAATACTGCCAGTCACCCATTCACTTTGAATATTCACGCGTAGACCGCTGAATATCGCGCTCCACAGTGCAAGGAACCCACATGGGTATATTGCAGGCGAATCTTTTGTGGGTCTTCAATATTGTTATCTGGTGCGTCTCCAGTACTACTGTCGGGTGAGCCTCCAGTATTGTTATCTGGTGAGTCTCTAGTACTGTTATGTGATGAGTCTCCAGTACTGTTATCTGGTGCGTCTCAGTACTAATGTCTGGTGTGTCTCCAGTACTGTTATCTGGTGAGTCTCTAGTACTGTTATCTGGCGAGTCTCCAGTATTACCGTCTGGTGTGTCTCCAGTACTGTTGTCTGGTGCGTCTCCAGTACTACGGTCTGGTGTGTCTCCAGTACTGGTATCTGGTGAGTCTCTAGTACTGTTATCTCGTGAGTCTCCAGTATTGCTGCCTGGTGTGTCTCTAGTACTGTTATCTGGTGAATCTCCAGTATTGCTGTCTGGTAAGTCTTCAGTACTGTTTTCTGGCTTGTCTCCAGCACTACTGCCTGGTGCATCTCCAGTACTGCTGTCTAGTGAGTCTCCAGTACTGTTTTCTGGTGAGTCTTCAGTAATATGTACTGTCTGGTGCATCTCCAGTACTGCTGTCTGGTGAGTCTCTAGTATTGCTGTCTGGTGAGTCTCCAGTACTGTTTTCTGGTGAGTCTCTGGTACTGTTTTCTGGTGAGTCTCCAGTATTGCTGTCTGGTGTGTCTACATTACTGGTGTCTGGTGCATCTCCAGTATTGCTGTATGGTGTGTCTACAGTACTGGTGTCTGGTGCGTCTCTTTGTGTGCTGGCATGCATAATGCAACCCTTGTGGTTATAATGAGTTTCGTCGCTGATTTCTGCGACAAGGGTTGTGTTAGCACACGCCCTAGAGGGCCTTGGAAAATTACGCGCACTGGAGGGGGGCATTACGAATCATAGATAATCGGCACTATTCATATCCTACAAATGAATTATTTGTCAAATATCACATTTTGAAGTTCTCTCATATTGTACAGGAACAGAACACATTACGACTCCAAAAATTGTTTAATCAATCATTACCAATCACTATAATGAATATGTTCAAATACTCATCACCAAGTAACTTAAGGCATGCTGATCCTTTCCATGTACCTTTTTCATCGAAAACCTATGGACTTCATTCCATGCCATTTATAGCACCAAGAACTTGGAATTCTATTATGGATACAAAATTCCCTTCCTGTAATCATGTACCTATTAAGAAAGAAGATAAAAAAGTTATCAGAGCACCTTTTATTGACTTCATATGCATGTTCATGTGTGTTCATATGCAGGTTTGTGTGATAGTGCACATGCATGTACACTTTTGCCCTCATAACACTTTTCACTTTGTGGCCCCAGGAGTTCCTTGGCGTTACTAGCTTGCTACCTAGCTGTGGTACTCCTGGGGGTACTTCTACTAATAACTGGTGGTGGCCTATCTGCAAAAAAGACATATAAAAAGATGCAAATAGTTATTGCGAACTGTAGGTATGAAGACAGATGACATATGTATTGGCATCCTGAGGCATTCCTAAGCTGGCTGTCCTAACTTTCGAATAGTTGGCGATAGGAAAGCCCAATAGCAATCGAGCCGTGCGTGTAGCAAAATAGGATAGGTTGCTGCATACGAAACAGAGGTCGACATTAGGAAAAAAAAGTAAGTTCAGACCAAAATGTGTGTACATGTTTTGAAATAAGCTCATTTCATCCCGCACATCGTGTCATTCATATCATTCACATTAATATCGCTGTCAGTTCTGCACGATGCGAAGACTGACATTGTAAACCTTCATCAAACGGTCCAAATAGAACACTGGAAGGCCATCGTACCTCGTGAATTGTGTACGCTTCAGTTCGGTACTGGGCGAGTCACCTGAAATATAATTTAGCTGCTCGCAGTACTGTTCAGTCTGCTTCTCATAGCCAGATATAAGAATCACTTAACACAGTCATTGCCGCAGAAATCAACGACGAATCTCATTTCAGGCTAGAAGGCTCACAAATATAAACGTCACACCGTTTTCAGAACGGAAGTGTTCAATGATGTGAATGTTTAATTTTAGATTCCATGTTCGTTTCCATAACACTCCTTCACGTCATCGAACCAGTACAAATTGATAAAATAGCCACATTTTTCACTCGCTCATTATGTACTTTCATTCGTCTGCCCGTTTCACAAACAACAAAAACGACACCTTGCAAAAAATGCGGTAATCACACACTCAGCTTCAAGAACACAGTGGTAACATAACAGATGTAGACAAACATCAGGGCAAAAAGCAGACTGTGATTGGAAAACATCTGGGTGTTTGTCTGCGAACCCCATGCTGAAACAAACTATTTTTTATTTTCCATGTCATGGCACCGTTAGTTTTTTCATTGTCAAAAAGGCAGATAATGCACGTCATGGCTTCTTTGTCTAGGCTGGTAATGGATACAGCGATATTCGCCTTCTTATTGTGCTCTTGGAGACGTTTCATCTAACGTGAAGTACTTTGCATTGTTTCGCTGCTGCGGCTCATACACAAATCTCAAACCTAGGAGCCAATTTTTTTGAGAAGAGGGGAATCCAAAACTAACCTTGTTACAAATGATTTAATTTGTGAACTTCACGAAAGGCAAGCTTTACGTGACAAGCGAGGACATTGGACTACTAGTGCCGCGTTGAGATTGGCTGGGAGAACAAGACGGCATGCGGTAAGTGCTGGGACATGAGATCTTAGCTGATGTTGAAGAACCCATGCAGTAATATAACAATAAATGTTCTTACCTCTGCGATGTCGTTGGCTTCATAGGGATTTCCAAACTTTTTGGAGTAGCAATTAATCGCGGAAGGGGACCCTTGTACATGGGGAACATGGAATACATCTGAACTTCTTGCTGCCTACATTGCTACACATTGCCCATTTGGTAAAAAAACCATGATTTGGGGATTGGGAAGTTTTATGTATGATCGCTTGAATGCATTTTGCTATATTTTCACAAATTTTTCGTGCGGCTTCGGGTGGATTTTCAACACCGGGCGACATGTTACGTTCAAACTAACCAGGTTTTCCCACAGTAATCACGAAAAACAGACATGGATAGAACAACCCATGCCACAGGCAGATAGGACAGCTCATTTTCTGTTTGCTAATATAAAATTGACTATCCCTCACAACGTTTTTTTACGCGACATTTTACCTTTAATTGCAATGTCCGCGCAACGTGTTGTCTGCCGCATGGCGAATCATAGAAGGCCAGCGAGTCTCGTAGTTATCGGCAAAATTTGGTGGTACCGGTGCTGATCCCATCACAAAATCCGTATATTTACTTGGTGCAAAAAACAAGTTCAATTATTGAATTTCGAGCATAACCTAACCGATGCACCATTTTCTTTTATGCAATATAGTGCTAATATCGACCAGAAATCTTCAAGTACCTAGTCCTGTCCTCTACAAAATCGAGCATTCAAAGGCCCATTTTAGATTATTCCAAGGACTGCATTCATTCGGTAGCTTCTCTCACTCCCTTACAGGGTCTGAAATATGCACCGTAATTATTCCTTCAATTGTATTTCAGTGCAGTTACATTCCGAACATGCTAATGCAATTTACCGTACCAAGCGCTTGATTGAATGCATCTCTAGACGAATGACGGGTGCATGTGTTATGCAGAAGATTCAATTTATCCCATGGGCTAGTGCGTCGTTGTGCTTGTGCCTGGCTCATGCGATATGGCATGGGATCAACGTGTTCCGCTGATGGCATCGCCGAATAACGCCGCCTATTTATCAGAACTGGGCATTGGCATTGTTCTCTGACATCTTATCCGCCGTACCAGCCACCAGACATGTAACTACTCTCCGTAAGTAACCCGTCATTAGCAGGGTATTCTGGCGTGCCACGTAGCCGCGGCAATACGTAACTGACCCATTACCGGCAGTGTCACCACAGGCTGTGACGAGCCTTACACTGGTACCGTACTGATGTACATCTGAGGGCCTCCGTCTGCAGTGTTCAGACGGAGATCTTGCACTGACGCACGTCTGAGGTCTCTGCATGTAGTGTTCAATTGGAGGTCCTGGACTGATGTGCGTCTGAGGGTCTCCGTCTGCAGTGTTCAGACGGAGATCTTGCACTGACGCACGTCTGAGGTCTCTTCGTGTAGTGTTCAGTTGTAGGTCCTGCACCGATATACGTCTGAGGGTCTCCGTCTGCAGTGTTCAGGCGGAGATCTTGCACTGACGCACGTCAGAGTAAACTATGACTGAACCAGGCTAGAATGACCAGCACACGACATAAGACTAACATGTAAGCACATCGTATTCAGATGACAAATCAATGTCATTACCTTTTGTTCATGGTTGTATAAGCAAGGTGCATATTTTTGTTGAAAATTTTGTTGAACAAGAACGCAACGTAACACCAAGCGTGCTCACAAAATCAACTAAGTATATATTGCCTGATTTCCATAGTTAACATGAACATTATAACAAGATGTATCTCTTTAAACTCACAGCCATACTTACCTTTATAATGGAAAGAAAACCACAACAATACATACAGGGGCAATGTTTGGTTGAACGAATACGTAATGCGCTACATCCAACTTTCAAAGCCTGCATCATTCTACTACTTGATTCACAATTCAACAATGAATACTTTGCATTCTTCAGGCCTCCCGTTTCATCCTCACAATCCATTTCCCATAGCTAGCTTGCTAGCCCTACAGTCGGTGTGAGCTAATTTCGATCTTCGCGAGACACCGCTCGCAAAGTGCATTTCCTAGTTCCGTTGGCTGTTATGAGCAAACTGACCACGCTCACCGAGCGCCAGGGCCGAATACATCGCCCGGTGTCGAACACATGCGCAAACGGAAGGAAGGGTGGGAAATAGTCCAAACGTACAATGAAAAGATGTTAGAAAAGAAAACAAAAAAGTCAACAAAAAGGGGAAAAACGTTTTAAAAGAACAGAAAATCAATTAAAAAAACTAACTAGCCCCACGTGATATTCTACACCCCGCCCCATGGCACCGACCGGACTGGCAAACTCTATTCTCCTGCAACAGTTCAGCTTCGACTACTACCTCAACTACCTGCAAGTCGTCTCAACTTCTACTCCCTCTACGCGCCATTCTTCAAGTCGTCTCAACTCTCTCACACCTCGCCTCTACAAGACAACTATAATCTTCTTCGCTTCCTCTCGTCTCCACCACATTGCTCATCATACCCCTTCACCCCTAACAAAGAACACGAAATACTGACACCACAAACGCCCCCCGGAAACAGCCTACATCACCACACGGTGGCAGGTTGTCCAAACACACAGACACACCCAGACACTACTAACAGTGTAGGTACTAAACGGTCCTGCTGGCTTTGGAGGGGACCGGGCGACGTCAGAGAGAGAGAGAGAGAGAGAGAGAGAGAGAGAGAGAGAGAGAGAGAGAGAGAGAGAGAGAGAGAGAGAGAGAGAGAGAGAGAGAGAGAGAGAGAGAGAGAGAGAGAGAGAGAGAGAGAGAGAGAGATATATATATATATATATATATATATATATATATATATATATATATATATATATATATATATATATATATATATATATATATATATATATATATATATATATATATATATATATATATATATATATATATATATATATATATATATATATATATATATATATATATATATATATATATATATATATATATATATATATATATATATATATATATATATATATATATATATATATATATATATATATATATATATATATATATATATATATATATATATATATATATATATATATATATATATATATATATATATATATATATATATATATATATATATATATATATATATATATATATATATATATATATATATATATATATATATATATATATATATATATATATATATAGAGAGATATAGAGAGAGAGAGAGAGAGAGAGAGAGAGAGAGAGAGAGAGAGAGAGAGAGAGAGAGAGAGAGATATATATATATATATATATATATATATATATATATATATATATATATATATATATATATATATATATATATATATATATATATATATATATATATATATATATATATATAGAGAGAGAGAGAGAGAGAGAGAGAGAGAGAGAGAGAGAGAGAGAGAGAGAGCGAGAGAGAGAGAGAGAGAGAGAGAGATCAGTTTCGTTCGTGACATAGCCGGCCCAACTTTTCATGGTCTTTGGCGGCAAATACGCAACACAAGAACGGACGCTGCAATATCTCATGCATCTGTCAGACGAGCCCATAATTCGTTGAGTTCCGTTGACCATGTGCTGCTGAGAGCGGATGGGCAGTGTTGCCATAAGAGTAACTTAACTATTTCCATCTTGTTTTTTTCCGTGTGCCCGAGCTGCAGGGGCGGGTGGCTACAGGGGAGAGGGCGCTGAGGCCATGTGCCTCACCTGGAAGGTGCTCCTCCGGCCGGAAAATGTCGCACCTCCGAAAAAAAACACTCCTTGGAAGGAAAAATCGCCTTCCTGAGAGAAAAAGTTGACCCTTCGAACTTCCCCAGGGAACACCTCTTTACGACAACGGATTTTTGCTTCAGCCGTTCCTCCAGGTACGTTCGTAGTAGCCCCCTCCAGACAATTCATCGATTACAATTACAATTAATTACATTACATCTAATTACATCTCATTACTCATACATCCCCCATTACAATTAATCGATCCGCTCCTGTCAAGCCGGGACATAACATGGGCGCATTCGTCCACCACATATTTAGAACAGCTGATAGAAAAGGCTCTGTAGCTCGTAGGTCTCGTAGCTCTGTACATAAAGTCGATAGCTAAGCACATATATGCGTATGCATGCTACTTGCCTGGTCCCATTCCAGTCCAGTCCACATCAGCAGATCTAGGTATCTGAAGCTATTTCAAGTTGAAGTGAATTAATGAGCACGTGAATTTAGATTATAGCTGTAGAGAACGAATCCCGCGTCACTGACCCACCCTGACCTGGCGCATAAATATCACTTAATCGGCCCGTACGTGATCCGGCTGTGCCTCTTTACCATAATTCACTAATGCATTAGAAGGTTAGCATGACACACATGGCTTCCAAAACATGCCATTCGAAAGTAAAAACGATAATAGCGTTCTTTCTCTTTTGACCTCTTTTGACCCTAACCCTCCCCGTGTTTCCGGTCACATTCACACTCGAGGGGGTCGATACAACTCCCTGAAATATCCATGCTAAGCGTCGCACGAAATCGAAAGAGGTGTCATCGGAAATCACTCCACGAGTAGCGCCAGAAACAAATCCCGAAATTTTACCCCCCAAAAGTGACATTACCAGGGGGCCAAGTTTTTCACGACTTACATCATGCTTTTGGCTATGGAGAGTTCATTTTCGGGGCGACACGGAAGAAACCAGCAGTGAATTGGAATCGAAAAGGGAAGACGAAGTCGACCATAGCCCTAAAATTTTAGCCCACCAAAAAATCCAACTTTTAATTCCTTGATATTTAGAAATTTTGTGTGTTCAATTTTATCACAGTTTTCGTATTCTAATGGGTAGAGCAGACATAAAAAAACGCTCTTCGAAGTCAACTTGCTTTCGTAAAAAATGCTTCCAATAGCCGACATCTTCTATTTTAACCGTAATGGGAAAATACGCAAAACTAATAAGCAATCAAAAACGGTAATAATCAATAAAACATAATTTAAAAGAACATTTTTCTGATGCGTTGTGCTTCGACCCTAAAGATAAGCAAACGCTGAAAGTTTCAATAGAATATCTTCATCCGTTAAAGCGTGACGACTGGTTGACCTTTTCTGGGGGTGACCTGATTTGACCCTGACTAGCTCGTTGATCCTAGATGATCTGACATGGAAATATTGACACAACATGCCAAATTTATGTGGGAAAAGATATGGCAAATTTCAACACGCTGCCGCGCGCCATTCTTGCACTATCTACGAAAAAACATTAGGGGGGGGGGCATGTCAACTCCCGGAGATGGCGCAGGGTAACCTAACTTCAAATATACATGGAAGAATACATCTATCATGCAGGGAATTTTTGTGCATCTTTGACTCAATTATCATATATTATGCTGTATTTGTCCATCGTAATCCAGTGTCATCTTACGGAGGGTACTACTTTTAGCTAATACATGTCGCAAAAGTATAATCCAGCGAATATTACCACATATATAGTTTAGAAGGGTAGTGCAAGTCCATTCAGCATTAAAAAGGTGCGGCGGGTACGAAAACTAGCACCATCTGACCCACGTGTCGTTTTCTGGCCAAGCGCTAGTATAAGATTCCGTCCATGAACCAAGGGTATAGGACATAATGCATGCAATAAGTTAAAATGGCTGACACAATTCCCAACCAAATGAACCAGGGTTTTTCGGCCTACGATTATTCTACGACGCATCAGACACAACGTGCCAGGGTACATTTTCAAAGGTCTAATAGTTCACCGTACATCGAAGGAAACAGTCGGTTACGTCCGTCAGCAGAGAAGAATTCGCAGAAAATTAAGCATAAGTGGGAGAACTCGTGAGACAAAAAAAATGGCGGATGCTAATGTGACGACGTTGGCGACTAGAAATTAGGGCAAGTGTCTTCAAAATTGTGTTTTCTATCATATTTTGCTTCCAATGCTTGGTGCGACGTCTCCATTTTCAGCAATCCACTTAAATGCACCTTATTTGGTTAAAATTCCGATGGCGGAGAGTGAGCCAGGTACACCGGCCTGCACGTGGCAATTCTGCGAATGAGCACCATAAGTTCCACCTACGCCAGTGTAAGCGTAAAATCGGATTCCGTACACACAAAAACACGAAATGTTCTGTGAAGCTCAACATGAAATTCGAGGCCAACTGAGGTCAGAGACCTTGCAAAAACTTTGAAATCATACAGGGGCAATGTCTGAATATAAATCCAGCTATCTGCATTCATAAGCATACAAATGTGCAACTTTCGGTCACAGCGTCATGTGAAGATCCGATAACGCTCGATTTCGTTAAAAATGGTCGGAGGTGTTCCCCCTTTATTACGCCATAGCCCTGTGTCCGAACAAGACCTAACACAGCAATTGTATCACAAGTCAAGTAACGCCACAGAGGGTACTGCAAATTTCACTGGGTTCTGTTCAGTGGGTCGGAAGCCATCCCCAAAATAACTTGGGGAGGGGTTGCATCAATCCCCTAAAACAACCCAAGCCATAATAGCAAGTAAGTTGCCTACACACCTCTACGCTGATGTACCTAGGTGCACTTGCGCGTACGTAGTTTTGCGCTTATGCACATTTGGGCTTCCGTACTTTTGTCATGCGAAGATTCTCCCACACGTGGCTTCACCTTGCGTACATGTAACATGCATACACCTGCGCTTACGCCCTTTGCATTGCGTGTAACTGCGCCCACGTGCATTTGTTTACGTGCACCCGCGTACGTAAATCCATTATATATTCGTTTTAGGCACATTTTCCCCATTACCATGGCCCAGGTAAATGACAGCGAAGGGTGCCTGGCCTTCCCAGTCCCGACACGCCCCTTTCAGGAGACCTCGCGTGTGCCGCATTGCAGTGTAGCAGCGGCGGAGAGAATGTGCCCGACATTGTCCGGAGCACCAGCTAGACCCAGGTTCGATGTAGCGAGAGCCGCCGCGCTGATTCATGACGGCGTCGGGTGCAGCCCACCCGCAACGGGTAGTGCTGTCAGAGGCTGGACAGGCAACTGGCAACTGGTGGGGCTGTCAGAGGTCGGACAGGCAAGTGGCAACTCGTGGGGTTGTCAGAGGCTGGACAGACAACTGGCAACTGGCGGGGCTGCCAAAGGCTAGGCAGGCAAAGGAAAAGTTAAAGGGGCGACTGCAGATTTTGATCGATGCCCGAGAGTCATCAGTGTACGCTATAATGGGTGTGAGATGCGGTGTGACCAAATTATGTTTCAGCTGGGCTTCAGACGTAAGGCAAAAATGTTGAACCTTCCCTACAAGAGATGTGAGAACATTAAGTATGAACGTGGCGTTTTTAATGCACCCCAAAATTTAGCAATAGACATGAAAGGAGCTCTTTAAAGAGAACAAATTCAGCACTATTAGTGACATTCGGGAAATCCAAATTATCTAAGCAATCACATCATAGGGCGGTTAGAGACCATAACTCGAACTGTAGGACGTTATATCAATCAGACGATGAAAGGACAGAAGAACGCTCCCGTGCATAGCCTGCCAGCTTGAAATACATCGTAGCTGCTGGGCATTTGTTTGCAATTTCTTGCTCTTAGCTCGCGCGTGCTTTCTTTTTTTCAATTAATTCTGTTGTGGAATTTTGCTGTGTGGAACGGAAATAGTTGTTTCTTAGAAACGAATTCTGTTTGATCTTCTAGACTGGCTACTGCTGGATCTAACACATAACGCCTAGCCGTGCTCGATCCCACAAAGTGATGTGTCTGTCGTTGCAGAACCTGAATACCAGTCCATTCCAAGACGTCTATCCCGGCCTTTAGAAAGCTGATGACCCTGTGGCCCGGCAGTGCTCCTGATCTCGAATCTTTGAGGACGAACTGTTAAACATCGAATGCCTACTTCTCATCCGGTCCAATGATGCGTATGTACCGAACCCCTACAGCCCATACGATCCAATGATGTGCGTGTGCTGGCTACCGCGTACAACTTTAGTCCATTGAGTTTGCAGCAGTTGAAGGTGTGGCGTCTCCCTAGAATGCCCGAGTGCACCCCTCCCCTTAGCAAGTTTTCCAACCGAGAACGCCCCTCAGAGTAAAAACAGAAACCCATCAAGATAATTTGTATCACTCCGAAGTGAAAGTGCCCCCGATCAAAATTCCTGGACCAGCCCGGGTATAACATATCATTATTATGTAATGTTCTGAGTTAATTGTCGCCAAGAAATAGAGCTTCTCAGAGTTAGAGGATATGGGCATAATTACAGGCATGGGCATCTTTGGAAAGCTTAACACGCGCCCTGGAGTGCCTCAGAAAATTACGCGCACTGGAGGGGGGGGGGGCGGATTCCGCCCCCTAAGATCTCGGCTCCTACTGAGGCTAGAGCAACAAAATTCGCAGGGTGGATGGACATGATAGTGAACTGTGTTGTGTACACATTTCATGACCTTATGTCAATATCTTCAGGATCAAATGAGGTCAAAATGACAAAATTTTCTGGTTTTGCGTGGCTTGGCTTGTCATTGTTATGGATGGCTGTGATTATGTTTAAATGACCAAAATTGGCATTAATGATGATTTGGACATTACTAATGATGCAATACCAATGCAAGATCCGCCATTTGACCTTAGGTCACCTATCTAGGAGCACTTTATCAGGTCATTACCTGCTCCAGTTACCGGAACCGGGCTGCCCACCAGACTGCTCCGTTGGGCGGCTCAGCATAATCGGCTTCGCAAAGAAAGGAGTGAAATACATGAATAAAGTATGGAAATGCTTAGGCACATAATGGCAAACAGTAGACTTCGAGATGTATAGGGAGTGATATGCAAAGTGATATCAATCGCATGACAATCATTTGCATTTATGACAGCATTCAGGTTGATCAAGTTCGGTTCCATTAGCTTGCCATAAACTTGACCTGACTTGACCTCGGCGACCTAACATGACATTTAAATTATATAGCATAACAATATGCATCAAACGAGTCGCTAGTGTTGTCAAGAACACTTCCCTTTTGCCAATATACGGGAAGCGCATCAGCGCCGATTTTTGTGGTCTGAAGCTGCGAATTGATTTCATTTAACGGCCTCTAACTTGAAAAAAATGTTCGGCAGATTTCCATGTTTCTTACTTCAAACAATGCGCCGGTAATTTCCAAGCAGGCATGTACAAATGGCGTATATTGGCCGATGCAATATGGAGTTATGTACGAATAATCGGAGGAGTGGGCTGATTTCGCCATCCCCCTGCAGGGTGTGTGTTAACCTGTCATGAATTTGACCTGACTTGACCTCTGTGACCTGACATGACTTTGAAACAATTTAGCATGACAATATACATAAAACAATTCGCTAGTTTTGCCAAGAACACTTCCTTTTTGCCAATATACGGGAAGCGCATCAGCGCCGATATTTGCGGTCTGGCGCTGAATTTTTGTTAACTTTAGCGACCCCTAACTCGAAAAGATTTCGGTCGATTTTTATTTTTCTTCCTTCAAACAACGCAGCGGTCCATTATAAGCAGGTACACAAACAATGGGGTATATCGGCCGGTAAAATCTGGAGTTATCTACGAAAAACCGGAGGGGTGGGCGGATTTCGGCCCCCCTCCATGGCGCGTGTTGTGTTTGAAAAATCGACGATTAACTAGATTAGCTTACTGGTAGTTTTCGAGACATACACGACAGCTGGTAACTGAACCATCGAACATTTTAGACAAGCTATCCCGGTGCGCGAGGATCCGTTGTGCTTTTTGATGCTTTCATTTCACCAGTAACTTCGATTTGTGCAGAAATGGATAAACTTAATGTCAGTGGTGTGATCATTGCCACTCAACTTCAGTTCGGTCTACCAGGCTGTGACTGATGCCAAATGGATGCGCCGTAGAACAGAGTTCGCATGTATTTATTTGTTCGGGGAAGGAGATCACTAAGCATATTGCAATACAAGTTATCCTGCCAGTTATCATAGCATTGCATTTCGGGAATGCTCTGAAATACGCCTGTGGGAAATCCTGATGCAACAGTGACAACTCTCATGCGACGGTCTGAAGCTACCAAAAGAAATTGCATGCCAGCCATGCGTTCGCATTCAAGAATTACCCGGTGCATCCACGTATATCAGTTCTCTCAGATGATCTACATCCCACGCGACGCCCCCGTTCATTGAGAGTTGCGAACTTCGTTTCGTCTCAAACGATTCGTTTAATTCGTGAGTTTTTTATTCGGGTTTGGAGAGCACATAGACTGCAATTAAAATATGGCGCCCAAAACACACTTCGGTTGTGTGGAGAACATGCACATGGAAAGCGAGAGGAAAGTAAAACAACTTCCGCAACAACACATGCTGACTTGCAAATGTGCATTTCCACTGCATGGGCGAATCAATTGACAACGGATACATCTTCTAGCACTGGATCAAGGTTGAGTCCAGTACATTGCACATCAACAACGTTCCTTGCCATCCTCGGTGTTTCGGTATGGTATACCACATCACTCACTGTGGTATGTTTTGGCATCACACAGGCTGTGATATGTTTTGAATACCATGTGACATCCACCATGCTGCAAACCATAAAACTGTGCACTTTCCGAAGTGACATCACAGAAGTATGCAGCTCGATATTTATGCACGTACAAAATATTTGGTTGGGACAAGAGACAATTACATACTTAGTTTTCTTAAGTGGCGGTAGTATCGCAAGGATAGCCCGCAATAAAAAAACGAAATGCATAACTCCTGTACAAATATGGTCGCTGTATAATCGACGCACGTAAAGTGTCCCATCGTCCCAATAACTTGAGCCAATATCATGCCATAACAGTGCCATGTGCGGGCTCATCAGCCTCACACAATGTTGCCGTCCCATACTGGGGTCATCAGCCCCATACCAGGATCCTCAGACCCGTCACAGGGTTCCTGTCCCATACTGGGGCCATCAGCCATCACAGCGCCCACATCACTGTACCATCACAGTGCCTGTTCGATCACAATGCCTGTTCCATCATAGTGCCTGATCCATCAGTCTTATCAAAGGATTCTCAGATACGCCAGAGTGCCTGCACCATCGCACGTTCATCAGTCCCATCGCAGGCTGGTCAGTCCCATCGCAGGCTTATCAGTCCCGACTTCCCAAAAGCATTGGATTGCAGTTGGAGTACTTAAGCTAATTATCCTGTACACCTTCCCATAACCTTCATGCTTCCGGTTCGTAGCAACCGTGAGAGCTCTCGAAGGTTGTAATGCCGCGGCAGCTGTAGCTACATAGAACGTGCTGTACTGTCCATTGTGCCCACTGCGTGGGCAGGGCACTATTACAACACCGTAATCATTTGTGAAGTTTGCACGATGAGGTCTGCTACGTATCTCTTCACATCTTTCTTCGTTACCTGGTCAGGGTGGCGTTCCAGAAGCCTTTCCTTGTCTGGGGCCTGGCAGTTGCTTTCCTTTTATAGGTATATAGATAATAGGTAAGAGTAAGAAACAGCAAATCATCACCAATTACCATAAATGCAGGCTGTCCACAGGGATCTGTGCTGCGACCCCTTTTGGCATTAATACGTGTAAATGACCGGGCGAACATGATTACGACGCGCACACAGAGAGCGCATCATGCATAATGGCTTGCCTTGCATCAACGTTTCCTTTTTCTCTGCGTAAAAGGCCAGTTCTGCGCATCCACGGCTGGAACCACGTCGTGTGTATGCCGCCCAATCACAATACTGTCTGTGGATTGATCGCAGTTTTGGCGATTCAGCCCAGTTTGTTTTGCGATTATTTGGCTTCGCCGTCGATGATCATCTGACGTCGAGTTCGACCACTGTGCCGTCCCGCCCGAAATATCAGCGTCCCGCCACCTGGCGCGGTGTCGGGCGTGCCAGCCGCCGGCGGGTGTTGTAAACAACGACGGCAGTGGCTCCTCACCCCCAGCCCCACCCCCACCAACCCCCCACCCTGCGGCTGGCCCGGCCTCACCGCCTCACCGCCGTTACTGCAATGTCAACTAGTGCAGATTTGGTCACGGATTCTGCCGCAGCGTTGTGCGTATTGGGTCAGAATGATATATGGTGGGCATTTGTATTCTTGATGTATTTCCTGGGATCTAACTGGCGCAACATGTTGTTTCTACAAGACGAGCCACGTGCCTCCGGTTTCCGCTGTTTCAGTCTTATCTAAGGTCACTGACCAGCTCGAAGTATATTGGTTGGCTCGTGAAGCATATAAGCTGATTCGTAGGGAATTTGCGAGGGGTATATTCGAGTTCAGTGCCCAAATTTATACCAGAGTCAATAAAGCAAGTGATACGACACAACACAGGGTTACAGGAAGATATTGTATCACGATCCAGGCTAAGCCTAGTCTTCCAAACAAACACGTCTGTCAATTGCCAATACAAAGTTTCATCAAGTTCCGAATTGTATTCCATACGAGGAGTTACTTAACAACTAGCACTATCTTGAATAAATTTCGCGTATGAAGTAAGGAAGCAGTGAGCCGCTCCGAAAACCAAATCTCAGGGCTACAGTGTTTCACCTTGCTCGACTTTGCAAGTAATGAAATAACGACTTCAAGCTTACATACATGAGAGCCCCACTGAGGTAGCACATACCCCATTTGTTTCGCGATTCTCGCTCCATTGTTTTGTTATTTTATTTCCGTGGATGCTGAATTGACTCCACCAGGGCCAAACAAATGCCATCGGACATCTGCCTGAGGGAACACCAACGGATATTGGACAACTATGTTGTTAATGTGTGAATAGCTTGGGACAAATTTTAAGAGGTCTGCTGTGAACACTTGTACCGAGCCAGTATCGTCTGGTTGGGTATTTTGGCGGACAGGCTTTCATATATGGATCCATAAATACCTACCTCGGGAATGTTCCACCATATTCAGTCTCTATATCGCCATGAATTAATCTAGCATTAACATTTTGCCATTCTTCATGTGGTGGTAACATTTTGCTCAGAAAGCGCATAGTTTCGAAGTTAATTATTTTATAGTGGTAGTTCGAGTTCCACGGCCACATGAGATGACATGTTCAACAAATCTGCAGAGTGCACTGGAACCAACGGCTTTGAAGTTTCCTAAAAGGAATGTCGTCATTAAAATAATGCATGCATAGGAATGCTACGAACGCAAAATTGCCATGGACGAAACTCGCCGGACTATCCGACAACGAACAACTCGTTGTCATTGATATCTAAGGAAGCAAGACGTCGTCTTCTGCCACCACTCTGATCCAGAGGCGGATCTAGGAACTTTGGTCGGGGATGACTTGTTTTGGAGGGGCCTAGCTCTCTAGAGGGCGCCACTTTTATAATCCAAAGGGTGCTATCGGGTCCAAAACTCGTCGAGCGGGGGAGGGGGACGCATTCGAACGTTCTATAGGACGTCCTATAGGAGCGCCATATCTCCTTCGGGGGACGGGTACTCTAACTTCCTCTGGATCCGCCACTGCTCTTATCTATATAAGTTTCTGAAACCAGGCCGCATGCTGCATCCGCTTCCGCTGACTAGGCAAAGTATATGAGCATGTCCTTCAGGGAAACTAGGAAATGGGGTGGGGAGGGATGAAATTGCATTGCCAACTCAGGAATATTCCAATAGTGTCAGCCAAGGCAATAGAACCTCAAAGTCTGCAAATAGGGACAGCAGCAACTCAAGGGGACAGAGTCATAGTTCATCTAGTGATAAAAGAACTCCTCAATATGAAAAAGCCAAAGGTGGTTATGGAGCATTTGTTAAGTGTATGATGTTTAATGCTCAGAGTATCCGTTCCAAATTTGATGAGTTCAAGTGTTATGTTGCTGAGGAGGAACCGGATTTTGTTTGCATTACGGAGGCATGGGTCAGTGAAGGATATTTTGGAGATAACTTACAGGACTATGAGATCCAGGGATACAATATGTTTTCGTGCAATAGGGGTCCAGCAATGAAAGGGGGTGGTGTAATGCTCTATGTGAATAGCTTATTCAGTTCTCAAAAAGTAGCAGGTGGGGATAAAAATGTGTCTGTGGAGTCCATTTGGCTTGATGTCACTGTGGGAAAAGGCAACAGCAATACTCTTAGGATAGGAGCTTTCTACCGATCAGGAACCCTGCCACATTCTCAGCAACTGGAGCTTGACAAGGTGATTTGTGAGGAAATCAGTAGAAACTTTAAGAGGAAGTGCCTTATTCTCGGTGACTTTAATCTAAAAGGTTATGAAAATGCTGGTGTTGGCTCCCCATCATGCAAAATGTTCAGGAAATGCCTTGAAGAGGACCTGTTCTTACACCAGTTTGTATCGGAACCTACCAGGCATGGTTCATTCTTGGACCTTGTATTCTCGGATTTAAGTGACTTGGTTCAAGACTTGACTGTAGGCGAAACTCTGGGAAAAAGTGACCATAACATAGTTAGATTCAAGGCACATGTAGGGGAAACTATCAAGGATAATTTGGTAAAGGTTCCAAATTTCAACAAAGCAGACTTTAACGGCATGAGAGCGGCTTTAAGTGCCATCAGATGGGAAGAAGAATTCTCCAATTTAAATGCCTGTGAAATGTGGGAAAAGTTCAAATTTTACTTAAAGGAAACTCAGATTAGACATGTCCCCCAAAAGCAAAGGCGCAAAAGAAGGGTAGGAAAGCCAGCATGGCTTACACCAGACGTGATAAAAGCAATTAGGGCTAAGAAAACTGCATTTAGAGTTTTTAAAGAAGCCTCAAATGTCATTAATCTAAAGGCGTATCGAAAAGCTAGAGACACTGTGAAGCAAAAAAACCAGAGCAGCAAAGCGAGCAAAGGAACTGGATTTAGCTAGAAACTGTAATGGGGACAGTAAAAAGTTCTTTAGTTTCTACAAGCTGAGTAAAGTTTCTAACACAAT
Organism: Imbricaverruca yamaguchii; assembly: GCA_034440575.1. Classification (NCBI taxonomy): domain Eukaryota; kingdom Metazoa; phylum Arthropoda; class Thecostraca; family Neoverrucidae; genus Imbricaverruca; species Imbricaverruca yamaguchii. The sequence continues at coordinate 916,416 of JAOTOL010001659.1, forward strand.
TGGTCCACTGGAAGTAAACGGGACTACATTGGGTGAGGATAGTGAGATGGTTGAGGAGCTGAGCAAGCAGTTCAAATCAGTGTTTACATTGGAAGATATGACCAATCTGCCGACCGTACACCATAGTTCAGATACATGGGATCTGACAAATGATGTTGATTTCATTGGTAGTGATGTTGTTTACAATCATATCAGGAAAATAAAGCCAAATAAGGCAGCAGGACCTGATGATATTTATGCTAGGGTGTTGCGGGAAACTGAAAAGGAACTGGCATTTCCACTTAGTATAATATTTTGTAGATCAGTTTCACATAATGAAATTCCAACCGATTGGAAAAGGGCAAATGTAGTTCCTATTTTCAAGAAAGGAGAAAGAGGGAAAGTTGAAAACTATAGGCCAATAAGTCTCACATCCCTAGTCTGCAAGGTACTCGAATCAATTATCAAGGATAGAATAGTTAGTTATCTGGAAGGCAGCAGATTGATTCAAGATACTCAACATGGATTTAGAAAAGGACGATCGTGTCTCACAAACCTCTTGGACTTTTTGAACTTCGCCACAGAACAATTTGATCAGGGAAATCAGGTTGATGTAGCATATCTTGACTTTAGTAAGGCCTTTGACAAGGTACCCCATAAACGGTTAATGATACAGCTTCAGTCCCATGGTATTGCAGGTAGCATCTTAAAATGGATAGAGTTGTGGCTTTCAGATAGACAGCAAAGAGTGATGCTAAATGGTACAAAGTCATCATGGCAAAATGTTCTTAGTGGAGTCCCCCAGGGGTCAGTACTAGGGCCATTACTGTTCATTATATTTGTAAATAACATTGAAAGTGGCCTAAGCAGTAAAGTTTTGAAATTTGCAGATGATTTGAAGGTCTTTAGGGCAATAACAGGTCAGGATGAGCATATCTCGCTGCAAAAAGACTTAGACGAACTTGTGAAGTGGTCCGAAGAATGGCAAATGAAATTTAACTTTGATAAGTGCAAAATCATGCATGTAGGTAAGCAGCATATGAAGGCTCCATACTTGATGGGTGGCCAAGTGCTATCAGTGACTCAACAGGAGAAGGATTTAGGTGTTATTCTAAACACAAAATTGGGGGCATCAGAACAGACCAAGGAAGCCAGGAAGAAGGCACTGAGAATGCTCGGGGCAATAAATAGGAATGTATCATACAGAAGTGAGGAAGTGATCAGGAAGCTTTACTGTGCATACGTCAGGCCACATTTGGAATACTGCATCCAAGCTTGGTCTCCTAGCTATGAAAAAGATTGTTGGCTTTTAGAGAGAGTACAAAAGAGGGCTACAAAAATGGTTAATGGCATAAGCAACCTGGCATATGAGGAAAGATTGAAGAAATTGAATATGTTTTCACTTAGATATAGAAGGCTGAGAGGAGATCTCATCGAGGTCTTTAAATTTGTCAATGGTCTGGAGAGGGGATACCTTGGGGAAATGTTTGAATTTAACAGAAATGATGCAATTAGAGGTCATAAATTCAAAATTAAAATTAACCACAGCAGAACAAGGTTAAGGCAAACTTTCTTCACCAACAGGGTAGTGGAACACTGGAACCAGCTGCCAGAAAACATCGTCAGTAGCAGAACATTGAACATCTTTAAAAACAGCATAGACAATCATTATAAGAATAGAGGGCTTGCTTTTCAGTATTACAGGGAGGGCTGATTGGCAGATTTGGTGGGCAACTGGTTCAGTGTACAGAGTGCAACCAAGAAGGGCCCTTGTGGCTCAGAGTTGCACTGATCTTTTATGTCTTTATGTCTTTATGACTAGAGGCCGGTTCCGACTTGTCGACTTATCAACATGAGGCAGAGAGCGTGTCATCACATGCCAACCAACGCAAACCGCAGTCAGGCGCTGCATCTGTCGCGCCAAATACACTCTAGAAGTGTGCAGATGTGCGCCGCTGTCGGTGCCACTTGTTGCTAACGGTGCGAGCCCAGCCCTAACCGGATGTACTGGCCCACCGCCGTATGGACCATGCCATCAACTTCCGATCGGCGTGTGCGTCGGAGAAAGAGCACGCGGGAGGGTCAGTTTGATCCCAATCATGACCTCAGTCTGGCTCGACATGACTTCAATGCATAATTTGGTACATGTTGAATCGGGATGTTAATTTCCGTTGCTGAGCGGGATTCTGGTGCATGTTTAATGAGTGTGCCCTTCATGTACGGAGAGGGACGCTGTAACTTACATATATGCCTATGCGCATCTAATTAGGTGCATATGCGTGCGGAATTGCACTGGGTGCACAGGGTTATCTTATGTACCTTTGTTCGCTCACTTGTTCATCTTTTTTCTTCAAATTTCAGCACGACAAGCAGCTTAAGTCGCAATCCCTGGATGAATGAGAGCAGGAGATAGGCTATGGACTCAACTGATATAGGCTCAGGATCAGTCACCATAACGCGACAGGGATCTCGTCGGTCTCGTCGACTCGTCGGTCGACTCTCCTCGCAGTCCATGACGACAGTCAGTCAGTCTTGTATTTGGGTACTTCCACGTCGTGGCTGTTCTGCGCCCAGACATTGTTTCGTGAGCACATCCGGTAGAGAACATTGCATCAGAAACATTTCAAACATACAGCGCACAAAGACTTGCACCTCTATAGTAAGATTAGCGACTCTGCGCCAAAGCACTTTTGAATGCAGAGCGACTCGGTGTTTGCCTGGTGACTGGTGGTAGCCTATTCCAAGCGACCGCGACGCGATGTGAAAAACCTCGCTGGGTCTGCGTGAGTCGACATCTTGTGAGATGAAGCTCACCGACTGACCCAGCTCTGGTCTCCCTCTGCGATATTTGTGACCGCCAGGTAAACATTCTTCGTACAGCTTCCGGGGATTGCCCATTGCACATGGCTCTGTATACCTGAATGCAATCGTGCTCCCGAACCATCTCTGCAAGCGTTAGCCATCCTAATGACACGAGTGCACGGGACGCGTGCTCGTTGCGGCACACCCCAGTGACTAGTCGCGCGGCAAAGTTGATGCATTTTTGCAAGTGGTGCAGACGGCACTGAGCGGCTCCACCCCAGAGAGATAGACAATAAAGGATGTGAGGAAAAACGTGGAGCTGGACTAAGAGCTTGAGGACATCTGTGGTGAAATGATGGCGAAATTTGCATAGGGATGCTATGATGGCATTGCATTTGCGCACAACCATGGATATGTGAGAATCCCAACTAAGTTGCTGGTCGAGGAGAACACCTAAGACTTTAACGGTGGGACGTGGAGTTATCGTGGAATCTGAGAGAGTGATCTGGAAGTTCACTGCCTTTTTTAATGACACCTTGGTGCCAAAGAGGGTGAATTGAGTTTTGTCCTGGTTCATCCTGAGACTGTTGGACTGAAACCAATTTTGTAAACTAGATATGGATTCCTCGACGCGTGCCTTGAGGCTGGATAAGTCGGTGACGTTGGGTAGAGAATGATCCATGAGCTGGGTATCGTCGGCATAGGATATTAGGCGGCCATGAGGGAGGAAAGAGGACAGGTCGTTGATGAAGATGAGAAAGAGGATTGGCCCGATGATGGAGCCTTGTGCCAGGCCATGAGTCAGAGGAAGGATGGAGGACCCTCTGTTCACCGTCTGCTTCCGGTCGCTGAGGTAGCTGCGGAACCATCCAATCGACTACACGCCATACCATCCGAGCTTGGTCAGGAGGACACCATGATCGACGCTGTCGAAGGCTTTGCTGAGGTCTATCGTTGTTAGCGACGCGACGTGGCCCTTGTCTACCATCTGTTGCATCCGTTCGACAGCATCAAGCATGGCGTCCTCCGTACAGTGGTTCGGTCGGTAGGCGTACTGTAAAGGCGAGACTGCATGATTGTCATGCAGGTACGACACCAATTGCATGGAGACGACCTTTTCCGTGATTTTGGAGAGTACAGACAGAATTGAGATTGGTCTAAACTTGCTAAGATCAGAGCGATCGCCTGACTTCAAGATTGGGGCAAGCCTGACTTCACCTGACGGGCGACTTTTCATGCGGTGGGGAAGCTCTGCGTGGTAATAGAACAGTTGATGAGATGGAGCAGATGTGGACCGATGACAGCGAAACACTTTCTGATTGCGTGGAGAGTGACTCCGTCGACTCCGACTGCTCTGGATGAACTCATTCGCCCTATCGCATTTGAGAGCTCAGGTAGAGTGGCAGGGTGCAGCGTCAGCGCCGACGCGCACAGTCTGGGCGGTCGGGGACCATGCTTGGGGCTACCGTTGCGCACCACCTCCGCCGCTATACGTGCGCCAACCTCTGCGAAGTGCAAATTGAACTCGTCTGCACGGGCTAACACATCTTCAACACTGTCGGTGGGTCCCTCTGTCGGTCGGAATGCAAACTCTTTCAAACGGCGCCAAAACTCCCGTCGGTCAGTCAGCAGGCCACCGCACAGGAACTCGCGGCGGGCTTGGATAAGTTTACTTTTCAGGCAGTTTCGACTCTGTTAATAGGTCTGTCGTGCTTCCTGTGTTCTGGATGTCTCCCACTCTCTTCTCGCTGCGTCGCGCTCCTCCATGGCTGACGTGAGCTCGGCATTATCTCGGAGCCACGGACAGTGCGGATGATGCCGTGTCACGGTGATGAGCGGGCAGTGCTCATCTCTGGCCGCGTTCCAAACCATCATGAGGGCCGCCAGCTTCCTATCAACGTCGGTAGCCTCGTATAGTGGCCCCCAATCGGCGGTCAATAGGCTCAGTCAGAGAGCATTCCAGTCCACGCGTCTCCACGGCCTGGTGGTGACGGGGGCGGAGCGCGTTGGGCGCTGTCTGCGGATCTGAGCGTTGATGAGAAGACAGACACCTTGTTGCGTCCAATTTTCAGGGGCTTGCAGTAATGTTCGAAATATGCAACATTCGATTCAACAGGCTACCACAGTGCACTAAAATTGCAGATGCATGCCCAATATTCAGCCAAGGAAGAAGCTGTGTAACTACCTCCTCACTTTTCGGCATACGGGAATTGAACGGCAATTCGTTTCAGCCCATGTTTGCAGCAACCTAACTGAAATCGCGCAAGCCTGCCGAATGAGCGTGACACCGGAGCCGTGACACCGGAGCCGTGACACCGGAGCCGTGACACCGGAGCCGTGACACCGGAGCCGTGACACCGGAGCCGTGACACCGGAGCCGTGACACCGGAGCCGTGACACCGGAGCCGTGACACCGGAGCCGTGACACCGGAGCCGTGACACTTGAGTCGTGACACCGGAGCCGTGACACCGGAGCCGTGACACCGGGGCCGTGGCACCGGAGCCGTGACACCGGAGCCGTGACACCGGAGCCGTGACACCGGAGCCGTGACACCGACGTGACCTGAGTCGTGACACCGGAGCCTGACTGACACCGGAGCCGTGACACCGGAGCCGTGACACTTGAGTCGTGACACCGGAGCCGTGACACCGGAGCCGTGACACCGGGGCCGTGGCACCGGAGCCGTGACACCGGAGCCGTGACACCGGAGCCGTGACACCGGAGCCGTGACACCGGAGCCGTGACACCGGAGCCGTGACACCGGAGCCGTGACACCGGAGCCGTGACACCGGAGCCGTGACACCGGAGCCGTGACACCGGAGCCGTGACACCGGAGCCGTGACACCGGAGCCGTGACACCGGAGCCGTGACACCGGAGCCGTGACACCGGAGCCGTGACACCGGAGCCGTGACACCGGAGCCGTGACACCGGAGCCGTGACACCGGAGCCGTGACACCGGAGCCGTGACACCGGAGCCGTGACACCGGGGCCGTGGACACCGGAGCCGTGACACCGAGCCGTGACACTGGAGCCGTGACACCGGAGCCGTGACACCGGAGCCGTGACACCGGGGCCGTGGCACCGGAGCCGTGACACCGGAGCCGTGACACCGGAGCCGTGACACCGGAGCCGTGACACCGGAGCCGTGACACCGGAGCCGTGACACCGGAGCCGTGACACCGGAGCCGTGACACCGGGGCCGTCACCGAGCCGTGACACCGGAGCCGTGACACCGGGCCGTGACACCGGAGCCGTGACACTGAGCCGTCACCGGGCCGTGGCACCGAGCCGTGACACCGGAGCCGTGACACCGGAGCCGTGACACCGGGGCCGTGACACTGGAGCCGTGACACCGGAGCCGTGACACCGGAGCCGTGACACCGGAGCCGTGACACCGGAGCCGTGACACCGGAGCCGTGACACTTGAGTCGTGACACCGGAGCCGTGACACCGGAGCCGTGGCACCGGAGCCAGCCTGATGGAGAGCGTTGCACTGAACGTCTATTGGCGGAGTAATTTTGTGAAGAAAATAACTGAGCTAAACAAGGGGCGTGACGCATTGTTGCACCTAATTTAACTCGACTGCCGAGAAAGCGTTAGCCAGTTGGGAATAAACTAACAGGTTTCCTATCGCGATATGGCGTGTCCGGACAAATGTTCAATGGGGAAGAAGTCAAAAGGAATGCAGCCAAACGGTAAAGAGGCGAAATGTGAAAAATGAAAAGGGATAGAATGTAAACGAAATCAAAGTAAAGTGTATTTTGATACACTTTACAGCATTACTTCATGTTCTTGCTGTTAAAAGGACAGCAAGAATATGAAGAGGTCACCGTGACAAAATCATGAAACGGATGAAAAGCCAACTGGATAACATTCAATTAGATGAAAGTCAAACTGGCAATGAGGAAGGCGGATGCTAATTCAATTGGAAAGATGTTGGCGGGATAAACAGCTAAGGGTAAAAAGTCAACTACGCGTTGCGTATTTGTCGCCCGTTTCGACAGAAAACTGAGTGTTCGTGATAAAACAACCAAATACTATTTCCGACAAACACCGGTAGGTGCTGCATTGCTTATGTCATTACATTACAATGCATTATATATGTATATATATGTATTCATATATATATATATATATATATATATATATATATACATATATATCTTTAATTTCAATCAACGAGATTAAAAAATCGAGAAAAAACACCGATCATGGAGCTAGATTGCCGAGATTCGAGGAGTATTCGGATGGTTGAAGGGTGCTGAAGTATCACTCCCTCCACCTTCACCAAACTCGTAGCGTCTTCAGCATGCTGCATAGCTTCTATTAATTTGGCTTTGCTTGTACCAGGCATCATTGTGGTAAAACGGAACCGCGACAATAAACAGTTTGAGAAGGATAGCGACAAAGAAAAAACGTGATGTATCTGACGCAAAATATATGCTCTCAAGCAAGGCGAAGTATTCTGGTACTCCTGTCATTCCAACAAGCCAAGTCATGTCACACAGGCGTCACATCATCATACCACGTAACATAAGCATCACGTCATCACACCACATCACACACGTGCCACACCATCACACCACATAACACAGACGTCACATCGCACCACATCACACACTCGTCACAGCATTACACTACATCACATACGTATCACATCATCACACCACATCACAGAGACGTCACATCATCATGCCACATAACATACGCATCACATCATCACACCACATTGCACACGCGTCACATCATAACACCACATCACGCGCGCGTTCGCGCTGACCCTGATTGCGACTGTACACTCCCAGCTGGAGCGTCACGGGCGCCACAGCAGCATCGCCCAGCACCCGGTCCAGCGCCAGCACTCCACTGCTGCCAGCCACAACAGCAGCATCGCCCAGCACCCGGTCCAGCGCCAGCACTCCACTGCTGTCAGCCACAACAGCAGCATCGCCCAGCACCCGGTCCAGCGCCAGCACTCCACTGCTGCCAGCCACAACAGCAGCATCGCCCAGCACCCGGTCCAGCGCCAGCACTCCGCTGCTGCCAGCCACAACAGCAGCATCGCCCAGCACCCGGTCCAGCGCCAGCACTCCACTGCTGTCAGCCACAACAGCAGCATCGCCCAGCACCCGGTCCAGCGCCAGCTGCTGTCAGCCACAACAGCAGCATCGCCCAGCACCCGGTCCAGCGCCAGCACTCCACTGCTGCCAGCCACAACAGCAGCATCGCCCAGCACCCGGTCCAGCGCCACTCCGCTGCTGCCAGCCACAACAGCAGCATCGCCCAGCACCCGGTCCAGCGCCAGCCCCAACAGCACGCCACCCCGGTCGCACTCCACTGCTGCCAGCCACAACAGCAGCATCGCCCAGCACCCGGTCCAGCGCCCGCACTCCACTGCTGCCAGCCACAACAGCAGCATCGCCCAGCACCCGGTCCAGCGCCAGCACTCCACTGCTGCCAGCCACAACAGCAGCATCGCCCAGCACCCGGTCCAGCGCCAGCACTCCACTGCTGCCAGCCACAACAGCAGCATCGCCCAGCACGGCCACCAGCGCCACAACAGCAGCATCGCCCAGCACCCGGTCCAGCGCCGCTGCTGCCAGCCACAACAGCAGCATCGCCCAGCACCCGGTCCAGCAGCCAACAACCCTCGCTGCTGCCGGCCACAACAGCAGCATCGCCCAGCACCCGGTCCAGCGCCAGCACTCCACTGCTGCCAGCCACAACAGCAGCATCGCCCAGCACCCGGTCCAGCGCCAGCACTCCACTGCTGCCAGCCACAACAGCAGCATCGCCCAGCACCCGGTCCAGCGCCAGCACTCCACTGCTGCCAGCCACAACAGGCCCAGCACGCAAAAGCATCGCCCAGCACCCGGTCCAGCGCCGGCACTCCACTGCTGCCAGCCACAACAGCAGCATCGCCCAGCACCCGGTCCAGCGCCAGCACTCCACTGCTGCCAGCCACAACAGCAGCATCGCCCAGCACCCGGTCCAGCGCCGGCACTCCACTGCTGCCAGCCACAACAGCAGCATCGCCCAGCACCCGGTCCAGCGCCAGCACTCCACTGCTGCCAGCCACAACAGCAGCATCGCCCAGCACCCGGTCCAGCGCCAGCACTCCACTGCTGCCAGCCACAACAGCAGCATCGCCCAGCACCCGGTCCAGCGCCAGCACTCCACTGCTGCCAGCCACAACAGCAGCATCGCCCAGCACCCGGTCCAGCGCCAGCACTCCACTGCTGCCAGCCACAACAGCAGCATCGCCCAGCACCCGGTCCAGCGCCAGCACTCCACTGCTGCCAGCCACAACAGCAGCATCGCCCAGCACCCGGTCCAGCGCCGGCACTCCACTGCTGCCAGCCACAACAGCAGCATCGCCCAGCACCCGGTCCAGCGCCAGCACTCCACTGCTGCCAGCCACAACAGCAGCATCGCCCAGCACCCGCTCCAGCGCCAGCACTCCACTGCTGCCAGCCACAACAGCAGCATCGCCCAGCACCCGGTCCAGCGCTAGCACTCCACTGCTGCCAGCCACAACAGCAGCATCGCCCAGCACCCCGTCCAGCACCAGCACTCCACTGATGCCAGCCACAACAGCAGCATTGCCCCTCGCACCAAGTGCTGGTAATTTGTCAGGGTAGCGTGGTGGTCTCTGTTCGGTTGGTGGTAGTGTGACGAAGGGGTAGACAGAGACCGTACGTGTAATGGACAGAGGTACCGGGGAGGGGGGGGGGGAGAGTATGGAAGCGCAGCGATACATGAAGGATTGCGCTTTACCTCTGTTTGTTTGCCAAATTTTAGCTGTTGATTTGGTGGCATGTGTGTCGCGACTGTGACAATCGACCGGGGAGATTTGAAGTGCTGACGGCTGTGTTCTTGCTGTTTATTGCGTCAGACGCCATCCCATGGTGGTTGTTCCACGTCTCCTCTTGTGTTCTCCCTGCTTCCTTGATGTGGGCTCCGCGCCAAGCTTGGTGCTAGCGGCCAGGATATGGGCACAAGGTTGTCTCAAACACATAGCAATGAAGACACTGACACGTTTGCTTATATGCGCGGTGTTGTTACTAAATTAGTACCGATATATGATTGCGATTCAAATTGGCTCCGATTTTCTTGGCTTAATACAGATGCAGGCCATTAAGATATGAAACCCTTCATTTTGAGCCACTGTGTCACGGAAACCAATGGCGCAAGAATGTGAAGTCAGTAGCATTGCAATGTGCAAACGATTTTGTCCAATTATATTAATCGGAACAAAATAGTTTGATCGAATGAGCAGAGCAGCGGGAACAAAGCAACTTAGTCTGTTAATCACACTCCCACGTAGTTTTTGCATACTTCCATTGTTAAAAGCTTCATTGTCCTCGGCAATGCAGCGAGATATCGTCGCATAGGCACCGCGTATAAACATGGAACACTTAATCCTTATCAAACAGAACAGTGTTGAAAAAGAATGGAGATCAAAGCTCCCGCGTAATGAATTCCTGAGAAAAAGTGGGTCTTGCCCACGGCTTTGAGAATCCTAATGGAAATCGATGAAGATGGTCGGTGCGAGTTCACTAAAAACAGTGTTTTCTTCCTAAGGCACCCAACGCTGCACAGATGCGAGCAGATGTGGAAGAACTGGTCCGTAATCGGGAGGAGCGTACTGGCTCCATCTGTCGCCGTGGTGGAAGTGCCGTTGCCTTGGATCCTGATACTATGAGGAAGAACAATCACAAATATGGGGAATAACATGGGGATTGTGGAAGCGATTTGCATGCGCTAAATCTTACCTTCGTAAAGTGTCGTTGAATACACATCTGACCTGTACAATCTGGATCGTAGGTTATATCAATGCCGGAAACATTTGAACTTATCCGCCTGCTTTTCGGTAACCGAACACGAAAAATGTGTTAGCAAAAGCGATCTTGATGACATATTGATCGCTGTTATCGGTGTGCTGGTATATTGGGTGGTGCAAACAATGTGGCCAGTAGGTGATGGGTGGACATGTTGAGATACGATCTGGGATTTGGGGTCTGCCAATTGTGCAAAGAGGTAAAGCCAACCTAAAATACAAATACTACTACCAAATTCCGATTAACGGTGATTTAGTGGTAGTTGGTACTGAAGGTGGCTTGTACCTGCAGGTAGGCATGCCTAGATGGAATACCTATCTGACCATAATCAATCTTGATTCTTCGTCAAGGATTTTGCATGCTACCATATGACAAAAAATTGACAGGCATAGAATGCCCAGCTAGCATGACTGTCCATGGTGGCCGAAGTATATATCAAGGGTACTGACTTTCCGCGGCATCGATTTCTGAACGTAATTTATGGGCAATGGATGGGAACAATGGGAAGACCACCATCGGTTGGGGACCCACTCATGGGTGCCTATGTTAAGCATTGGCATTATTGGGAATGGGGAGGGGTGGGATGGGGCGATCCAACAGGAGGTGGGACTAAGGCTACCGTGAGGTATACCCAATCGACACCAAATCTGATTCTTGTCAAGTTGCGCCAGGTTGCAACTGATTGTCAACAGACAGTCAACCAACATTCAACAGTCAACAGACAGCCAACAGAAAGTCAGCAGACAGCCAAACAGACAGCCAACAGTCAGCCAACGGACAGTCAACAGACAGCCAACAAACAGTCAATAGACAGCTAACTGACAAGCAACAGACAGTCAACAGACAGTCAACAGACAGTCAACAGACAGTCAACAGACAGTCAACAGACAGTCAACAGACAGTCAACAGACAGTCAACAGACAGTCAACAGATAGACAACAGGCAGTCAACAACATACAGTCAACAGTCTGTTGACTATCAACAGTATGTTGACTATCAACAGTCTGTTGACTATCAACAGCATGTTGACTATCAACAGTCTGTTGACTATCAACAATCTGTTGACCATCAACAGTCTGTTGACTATCGACAGTCGGTTGACTATCAACAGTCGGTTGACTATCAACAGTCTGTTGACTATCAACAGCCTAAAGAATTGAAATTGAATTTTTTGTGGCATACCTAAGTATTTGTTCCATTCTCCGGAGAGCTAATGGTGGAATTTCTGATTCGGTTTGAAAAGAAGAGATGGGGACATGGTCATTGCACCCGGTGCTATACGGATATATTTACTTTGTAAAGTGTCAACATTTTTCAAAGAGGAGGTACTGCCACTTGCGCAAACAACAGAACAATTGTCTATGACGGGAAGAACCAAGGATGTGTGCAGGTGTAAAAACGTGTGACGATCGGATCCGAATGATGAAGACGTAATGCCATTTCTGAACTTTGCAAAGGAGTATTGTATATTTCAGTGTTGTCAGAATATAATAATGCGAAATCAGTGTGAAAAGTGTGTTGTGCATGTTGTAAGAATACCGGTCTGTAGTTGTTACCAGAGGTATCATGGGCCATGATGTCCACTGATGTGTTTGCTACTGTTTGTGGGTCTGTGATGGTGGCATTTTTTAGTTTGAAGGCCGGAAGTGATTTAACCGGTCCCGTCTCGGGGGGTCTTCAACCGGCCCCTTCAAGATTTTTTTTGCGGATAGCGGACGAACGGCGCGGGGCAGCGCGCCCAAATTTGGCACACCTTTTCCCATATCAATTTGACATGCGGATTCAAAATTTGTATGTCAGGTCATCTAGGGTCAACGAGTTAGTATAGGTCAAGTAATGTCACCTCCAAAAAAGTTCAACCAGTCGTCACGCTTTAACGGATATAGATACTTTAATGAAACTTTCAGCGTTTGCTTATCTTTACGGATCCAATAAAACGTAGGAGTTTATTTTTTTTTGGTTTTTGACTACATATAAATTTTGCGTATTTGCCAAATTGTAGATGAAATACATGATTCTGGCTAAAATAAGCATTTATTTATTAGGGAAAGTTTACTTCCAACAACGTTCCTCGGTCTATTCTACCAATTGGAAAAGGAAAATGTAAGAAAACTTGAAAACTCAAAATTTTTAGAAACAAAAAAATTTGTTGGGTCAAAATTTTTTTTTGCCCTGGTCCATTTCGCTGTTCCTTTCTCATTCCAAATAATTTTTTTCCTCATATATCTCCCAAAATGAACTCCCCGGTGTCAAAAACATAATGTAAGTCGTGAAAAGTCGTGAAAATCTAGCCCCCTGGTAACTTCACGTTTGGCGGGAAATTGTTTTGGAGGTGGATCCGCACCCTACTCGTCGAGCACTTCCCGATGACGCCTCTTTCGTTTTCGTGCGACGCTTAGTTTGGATTTTAGATGGGGTCTTCAACTGCCCCCCCCCCGAGACAAGGTGGGAGGATTTGACCGGAAAGACGGCGCGGGTTAAATGGGGTAAGTCCAGAAAACCGGCGAATTAATTTCTAGATTTGGCTTCAAGGTGTTTGAAAGGTAAGCTGTTGTAAATGCGAAGTCCATGATCGGCGCTTGGCATCTCGAATGATAGGGCGGGTTCGGACTTTCATGATTACGATGGAGGAAATGTTGTGAATCGGGATGTTTGAGATATTTTCGAAATGCTCGTTTTCTAACTGCAATGGTCTGTGTTACTTCGGGACACCACCAGGGTACTGGAATACTTTTTTGTAACACATTTTGTGAACGGAATAGTGGTAGATGCCGTTTAGACAAGGGCATTTGTAGTTTGGTTTATATTTTCGACGGAAGAAATGTTGGGGTTGTATTGAATATGTGAAAGGTCCTGAAACGTTGTCCAATTGTCCTTCTATAATTTTCAGCGGGGTATAAAACTGGGTGTGGTATCGGTTGCCGTTGAAAATGCTGGTGTTAATTTGATGGGGTAGTGGTCGCTGTCGTGAATGTCGGTGTCGACGGTCCAGTTAAATCACTGACCAGAGTCGGAGAGCATATCGACAAATAAATAGCTGTTTCTGTATTATGTCCAAGGGGAAAAAAGGTTGGTTCTCCGGTGTTAATCAGTGCCGTTTCGGGTGGTCTTCAACAGCGCCCCTCAGGCTTTTTTCGCGGTTGGTTAAAAACGACGTGCGATAGCGCGACAAAGTTTGGAATTCATTTTCCCACGCCCATTTGCCATGTTGTGTCAAACTTTTGAAGTCAGGTCATCTAAGGTCAACGAGGTAGTCTAGGTCAAGTGAGGTCACCTCTGATATAGTTCAACCAGTCGTCACGCTTTAACGGATGCAAATATTTTAATGAAACTTTCAGCGATTGCTTATCTTTAGGGATGCAACAAAACGTACCAGAGGAGTTTTTCATTTTTGCCCTTTTTGATTATTTATTAGCTTTGCATACTTGCCTATTAGAGTTGAAATCGAAGATTCTGGCAAAAGTTAGAAAAAATGTATTGTTGCAAGTTGACTTCGAAAGACGTTTTTCGGCCCGCTCTACCAACTAGAAAAGGAAGATTGAAGAAAACTTGAAAACTTAACATTTCGCAATTTCAAAAGGATAAAATTCTGATTTTTAGTTGGACACAAAATGTTATGATCCTAGTCAATTTCGCTGTTCTTTCGGATTCCAAATAATTTTATTTCCACATATCTCCAAAAATGAACCCCCAGAGCCCAAAATATAATGTGAGCAGTTAAAATCTAGGCCCCATAGTGACGTCACTTTTGAGTGGAATTTTTTTGGGTGGTGGTGTCAATCCATACTCGTCGAGCGCTTCCCGATGACACCTCTTTAGTTTTCGTGAGACGTTTAGTTTAGATATTAGAGGGGTACCCCCGAGACGGAGTGTGGGGATCTGAAATTCGCCGACAAACATTAACACTTCTTTTTCCAATGTCTACAATTGTACAATAGAATTGCCGTAGCTTAATGTCAAAATGGAACTAAAGTAGCACTAAATTAAGTATCACTAACTTATGGTGGGTTAAGTAGTAATACAAAATGCCGGTCTAAAATTTGTTCAATGATGTGGCCGCCGAGTGTTATGAATGGGTTCTTGAAATGTGCCATAGGATTTTCTGATTGTGTCAGAATACTTGTGTTGTCTGTGTGTGGTGGAATATATATGGAGCATACGTCTATATTTCTGCCACGCAAACGTACAGTACACGCTACGGCTTCTAAAGGTGAGCTAAGTGTAATTTGTGTATGCGTAAAGTCATTGTTGATGTAAAGCGCTGTACCGGCACTGCGATGTGTTCCGCGGACGTCATCGTGGCGATACAGATAATAATTGAAAAAATTGAAGTTGTATGTATCACTGTGCATAAAACACGTTTCCTGTAGTGCTATGAGAATAGGTGCGAGAAAACTGAGAAAAAAACTTTAATTTCCGTCCATTGCTATATTAACCCGCGCCGTCTCTCCGATCAGATCTTCACACCCCGTCTCGGGGGTGGGGCAGATAGTAACCCCCTCTAAAATCCAACCTAAGCGTCGCACGAAAACGAAAGAGGTGACATTAGAAAGCGCTCGACGAGTAGGGTCCGGATCCGCCCTTCAAAATACATTTCCCCAAGTCACGTCACCAGGAGGGCTAGATTTTCAAGACTTTTACGACTTACACGATGTGTCTGGTTCTGGGGAGTTCATTTTGGGGATATATGAAAAAACAAAATTTATTTGGAACGAGAAAAGGACAGCGAAATCGACCAGTGCCATAAATATTTTTGCCCCCGAAACAATTTATTTAATTTGCAAAGTTTTTGCTTTTCAAGTTTTCATTCATTTTCCTTTTCCACTGGGTAGAGCAGACCGAGAAACGTTGTTGGAAGTCAACTTGCCCTCACAAACAATGCTTACTTTAGCCAGAATCTTCTGTTTGAGCTGCATTTGGCAAATATGCAAAATTTGTATCTAGTCAAAAAGGGAAAAATTTTAAAATTCCACTCGTACGGTTTGTTGCATCCCTAAAGATAAGAAACGCTGAAAGTTTTATTAAAATATCTGTATCCGTTAAAGCGTGACGACTCGTTGAACGTTTTTGGAGGTGACCTCACTTGACCTTGATTAACTCGTTGACCCTAGATGACATGACTTCAAAATTTTGAAACAGCATGTCAAATTGATGCGGAAATAGTATGCCAAATTTGGGTGCGCTGCCGCGCGCCATTCATCCGCTAACCGCGAAAAACTTGAGGTTGGGGTGCGGTTGAAGACCCCCCGAGCCGGGACGGGTTAAGCTACGGCAATTTCATTGTACAATTGTAGACATCTGAAAAAAGAAGTATTAATGTTTGTCGGCACATTTCGGTGCATGTCTGAGCCAGGAGTGTAGTTCACGTGTTGAGTGCGGACGGTGGCGGTGGACCCGGTCGAGCCGTCCGGCCGACCGGTGACCTTGGCATGGTCATGGCGGCCGGTTACTGTCGGTTACTGCCGAGGGATGCCACAGGCTTTAAGTCGGTTGTGTCACGTGGGCGGTGGCCGGCGCTGGACCCACAGGGGTCGGTCAGCGGCTCCCTGATCACGAACGTGGATTTTCTCCCGTAGCCGAGTGACTGCTGGGTCTAGCATTCCTTGTGGAATTTGCCTGAGTGTGTGGAGCTGGAGTGGTCTTTGTGTTGGGAGTCATGGTGTTTTGTGTCGGTGTAGTCAGTGGTATGAGTTTTGTAAGTGGAGCTAAGCTGGGAATGACGTCGATTTGCATCGAAGTAGAAGTGGTGTTGACGCGAGTGGCGGGGGGAGCAATGGTGGCTGACTGGGCGTAAGACTTTGTGGCTCGGTCATAGTTTCGACTGCGCAGAACTCCTTCTTGCACCAGACTGGGCAGAGGGGTGATGTGATCAGTTGATCGGAGGTGTAGCAGTTCAGGCACTGGGCTGGCTTGGAGCAGGTGGATGTGGGATGGGGTGGCTCACCACACTTGGAGCATCGGGCTGGTTGGTGGCATGTTTTGCTGCCATGGCCGAAGCGCTGACAGTTAAACAACGGAGAGGGTTAGGGATATAGACGCGGACCTGGTAGCCTAGGTATCCGGCAAGGAGGGTCTTGGGAAGAGTGGTAGAATTAATGGTGAGAACTGGAACACTAGTGTAACGTTTCTGGCCATCTTTGAAGGATGTGATGTGACGGAGGCGGGTCACCCCTCCGGCCTGAGCTCCGCTTGGATGTTTATTTCAGTCATGAAGCGGGGCTCTGGCGTGAAGTGGCGCCGTTGGTAGTGTTACGATTGTAATGGAAAGTGATGGAGACGGCTTTTCCACAAAATGTGGTGGTACGAAGGAGGGCTTTGGTCTTGGCACGGATTTGAGTTTTGATAGAAAGGGTTCCGTTGCCTACGGCTTCAATGCCAGAATTGGCTAAGGAGAAAATGGCGAGGAGTTGTATGGTTGGCCAAAAAACGTTGAGACGACGAAAGGAGACGGATTCCTCAACAGGCTTTACCACGATGTATGATCCAGCACTATCGAGGTATGGTTCGATAGGTGTGGGTTGGAAGGACGTGGCCTAGTTCGAGCGTAGGTCAGCGGCGTGGAGATTAATGGTCTGGTCTTGATTGCTGCGAGGCGAATCGTGGTCCTGGGACGAGCAGGAGTCGGTAAGGAACAGAAACCTTCCATGGCGTCATGGAGAGGAATAGTTCGACGCGGGTCATCAACATTCAAATCAGTGGAAGGAGTAGCCGTAGTCATTTTCGTATTTTCGCGATGGTTGTCGGGTGTGGTCAGAGGAGAAAATGCAGTGTCCGAGTCCGTTGGAGAGCATGGGTCAGCTTACTTTTTAGGCTTTTCCCCATCGTGGGGAAAAATCCTACCTAATGCAATTTGAATAAAGATAAAGAACACACGGGAACTCAGGGAACGGAAATAAGACGAATTAAAAAAATATCGCGGGGTGACAGGTGTTACCACAGGAAAAAAAGTAGAAAAGAACGACGGGCGTGACCCCACGAAAATGAAAAATAAGAACCGAAATGACCACTGGAAAGTCAGGTGATTCGGCTGGGCGAAGTATTCAGAGAGCTTCGAGAAGTCAGGTGTCCTCGAATAGTACTGATACTGTTTGAACAGTCGTGCCTAATTTCGTCCCATGACAAATGCAAGCGCCTACTGTAAGAAAGTTAATATTGGGCCCCATCGTGCCAGTGCACTTGGCTCCTATGTATCCTGGTATCAGAGCTCTAAGCGAATCGCAAGCATCTGACCGGTACCTGCATGTCGGCGCTGACCTAAGCGGTCTCCGACGCGCCGGTAACTCGCCGTCGGGCCAGGGCGAGTCACGCCGGCCACTTTGCACTCCACGACCCTATAGGGTCCGGTCGGGTGTATCGCGCCAATGTGCAGCTGACCAAACTCTGGTGCGCTGCTCATTCGGCCCCGAACTGTCACGGCGGGCGGACGTGTGTGAGCTGGAGGCTGTGACCTTGCCTATTTTGGTATAACTTTGAAAGCTTCAAACTGCTTGGCAATTGTCACAACTTGATTCATTAATTAGTTCGTTCAAAATATGGGCGCTAAGCACTGGTGGTCTTGAAGGGCGTTTCGCCAAGTTAAGAACCATATATATACATATATGCTACTCAATGTCACCGCAGCTTTGTTGTTGTAAATCGTCCTTGCTAACATGTGAAGCTTAACCTATAAAAATAATTATGAAATAGAACAAATGAAGCATTAAGCTGTAAGTTACTCCAGCATAAACATGTGGTGCATAGGAGGATACAGAAGAAGCTGTGCATGTTGTATGGCGGCTGGGTACCGCTCCCGGAACAGAACGAAGGCTACATTAACTTGTCAGTTGTACTTTCTGATGATCAAAAGGAATTGCTGAACCTTGGTGAAAGTTCCAGTTCAGCCCAAGATTGTCACAGCGTGAAAACAAGGCAGAGCTGGAAATCCTTTACCAGAACATTGTCAAGCTCAAAACCGAAGGGAACCTCGCGGTTAATCCAGACATCCAACCACTGTCTGAAAGTACGAAGCTCAGGTGGGAACGGCAGCGTTGATCGCTCCCATGTCACTTACGGTAGACCACAAAGGAACGCTGGAACAACAAGGATGTCATCAGGAAGGCAGATAAGTCTGCTGTATATGTCAGCTTAGACAAATCAACGCATGATGCTAAGTGAAGGAAATTTTGAAAGACACTCGGAAGTTCACTAGAGTGAGTAGAAATCCTATTGGCGACTTGAACCAGAGTGTAGATGACCTTATAGATGCCACTAATAGGTACCTGCCGGATTGTAACATTCAGCGACTCACTGGGGAATACAAACCAGGCTATATTTACGGTAACGTAAAAACACACAAAACAGGTTATAAGTTGCGCCCAATCATATCCCAAATAACTCTTCCCACACATCAATTAACGGAGCGCCTGAATGAACTGCTGACATCCTATGTACCCCAAGCGTGCTACATTAAGTCTCCAGGAGAGTTCATAAATCTGGTTAAAGGAACAGGAAGGCGTGGCAGGCTAGCTTCACTTGATGTAAGTAGCTTGTTCACCAACGTTCCTGTTTAGAAAACAATCGCTATCCTCGCAGATTATGCTTACCGTCATGCTGCACCGTCTGGCCTCAACATTCCGGAGTACATTCTGTGCGCTCTGCTCAGATTATGCACGAGCAAAGCACCGTACAGATGCCCCAACGGTCACATATATTACCAATGTGTTGGCATTGCAATGGGCTCACCATTTGGTGTCTTGTTTTAGCAAGCTTATATGGCCAGTGTAGGTGCGTGATCGTGACGTCCAGTTTTCAACTGCAGATTTGTAACTCGCATGACAGTTTATTGTTGCCAGGTTGTATGCGGTTTCTGAGAAAAAAAAAGTTTCACACTAAAATATCGACAACAATCAATCAGCCCAACAGCTTAAGGAACAAGAGAAGCAAACAATCACGCGAGCATGTATGTGCAGTCCATTCGTCTTCATCATCATATTACTACACTGGCACAGGTTAGCACTGCGCGCTGCGCGATAATACGTACCGAGGTTCTGCCACCTAACACCGATCACCTCACCCACGGAGCCTCCATGGAAAACTAACGGGCACCTTCAAACTGCCCTTCTCAACTCAGCATTATTGTGCGCGGAGTAACGAGAGAATATAGTTTCACACGAGATATGAATATCACGCTCGCGGCGGTCGATCTACTTAGCTCAAGCTATTTAGAGGCTTCAACGTCTTGCACGCACACAATCTAACGAGCCGTGCACTTGGCGACTACAGCCAGTGTTGAAGAACGTGTCTTACATGGTCCTGCTGTGACCCGTGGACCGTGCTGTGAATCCCCACTTCCTATGTAAACAGGGTCATCAGGAGAGAGCTGCAGCTACGATTATTCCGGAAGTTCCAGGTTGAAGCTCCGGGTGAGCATGAGGAAACAGGGGAGCATAGAAAGGTCCAATGCCCAACTCCGCTGTTTCCCTGCTGCGAAGTCGCTGGAACTCGTCTGGTTCTCCGATGAAAGCACCTCTTCTATTAATCGCTGCATCAACAAGCACAATGACTGAGTTTACGCCCGGCACCCTGCCGCTCGCCGACGTGATGCGAGTCCGGACGAGCCGGATCCGAGTCCGGACGAGCCGGATCCGAGTCCGGACGAGCCGGATCCGAGTCCGGACGAGCCGGATCCGAGTCCGGACCAGTCGGATCCGAGTCCGGACGAGCCGGATCCGAGTCCACTGCCGCAGGCATGGCGGTCAGATGATGGCTGGCGCCTCTGTATTATTATAGCATTAGAGGAAACACAGCTGGTAAGGTTCATTGAAGCCGACGTCTGCTGAAACCAGCGCATATACCGAGAGTTCCTGGAAAGATAGTAAGCTCCCTATAATTGGCGAAGGTACGCAAAACGATGGACCTTCCAGCATCAATAGAAAACCTACCAAACCACATCGGGTGTACGCTAGGATGATTACTTTTTTTATACTGTTTTCCGAAGTGCTGCTCACAGAGATGTTTCTGGTGCACTTTTTTATGAATTGATTCCAAATCTGCCTCACCATTATTCTGCAAGATCGCCAAAAGGGACTTGCAGCACTGAGTGCGTGCACGTGTTTCGAAACAAATGTGCCAATTTGTGGACGGAGTTTGAATGAGCACATGCATTTATCAGCATCACATCAGACACGCTTCTGGAAGCAATACTTTTCGAGAACAAAAGTTGAGAAAGTGTTTGCTCTATGTACGTCAGTGCTGAGATGAGCAGCACATCAGGCCTGACAAATGGCCGCCCAGCTGTCCGAACCTCAGTCGTGTGGAGTAAGTTAGAGCATATGGCAGGCCGTCGTGTTGGGACTCAATGTGTTGGTTACATGAAGCTGATGCTTGAGGACGCTGGTTGGAAATGTTGCAGCGATGAATTATCAACGCTTTGTCGCACTTCAGCATCGCCTTCAGGCCTGCATCGACTGCGGTGGTGAACCATTTCAGAACGCTGTAAATCTATGAAGTGCTTTTCACGTTTTTTTGCTTCAAGAATAGGCATGACATGCTTTTCAAATGTACATTTCGTATTTTCCCTGACGACTCTTCTCATAATATTGATTCGCATTGGTGTTACTTGATGTTAAATTAACTTCAGGTTGTCTGACTATCTTTATTTATCTATGCCTACTATTGTCGAATATACCGGGGACGAAATCATTTATCTCGTTCGTTTGGGGGTGGGGGACAGGCACTGTTCCTTGTAACAAGATTTGTGTTCAGATAGTAGCAGGTAAGATCATATCAAAATGTATTGCTGGCACCTGAAAGCTACCTGACACTAAAAGGTATATCCTAATGTAAGATGCTGCATCCCAATGTAGGATGCTGTCCTACCATTTGTGTTCAGGGTTTATGCCTATATATGCCTTGTAATGTGATGCATGTCTTAGTCTACTGTGACAATTTTCAAGTTTCATATGATGATCGTACATTGTGAATTGGAAGTAAGCGCACCTGAACAATAAATGCATCGAGTTGGAAATAAATAGGTCCAGTTAGCCCAACGTAGCAAATATTTGCTATCAGACCATTCAGAAAACATAGTATCCGGTGTTTTGTCTTTGCATCGACTTGTTGATTATTGTGTGTGCATAATTAGTGATATCGAAAAGGAGAAATGGCCAATCATAACGGGAATTGAAAATTTAATACAGTTAAGTTGAAATATATAACTGGAGCTGGAGGGTGTTGATTTTCACAGCAGACATATTTCATCATTAGGCATGAAGGTACACATAAACAAGTGTAAACATCAATAAGACAGCTATATTCTGAAGCATCTCCTGTATTCTCGCAAGAAAATGTCATTCAGGAGCTGAACCGATGGTACACTGTCCTCTTCAAGATGACAAGTGATCAAACGACCACAAAAACGTGACGTATGCAACTTCTTTTTCAGGTAAGAAGGCTAAGACGGGGTGGAGAGTGGGGATGGGGACGTGGGATAGGCGAAGTTCTCTGAATTGTGTGGGTGGAATTGGTCTATATTTTTTAAGCCACCTGGTCAGCAATACGGGATGAACTTTTATGTACCAAGTTCTAGAGATAAAAAGACTAATGCGGAATCCACATCAGCGCATCCAAGAGGGAATAAGAGAACATTTGCTGAAAAGCTATCCATGAGAAAATCCTGGGTGCGCTCGTGGGGACATATGTTACCAAGCCCCACGAAGGTGCCTTGTCTCCGCTAACAATGTGTCTCATCCGGTAGAGACCGTGTCATCTCCTCAGCCAGTGACCATGTTTTATTGCTTAAGAATTACTGGGGGAAGGGAGTCAGTCTAGTTTTTTCGAATGGTGATTCCGCAGTCGCCAATCGATGATGCCCCATCAATCGTATGGTAATTACTATAGGTGTGTTGTTAGACCAGAGGCGCCAAATACCATCGACTGATGGCGCCGGTCTCCGACCCCATGTCAGTCGGAGGAGCGAGCGGTGAGGGGGGGGGGGGGTCGCTCGGTACATTCACTGTTTCCTGATGGCAGCGCCGGTCCCCGACCTGATGTCGGAGGAGCGGGGGGGGGGGGGGATTGTCGCTCGGTACACCCACTGTCTGCTGATGGTGGCGCCGGTGCCCGACCCCTTGTCGGAGGAGCGGGGGGGTCGCTCGTTACATTCACTGTTTGCTGATGGCAGCGCCGGTCCCCGACCCCATGTCGGAGGAGCGGGGGGAGTCGCTCGGTACACCCACTGTCTGCTGATGGTGGCGCAAGTCTTCGTTCTGTTTCTGATCACCATGAGGTCTGATGATGACTTGCCTTTATGTCTTGGTAGATTGAATTTGACACATTTTTAACATTTATTCCATCCACTCTAAGTAACGAATATAGCGATATATCATTTACTACTTCTGATTTCACCATTTGAGCTATGCTGGTTGCTTGCAGGTCGTTATGCTGTCGCAAGCACCACCACGGGAAATCATGAATAGCATCACGTGCCAACCTCACTGCAATATATGGGATTCGTCGCAAAGATTCAAAGGTCGAAGGCAGAAAACATGAAAAACTGCCACCAAACACCGCTAACAGAGAACACTAACTACACCACCAGCTTCACATCATGTCCGGACCGAGCATGTTTCATGGTGCTGCTGTTGTTATGCATACGTGAACATACAGCATAAATAAATAAACCAGTCAACACATACGTCACATTGTCACTATGGAATAAAGCATGAAAAAATGGCGAAAGGTGAGGCAAAAAACATTGGGATAAAAATGCGATCCAGTTCACCATGGTTGTAAATAGTTAATATGGGAATAGACGTGTTCCATGGGTTCAGGAACTAATGAATTGCAAGATGCTGCTGCCAGAACAGCACGTGTGAAACCAGTGGTCACGTCATGTTTTACGTATACTTCTGGGTGTTTATTTGCAATATACAGAACGGTTAATTTTGAAAATTGGTTAAGGTTTGAATCCGAAACGTCGGTAACAAATACAACTATACATGCCACTTGGTGAATTAATTCACCAACTACCTCATGGAATTAGATTTGTGATGCCCGCGCGGTATCCGGGTCGGACAGTGAGCTGTCAGCATTTCATAGGACGTTACTTAACAGCAACTGACTGGCAGAGGAGCGGCACTATAGCCTCTGGTCTGGCGACACAGCGCCCGACACAAGCGACATACAACGTGTAATTCGCCACAGCCCACTGACAGCTGGTATAGACATTGACACGCCTGTCCATAGGGCTCCTACATCACCCACTGACGTCACGTCACTTCACATGGCATTCACCATCTGAAGACGACGGCGGAGCGCGCCGGGGTACCGGGGGTCACCTTGGCTGTGACCGGGAAGGCCGGTGGCTGTGGCCGGAAGACAGGGCGGGCAAAGTTCACTGGCCGACCTCGTCTGGGGCGTCAGCCGATAGGTATGCGACGGAGGGACACAGGGTGCGTGCCGCAAACTTGTCGGGACCGGAACGGAGTGGGTAAGGGGATGAATTTACAAAATTCAGATGCCCCTAAAACCAACTTTGTTACATATCTCTAAATCATGCTGAATTTCTTGGGATCATTCAAGTTAGCTGCATTTCCGACAATTATTGGAATCGGTCCAGTGGCTTCTGAGGTAAGAATATTCAACGAGTTTGGAATTGGTTGTTTATAACCAGGACTTTCGAAAACAAGCGAAAGATAACATCTCCCAGGTCGTACGTTTGAACAAATATCATCACTATGACAGATTTTAACTCCCATGCTGTTGTATTCCTTGCAATTAGCATGGCGCTCACCGACGTGTTCCTTTTAGGTGTTCGACCCTGACCTGTGACCATATTTTTTCCTGAAACAAAATATTTAATATGTCCTGACGCAACACGACGTGGGCATAGCTGTTGATTGTCATTTTACTCCTTCAAATGGGCTCAATGTTGTGTGAGTTTGCCGTCGTGTAGTGGGCGTTGGAAGATGAAAAACGCTCCTCCTTTCAGGACAAGTAGTTTTTGTTGAGTTAAGCTCAGGTAGATAAAATATAATTGGTAAATTAATTCAGAACAGCTTCACAGAGCGTGACATCTGTCCTTATGTTATTGACAACGTATAAGTATTAGGCCGAGTTAGCTACCCTATCTATGTATGTGGGTTGTCCAGGTTTAAAAAAATATGACTTCGTCTTCTGTGTCGTTAAGTGAATAGGTAAATAATATAACTACTGATGCTAATGCATGACTTGCAAGCATCACTTAACCATTATTTTAAGGTAGCATGTACTAGTTTCCAGGGCAAACTAAAGTTGCCATAGGATCCTGGAATTGCTATAGACATATTGCTTTCGTAACTAAGCGGGGTTAGGTATGGGCTGAATTCATAGCTAACGCAGTTATCGAGTTCGAATAGTGTTAGAACCTCATGGAAATGGACATGGACCGAGTCAGACTGAGAGAATTGGCCCGTTTCGCACTCCAATATGAACTCTTAGCCATACCCGCCAGCTTGGTTTCAATCATAGATAAATTATGGACTTGGAAGCAAGTATAGAGGTTCTCGTCACCACCAATCAGTCCAACCTAACCGAAACCGGCACGTATACCCAATTCACACTCGCCGCACCACCCAATGCTCCACCGACCAGCGTGCCGTGGTCTGCCCTCCAGGTGGGTTGGTGGACACGACTGCTGCCTCTGCTGCTGACGTCAGTCCTGCCGGTGGCCGCTGACCTCGCCAGCCACGCCGACCGGCCCAGTCTTCCGAGTGACGTCACCGGCCAGCCGAGTCGCCCGAGTGACGTCACCGGCCAGCCGAGTCGCCCGAGTGACGTCACCGGCCAGCCGAGTCGCCCGAGTGACGTCACCGGCCAAACGAGTCGCCCGAGTGACGTCACCGGCCAGCCGAGTCGCCCGAGTGACGTCACCGGCCAGCCGAGTCGCCCGAGTGACGTCACCAGCCAGCCGAGTCGCCCGAGTGACGTCACCGGCCAGCCGAGTCGCCAGAGTGACGTCACGGGCCAGCCGAGTCGCCCGAGTGACATCGGCGACCCGGTCGACCTCAGCCACCCGTCGAGCACGGCCAGCAAGCTGTGTCGCTACCAGTTCCACTTCCTTCCACCGGAGCTGTTCGCGCGGCACGCGTGCGCGCTCTGCTACGGCTACCACCCGACCTTCAACGTGGGCTACAGCGGGCTCAGGTGGAGCGTCGAGGCGGCCGACGTACCGCTGGACGACCAGGTCTACCAGGTGCTGCATCTCAGCAACGGGTCCACACTGGTGAGTGCCGGGTGCTGCATCTCAGCAACGGCACCACACTGGTGAGTCCCGGGTGCTGCATCTCAGCAACGGCACCACACTGGTGAGTTCCGGGTGCTGCATCTCAGCAACGGCACCACACTGGTGAGTCCCGGGTGCTGCATCTCAGCAACGACACCGCGCTGGTGAGTGTCAGGTGCTGTATCTCAGCAACGGCACCACACTGGTGAGTCCCGGGTGCTGCATCTCAGCAACGGCACCGCGCTGGTGAGTCCCGGGTGCTGCATCTCAGCAACGGCACCACACTGGTGAGTCCCGGGTGCTGCATCTCAGCAACGGCACCACACTGGTGAGTCCCGGGTGCTGTATCTCAGCAACGGTACCGCACTGGTGAGTCCCGGGTGCTGCATCTCAGCAACGACACCGCGCTGGTGAGTGTCAGGTGCTGCATCTCAGCAACGGCACCGCGCTGGTGAGTCCCGGGTGCTGCATCTCAGCAACGGCACCACACTGGTGAGTCCCGGGTGCTGTATCTCAGCAACGGTACCGCACTGGTGAGTCCCGGGTGCTGCATCTCAGCAACGACACCGCGCTGGTGAGTGTCAGGTGCTGCATCTCAGCAACGGCACCGCGCTGGTGAGTCCCGGGTGCTGCATCTCAGCAACGGCACCGCGCTGGTGAGTGTCAGGTGCTGCATCTCAGCAACGGCACCACACTGGTGAGTCCCGGGTGCTGCATCTCAGCAACGGCACCACACTGGTGAGTCCCGGGTGCTGCATCTCAGCAACGGCACCGCGCTGGTGAGTCCCGGGTGCTGCATCTCAGCAACGGCACCACACTGGTGAGTCCCGGGTGCTGCATCTCAGCAACGGCACCGCGCTGGTGAGTGTCAGGTCGGTGACACCAGACTGGTGAGTCTCGGGTCCACGAGACCAGACTGGCGAGTGTCGGGTCGGTTACAGTCGGGTCCACGGGACCAGACTGGTGAGTCGGGGGAAACCCCACAGGGAGGCCGGGGGGCAGACTGGTGAGTCCGGGTCGGTGAAATCGCACTGGTGAGTCTCGGGTCCACGGCACCAGACTGGTGAGTCCCGGGTCCACGGCACCAGACTGGTGAGTCCCGGGTCCACGGCACCAGACTGGTGAGTCGGGTCCACGGCACCAGACTGGTGAGTCTCGGGTCCACGGCACCAGACTGGTGAGTCTCGGGTCCACGGCACCAGACTGGTGAGTCACGGGTCCACGGCACCAGACTGGTGAGTCTCGGGTCCCGGACCGACTGGTGTCGGGTCCACGGCACCAGACTGGTGAGTCGGGTCCACGGCACCAGACTGGTGAGTCTCGGGTCCACGGCACCAGACTGGTGAGTCACGGGTCCACGACACCAGACTGGTGAGTCCCGGGTCCACGGCACCAGACTGGTGAGTCGGGTCCACGGCACCAGACTGGTGAGTCTCGGGTCCACGACATCAGACTGGTGATTCTCGGGACCACGAGACCAGACTGGTCGTCAGGCCTACCATGTATATATTGGAATATTTTCTAACTCTATTTGTCTAATACATACGGCTTGAAAAAGCCTAGCACAACCTAACCTAATATAACCGAACCTAATCTGCTTCGAAGAAAAATTAATTTTCCTGTGACCTTTTTAATGAAACTCCCAAGTTAAAAAAATGACCTAACACAACCTACCCTAACCAAATCAAGCATTACACTTTTGTTTGCTTCATTTAAGTAATATGTACGCATAATTTTATTAGTGAATAACTTCAGGTAAAATAGTGCTGATAGTCCCCAAGAACAAAGAACAAATCATTACCAGAAATTACACGAAGTGTCATACCACCTTTGCTTGCACATCCACAATACACGGTTAACATTGTCATATGCAGCAGACATGACATTGATTTGTGGAAAGACATTCAGTACTACGTGCACCTTCTGCAACAATGCATCATGAGTGTCATTGGTCCCATTCTCCAAGAGCATTGATTTGTAGCTTAAAAGTGCAATAATATGTTTCGGCTATAAATGTCTGTTCACTGTTTTTAAATCGCCATTACACTTTTTTCATTACACATCCTTATCTTTAGATATAACATCAGCCGTGACGATAGCATGGAGATGTTATACCCTGTGGACAATCAATAATCGGACAGCTCAATTGTATTTATCTGAGCTCGAAGTGCCAAGGCGGATTAATCCATGTATAAGACAGCTCAAATGTAAAGTAACCTCAACTCGCAGTGGTGAATAAGCTATCCATGCACATCCCTGTGCCGGAAAAGCGTGCAACAAAGGCAGTTGGAATTGCGCGGTTTTCCTTATGAATCCAATAGGAATCATGTTTCAGGGATCAAGGATTGGACGATAAACCAGCCATGAACACTTCTATCTCAAACAGCAAAAGTTGCAGACAGATTCTCCCGGCATATATCGTGTTGGGTTCAAGGGGAAATGCAATCACCTTAATGCACTATCAAACATAGTAACCTGGAAAACTTCGTGTTTTGATTTATATTCTTGCAGTTTGGATGTTTGAGTTCTAACCTGCAGAATACTGCATATAATGGAGTACTGGATATGGCAATGGATGCGATCAGCCAGCATATGACACATAGAGTGCCAAGTTAATGAAGGCGCCTTATATATGTCTTAACTCCGGACCTCGGATAGGTTCCTGAGATTGGTAGAAATAGGCCCCTGGGATTGGCCGATCTACATTGGCTATGGTGCAACTCAAATATCATTTGCACCATTGTTGAATCTCAAAATCCTGTCATTGATATTCGTGGCAAAGCACATCTGCTTTCGTTGCTGCTCCCTGGGCTCAAGTTGCGACATGGCTGGAGGGGAAGGCGGCTTTACCTGGCATCAATTATACAGCAAATTGGAGTGAGGTTTGACTGCAAGAAACTCACATCACGATAAAAGCAACTTCCCCCTCAGATTGTCTAGCCAAGACCATGAGCTAACTGTAGGCTAATCGGGGGCTGTCCCGGTAAACGTACTGTAGTTTAGTGTTTTTTTAGTATGATATTTTTGCAGGTTACTAATAGTAACGTACAATACTTACATAGCATATAACATATAACATAACCAAAATATAGCTATGATATACCTGGGGTTGCCACTGTGGATTGTCGGTCCATTGTTTCTTGCATAATTACTACTCTCGTGAAATTTCGTCTGATTTGGAATTCCTTAGAGCTGCTGATCGTGCACTATTAACTACCAAATTGCAAGATCGGGTCAACCGGGCATCTGAATGGAAGTATCCGCTTCCCTTCTATCGACGAAGTTATCTGTCCTCCTTATGTAATGCTTGATGTATGCATCGAATCAGTTTTGTGTTGGCAAATATTTGTTCATTCGTGACCAGTAAGGCTATCTTCGCTTCCTGCTAGTTGTTTCGCATGAATTTTGCCTCCACGAGGATAGTCCAGGCACGAGTCCATTCTGAGATTACTTGGGGAAACGCAATTTGACATTCATACCTAGAAATGCTGTTTGAAAGAGAGTTGTGAAAAATTCAGCAAAGGTTAGTGGCCAGGAGTACAGTTTGAACTGAAGGAATAATCGGAAGTGTCAATCAATAAATTACCATGCTTATTAATGGACAGTGCATTAGAGGGCCTGACCGACAGTCCCATGTTAAGATGTGTCCTCTGGGGGTGTCTAACCTATTATTCGAGGTGGTTCGAGTCCCTGCGGAGAGAGAGAGAGAGAGAGAGAGAGAGAGAGAGAGAGAGAGAGAGAGAGAGAGAGAGAGAGAGCGAGAGAGCGAGAGAGCGAGAGAGCGAGAGAGCGAGAGAGCGAGAGAGCGAGAGCGAGAGAGCGAGAGAGAGAGCGAGAGAGGCGAGAGAGCGAGAGAGCGAGAGAGCGAGAGAGCGACGAGAGCGAGAGAGCGAGAGGAGCGAGAGCGAGAGAGCGAGAGAGCGAGAGAGCGAGAGAGCGAGAGCGAGAGAGCGAGAGAGCGAGAGAGCGAGAGAGCGAGAGAGCGAGAGAGCGAGAGAGCGAGAGCGAGAGAGAGAGAGAGAGAGAGAGAGAGAGAGAGGGGGAGAGGGAAGGCGAAGTCCATCTATGCTCCTGACGATATCCTTGGTCTTCGCCTTAATTTAGTCGAACTTTCTGTCTTAACTTAGTCGGACACGCCATATTGACAATAGGCAACTGTCAGAATTACATACGTGACAAAGCTGTTCTAAATGAGAAAAGACGCCTGCAAATGCAAACTTTTCCAACGATGGGATGGAAAATTGCTTGAACACAGAAAGTTTCTGTTCTTCCAAGATATCGCACAAAACTAGCATCCAGCTTCATTGCCGTGCCCTCGCCTCTGCCCGAGGACTCAGTTCTATTAATGGGACCCTTCGGGGAAAGCAAAACAGGCCCGTGCAGGTCAGGAGATCTTTGGAACCAAACGAAGACATTGGTGCTACGGAAACCCTGTCGAATTTAACGCTTTTACTTTCTCTTTACCTACATGAACCACGCAACATAATGCTAGCTGTACCTAGTGTGAATCTGTGCTGACTTACCGAGATCATCGTATGGGTCTTCTTCTTCTTCATCGCATGTGTTTCCCCTCCGGACGGAAACCCTGCCCGTCGGCCGGCGACGGTCCGCCGCTGACGCAGCCAGTTGACAGGGGATGGACCGCTGCAGGGGCGGCACTAAGGCTTCGGCTTGGTCAGCTGCGGCGCCGTCAGCTGGCCAGCACCGGCAGTGGACAATTCTAACAAGTAACGCTATGCTGCATGTCCCACATGCAGCAAGTAACATAGATGGTTGGCGGGGTGGCCTCGACCCAGCCCTTCCTCCCGCGCATAATTGTTGCAATATGCGGTGCATGCCGGGACCGACGAGTTGCGTGTGATGTACTACGCCCCCACGCCCCCCCTCCACCCCCCACTTTCCACCAGAGCAGGGCGCACGGCTCGGCACGCCAGATGGAGTTAGATAGTGTTTGAGCGGGCAGGTTGTTGGATGGCTGTCTACCACAGTGCCGAGAGGGCCTTGAGGCTCGCATTTTGGAGAGACACGTGACAGCGGATGTTCGATGACTGTTGAAGATGAAGTCGTTTTATAGTGATGCGTAGCCGTTTTGTGTGAGCCCCGGCCTTACGGAGAACACTGGCAACTTCATTTTCGGAAAAGTTTCCGAGTAGCGCGATCTGTACTAGACATCACGAGTCAAGAGAAGATAACTCTGCTACAGACCCCCACATAGGTGTTTAGTTACCCAATCCAAATTAGCTTCATCGCCGTTGTGTGATGCCCTCATGGGAATAGTTGGTATCACCAAGGGTGTTCCGACCCTGCAATGCGAAACGATGCACTGCAAATCCATTATGGGGCGAGAGTTGTCGCCTGAATTCACTTGGAATACCAGACCAAGCTCGTTAGCTGGTAAATGCAAACCTCCCAATGGTGATGGCTACCGGGGTGGTATATGGACGTTGGGTGCAAACCTATGTGGAACACTTTGAAGCGGCCAGTGACAGCATGCTCGATGGAAATTCATGTCAGGCAAATGTACGGACGTGCCACTACGTCCGCCGCCGACGGCACACATCCCGCTGAGACGTGCATCTGGCTGCGGCGTCTCCAGCGCAGACACGACAATGAATCAATCTCGCCGCCGGCCGTCAGCTCGGGATCCCCGGCACCACAGAGGTCGGTCTGGGGTCGCCGCCGGGGGTCAGCTCGGGATCCCCGGCACCACAGAGGTCGGTCTGAGGTCGCCGCCGGCATCAGCTCGGAGATCCCCGGCACCACAGAGGTCGGTCTGGGGTCGCCGCCGGGGGTCAGCTCGGGATCCCCGGCACCACAGAGGTCGGTCTGGGGTCGCCGCCGGGGGTCAGCTCGGGACCCCCGGCACCACAGAGGTCAGTCTGAGGTCGCCGCCGGCCGTCAGCTCGGGACCCCCGGCACCACAGGGTCGCTCTGAGGTCGCCGCCGGGGGTCAGCTCGGGACCCCCGGCACCACAGGGTCGGTCTGGGGTCGCCGCCAGGCTTCGGCACCCGGGACCCCCCGCACCACAGGGTCGGTCTGGGGTCGCCGCCGGGCTTCGGCACCCGGGACCCCCCGCACCACAGAGGTCGGTCTGAGGTCGCCGCCGGGGGTCAGCTCGGGACCCCCGGCACCACAGGGTCGGTCTGGGGTCGCCGCCGGGCTTCGGCACCCGGGACCCCCCGCACCACAGAGGTCGGTCTGAGGTCGCCGCCGGGGGTCAGCTCGGGACCCCCGGCACCACAGAGGTCAGTCTGAGGTCGCCGCCGGGGGTCAGCTCGGGACCCCCGGCGCCACAGAGGTCGGTCTGAGGTCGCCGCCGGCCGTCAGCTCGGGACCCCCGGCACCACAGAGGTCGGTCTGGGGTCGCCGCCGGGCTTCGGTACCCGGGACCCGCCGCACCACAGAGGTCAGTCTGGGATCGCCGCCGGCCATCAGCTCGAGACCCCCGGTACCACAGAGGTCGGTCTGAGGCGTGCCGATAAGTCTCCGTAGCGCTACACCATCACCCCCCAGAGTACGATGCGTTGTACATGGATGGCTTCCACTCTGCCCGCAGCTGTCATGTTGTGCATCTAAATTTAGAGCGCTGCTATACATTACTTATCGTTCGGTTTGGTGCCGTGTCAAAGGCTCTACTTATCATGAGGTCCAGTGTCAGCATCGTCTAGTGGTGAGTTTCTTGTGCGTTATGCATAATGAGGCTTCCAACAAAGCGGAAGCCTCATAATACTTGAAAGTGGCTTTGTCGTTGTGATTAAGGTTTCCAACACCATTGAAATTGCACGCATTGTGTTCGATGTTTCGAGAGCTCGGCACTGACTGCTTGGTGTGACATGACAGCCCTAGATGAAGCAGCACCTGACCATTGCCAGTCGGTGATTAATGGGGGACTTATTTTGTCAGCTAAACGCCAGTACTGGTACCGCATTTACTGCTAACACCAACACTGATTCAACATAATTGCTATGCGACACTGTGACCTTACTGCTGCAAATTGTACCGACCCACCATTGCCTGAACGTGGTACAACTGCATTAGAGCATACCACCACAAATGTAACACTGAACGACTATTTTTATAAGCAGCGTGGTGCCTGGCGTAGTAACTTAGTTTCCTCGAGAAATGGTTAGCTGGAAACTGCGATGCCTGGTGACACAGCGACGCCAGCCGTAATACGCGGAAGCGAGTAGGTCTTAGGCCATTTTTGTTCGTGTAAAACCATAAATGCACCAGGAAATTTTCGAAATCCACGGAATTCAACTCAAAAGGGAGCACATTTTCTCTGCTTGCAACATTTGTTGGTGCACAAAAATATTATATCTCATATTACGTGAGGGACAAACATCAGCATTTGTTGATTCCAGCTCGACTGCTCCTGGCATTATTTCCACGAGTCATTACCGGTACTGTATTTCGATCCCACATCCTTCACCATGAAAATCCTGATGGCATCCATAAGCCGGAGGCAACGCTCAGTGTATCTCTTGTGTACTTTTTGGAAAGGATGTTTTGTGCCATGGACAAGCTTGTATAAGATATGTCATGTCAATAATGTGCATTTGATATATGATACTTGTAGTTTGCAAGAAATCACCAAAGTCATAGTGTTTCCCAATATCGCAGTCACATGTGTCACGGTTGTACCAGCAATGGTAGCATCAATACCATCAGTAAAACATTAATTATTCAGGCACGACAACCGGGCATAAGGCATATATTTATTTGGAACTAGTCAACACTGTGCTTAACCCAGTGGTAATGAACTGGCACTTCAGAAGGACGGTCAATGCCGATATTAGCGATGGGGCTCCAAAGTACCGGGGCGCAACTCGTGCTGCATAGTGCAAAGGTGGTGGGAATCGATCATTGATGAGCAATGGCCTTCATGCCAATACGTAAATCGACACCCTTTGACAAACGTAAATATACTTCAGCGCAGATGTACGAATGACATATGTACGCAAGCGCAAATGTACGTACGACTCATGTTCCTAGGTGCAATTGCATGTAATGACTAACGCAGGCAAACTCACAAATACATAAGCGCAAATGTATGTAAATGCAAGTATACGGCAGCGCAGACGTGCTTATTGCAAGAAATGTGCGTATGGGAGATCTACATCAGCACAAATAATATGCACGCGAAAAATCCACCTAAAGAAATGTACATCAGGGAAGATGTACCTTTCTTTCCGTGCGCACAGTAAATGTACGTGTGCGTAAGCGCACATATCATCCATGCATTTGCACATATGTATAATTTCCATACGAACCTTTGCATTTACGTTTTCCTTACGAGCATTTCCCGTACGTACATTTGTCATACGCATCCTTGCAATTGTGCACGTTTAAAATTGCGCTCATCTGTCATATGTACATTTCATATTACGCAAATTCGTTACATTTGCTAACGTACATATTTCATGAGTGGATTTCTCCTCCGGTACATTTGTCATAGAATCGTGATTTGGTATAGATGTGCGCATACCTCTTTCTTGTTGGCAAGAGGCTGTTTCACACATGGCCCTGCGGAAAGTATTTGTTATGACCTCCAAATGGCTGGGTCAGGCCCTAACATTTTCGTTGATTTGAAATCTGTTAGTCCGTATATTGGACTAATTTACTACATGAAGAAAGAAATGAAGTGGGTTTAGTTACTTAATACGGCAAGCTTTGGAATAGTAAGAACTTATTCATGCACAAACCCTGAAAATGTACACCTACATCCGCGCCTGGGATGTCAACTAGTCGGAAATCTGAGTCAGACCAAGCGAGCCTGACATCGGAAGTACACTCAATGACAACAGCTGTTTGTCGAATCCAGCAGTCTTCAAATGCGAAGTTTTCCGAGCACTCGACTAATCTGATGAATATCGCCAGCCAACTTGAACTGCGGTTTGGCTATTTATGACAGCCATTTCGAACTATAATCCACGTTCCCAAAAATGACATCATCACTTGTGCTCTGATTGCATCATTTACGGCCGAAATATGTCGGACAAGCCAATAAACAAGCTCGTCTGCACATTTTGGACATGATGCGGGTTTTGGATGCTGTAAACAATTCATTATTTGTTCTTTCTTGCGAGTATGATATTAATAGTCAAGGATCGATTTCCCCTCCCCCAGTATGGGTTCTTCAGGTAGGAGTACAGTGACATTTAGAAAACGGAGATTCTTATGGTGCGGTACAGTGGACGACATTATAAATGCAAGCAACCCGCTTATAAAGCGGAGACAATATAATATTTTCGGGAGCGTCAAGATGGAAGCATGGCGTCCGGAATTGATGTATTTCAAAATACATTCTTGTACATGTACTTCACAAACATAAAATGAAACGTAAAATACAAATATTCATCCGCATGATACCTACTAGTACTCCCTCCCCAATATTGTATATTTGCTGGTAATACAACGGGAACTTATGTTCTATCCAACAATTCCTACGTCCCGCCATGGTGCCAAATTTAGTCAGATTGGCTAGTTGTTTCTGTGAATTGAGTGCTTTTTTCAAACAGTGCCATAATTTCAACATGTTGGCTGATATTTATATTGAATTTATTACTGTATAGTTATAACTTCCGGAACACTTCATATCTACGGAAAAAGCATATATATTTCAATGATATAGCCCTTCATACAGGGCAATCATACAGGGCAGTTCATACAGGTGCTCATTGGCAGTCGTGAAATGAAGCGTAACATACATGACATGCTTAGTGAACATAGCAACTGTTAACATACTAAATATTCTGTGGCGCATGCAATTCCACATTATGCATAAGCATAATGTGCATAAGCAGGAATCAGGCAAACCTAGGGACGAATCTATTCATTTGCATGGAGATTTGGAGGAGCGCAATTTCCTCGGAGAGACATCACTGCGAATGCCTTTGGCTGCAAATTTGTTGAACCGGGGAGGCTGCACTTGAGCACGTGGCATCTTTTCCTCTAATGGGGCGCTTTTGACCAAACATTATTTTCAGTGGGTGGCCCGTGCACCCGAGTCTTCCCGGAGAGACACAACTTTCAGGTCAGAGGTGCTCCACCATTCCATGAGAGGTGCATTCCCCATCTATCGTCCTCTGGGAGACATACGGCCTTCTTCTGAGCTATAGGAGCACAAGCAACAATGCCAGCGTGCAAGATGCCATTATATTCGACGTATCTAGTTTATAAACAAACAGAAAAATTGGCAAAATAAATTCCGCGAAGATGAAGAAGTTGACATGACATTTGCGGGTAGCTCAAATGCGATGCTCAACTTCATCCAGAAATAACCAACAAATTGTATCAATGTCCTCAACTTTACATTTCAAAAGTGACAATAATGCAACCTTAGTCTTGACCTGAGGCCGGCATGCGGGTGTCACGGCCACTCAGCGGACGCGGTGGGAGGGTCTGACGCGGCCACTCAGCGGACGCGGCGAGAAGGTGTGACACTGACACTCAGCGGACGCGGCGAGAAGGTCTGACACTGCCACTCAGCAGACGTGGCGAGAAGGTCTGACACGGCCACTCAGCAGACGTGGCGAGAAGGTCTGACACTGCCACTCAGCAGACGTGGCGAGAAGGTCTGACACGGCCACTCAGCAGACGTGGCGAGAAGGTCTGACACTGCCACTCAGCTGACGCGGTGGGAGGGTCTGACACTGCCACTCAGTGGACGCGGCGGGAGGGTCTGACACTGCCACTCAGCGGACGCGGTGGGAAGGTCTGACACTGCCACTCAGGAGACGCGGTGGGAGGGTCTGACACTGCCACTCAGCGGACGCGGCGAGAAGGTTTGACACTGCCACTCAGCGGACGCGGCGGGAAGCGCTTGTCTGATACGGCCACTAATCAACTCTTGTCGCCAGCATGATGAGCTGGCGCAGCATGCTCTGGGACGCCTAGAGACGATGTTATCATCCGCCATGATCAGCACTGACCGTACCTGGGCCAACCGACTAAACAGGACATGGTATGACGACAACAGGCGCCTACCAACGGACATAGTGTGACGACAACAGGCGCCTGGCAACGGGCATAGTGTAGCGACACTAGTTGCCTAGCAACGCCGTGGCTTCAACATGACGAAATCCATCAGTCAAACGCCAATCTTTGAGTAATGTATTCAAACTTGTTCTTTGATGCCCTAGGTTTGGTTTAACACGCGCCCTGGAGGGCCTCGTAAAATTACGCGCACTGGAGGGGCGGGGGGGGCGGATTCCGCCCACTACGATTTCGGCTCCTACTGAGGCTATAGCAACGAAATTCGTAGAGTGGATGGGCACGATAGTTAACTATATTTTGTGCAAATTTCATGATCTTAGGTCAATATCTTCAAGGTGAAATTAGGTCAAAATAGCAAAATTGGTCTTGCGTGGATTGTCTTGTGATGGAAATGGATCGCTGTGATTGTGTTTAAATGCCACAAAATTGGCATTAATGATGTTTTGAACATTGATAATGATGCAATACAGATGCCAGGTCCGCCATTGGACATCGCGTCACCTATATAGGAGCACTTTAGCAGGTCATTATCTGCTTTAGCTACCGGAACCGGGCTGCCAACCCGACTGCTCCGTTGGACGGCTCGGCACAATCGGATACGCAAAGAAAGGAATTAAATACATGAATAAAGTGCGAAAACGCTTAGGCACACAATGACAAACAGTACATTTCGGGATGTGTAGGGAGTAACATGTAAAGTGACATCAATCCCATGACAGTCATTTGCATTTTTGACAACATTCCCGTTGACCAAGTTTGGTTCTATTAGCCTGTCATGAACACCCCTAACTCGAAACATTTTCGGTCGATTTTCATTTTTCTTACTTTAAGCAACGCACCGGTCATTTATAAGCAGGTACACCAATTAGCGTATATCAGCCGGTAAAATCAGAAGTTATCTACGAAAAACCGGAGTGGTGGGCTGATTTCGCCCCCCCCCCCTCCAGGGCGCGTGTTATCATTTCGAATTCAGCAGAAGTTTTTACGAGGCAGAGCGAGCCAGAGCGGTCGGCTCTCGTTCTTGATATATCTTTCTAATTTGCATAGATATATGCCTATGTAGTATTAGACGTGGGTTTGATGCCGCGCCTGCCGCCGGGCCTACCGCCACGCCTGCCGCTGCGCCTGCTGCGATCTGCGCCTGCCGCCGCGCCTGCTGCGATCTGCGCCAGATGGTACCTTGTGATGTTAACGCGAGGGCCGCCTCATGTAATCAACTGAATGGCGTGCAGTGTGAGATTCCCGCCAGAGAATTGCTCTTAAACTGCCGGCACTTTATAATGGGTACTTTGCACCGAGGTTAGCCAGAATCCGAGCTGTTGGCGACACTCTGCATAACTTCCGCCATAGCTCCAGCACAGCCGTGACGATTTGCCAGGAGTCATGAAATCCCGAGTCCTGAAATTGGCATAGAAGGTATGTCCTGAGCGGCATACCTGCCGACTGCATCGTCCCACCACTCATAAGCCGACGTCCCACCACTCACTGTCACTGTCCCACTACTCACAAGCCGACATCCCACCACTCACTATCACTGCACCACCATTCACAAGCCGACGTCCCACCACTCACTGTCACTGTCCCACTACTCACAAGCCGACATCCCACCACTCACTATCACTGCACCACCATTCACAAGCCGATGTCTCACCACTCACTGTCACTGTCCCATTGCTCACAAGCCGACGTCCCACCACGCACTGTCACTGTCCCACTACTCACAGGCCGACGTCACACAGTTAGTATCAATTACAGTTAGTACCGGCCCCAGGTCGACCCAGTATGGTCCCTACTGACCACGCCGTTCACGACCTGACTTAATCGAACTGTACGATATTTTTATCTCGCCCAGCTCTGGCCAAAGCCGAGCTCTAGCTGACCAGAGTGCCAAGTGCACCAAACTTACCAAATCCATCCGATCTCCAACCAAACCTAAACCATTCGATTCGACACAACCCGTCTCGACATGACCTGATCCTATCCCAACTGCTCTAATCCCACACACCTTACTCGAGCCACCTCGAATTCGCTCGACTTGGTCAGATATTTCCTGTCGCCGTGGCTCACATAGCTCATTGACTAGTCCTTGTCCCAGTTCCCAGTACTGATCCCGTTCTTGCTCTCTTCATGTAATCCTTACTCTCTGGTAGACATCACTTCGAGAAAATGCGCAGATCAGTTTGTGCTGCATTTACTCCCGTATTTCCATGGCAGTAGTTCAGCTATCAGTCAGGCAAAAGTCTTAGGTCAGACCGCACATCTCCCGGAACAACGTAGTTGATGCCACGGCTCCCAGGACCTCGTGTTTGATGCCACAGCTCCCAGGACCTCGCGTTTGATACCACAGCTCCCAGGACGTCGAGTTTGATACCACAGCTCCCAGGACCTCGAGTTTGATGCCACGGCTCCCAGGACGTCGAGTTTGATACCACAGCTCCCAGGACCTCGAGTTTGATGCCACGGCTCCCAGGACCTTGAGTTTGATACCACGGTTCCCAGGACCTTGAGTTTGATACCACGGCTCCCAGGACCTTGAGTTTGATACCACGGCTCCCAGGACCTCGAGTTTGATACCACGGCTCCTAGGACCCCAGCACGAGTAAACGACAGTGTATCAGATTTGATTTTTGCATATATTTCAGACCAATCAAATGAACGTCATTGCGTCTACAAGTTGGCAAACCATTGCCCATTATTGCTTGATTTTCTTAATCACTGTGCCTTCTGAATTGAACATGAACTCTCAGAAGCCGCTCCATCCCCCAACGACGAGGAACCTCATAGCTAATGCATGCATTGACTCTCCTCCAGCTGAATTCACACACTGAGGATCGTGACTTATTTTAATTACGAGGCTACCCTTACACGACAGAAGACCTACAAAATGCGTGTTGTAATACAATCTGTCCAGAGCATCATCGAGTTGTGTATAATATCACGTTGCTGTGGCGTTTAGAGCATAACAAGTGTTAGTTATTTGTGTTTAGTACTTTCGACCATACTTCATCGTTTGCGCCCAATAACGAGAGTTATGTGTGCACGTGTGTTGCAGATCGTTGCCGACCCGGATCAGGCCGACCCGCACCTGGTGGCGACGTTCCCCACGGAGCGTGACGTCACCGCCTGGATGGACTGCTGTCACAACGCGGCCGATTGTTGCCGCAGTATGCGGCGGCTCGGCACCTCCAGTGAGTGCGTTGTGCCCGTCACTGGCGGTGACGGACGTGTTCCCACAACCAGTGATTGCGGTGTGCCCGTCACTGGCCAGTGACGGACGTGTGCCCGTCACTGGTCAGTGACGGACGTGTGCCCGTCACAGGCCAGTGACGGACGTGTGCCCGTCACTGGCCAGTGACGGACGCGTGCCCGTCACTGGCCGGTGAGTGCGGTGTGCCCGTCACTGGCCAGTGACGGACGTGTGCCCGTCACTGGCCAGTGACGGACGTGTGCCCGTCACTGGCCAGTGAGTGCGGTGTGCCCGTCACTGGCCAGTGACGGACGTGTGCCCGTCACTGGCCAGTGACGGACGTGTGCCCGTCACTGGCCAGTGACAGACGTGTGCCCGTCACTGGCCAGTGACAGACGTGTGCCCGTCACTGGCCAGTGACAGACGTGTGCCCGTCACTGGCCAGTGACAGACGTGTGCCCGTCACTGGCCAGTGACAGACGTGTGCCCGTCACTGGCCAGTGACAGACGTGTGCCCGTCACTGGCCAGTGACAGACGTGTGCCCGTCACTGGCCAGTGACGGACGTGTGCCCGTCACTGGCTAGTGACGGACGTGTGCCCGTCACAAGCCAGTGACGGACGTGTGCCCGTCACTGGCCAGTGACGGACGTGTTCCCACAACCAGTGAGTGGGTGTGCCCGTCACTGGCCAGTGACGGACGTGTGCCCGTCACTGGCCAGTGACGGACGTGTGCCCGTCACTGGCCAGTGACGGACGTGTGCCCGTCACTGGCCAGTGACGGACGTGTGCCCGTCACTGGCCAGTAACGGACGTGTGCCCGTCACTGGCCAGTGACGGACGTGTTCCCACAACCAGTGAGTGGTGTGCCGTCACTGGCCAGTGACGGACGTGTGCCCGTCACTGGCCAGTGACAGACGGTGCCCGTCACTGGCCAGTGACAGACGTGTGCCCGTCACTGGCCAGTGACGGACTGTGCCCGTCACTGGCCAGTGACAGACGTGTGCCCGTCACTGGCCAGTGACGGACGTTGCCCGTCACTGGTCAGTGACGGACGTGTGGTCACAGGCCAGTGACGGACGTGTGCGTCACTGGCAGTGACAGACGTGTGCCGTCACTGGCCAGTGAGACGTGTGCCCGTCACTGGAGTGAGGACTGTGCCCGTCACTGGCCAGTGACGGACGTGTGCCCGTCACGGCCAGTGACGACTGTGCCCGTCACTGGCCAGTGACGGACGTGCCCGTCACTGGCCAGTGACGGACTGTGCCCGTCACTGCCAGTGACGACTGTGCCGTCACTGGCCAGTGACGGAGTCACTGGCCAGTGCACGTGCGTCGGCCGTCGGACGTTGCACTGGCCGTGACGGACTGTGCCCGTCACTGGCCTGAGAGTGTGCCCGTCACTGGCCAGTGACGGACGTTGCTCACTGGCCAGTGACGGACGTGTGCCGTCACTGGCCAGTGTGCGGTGTGCCCGTCACTGGCCGTGACGGTGTGCCCGTCACTGGCCAGTGACAGACGTGTGCCCGTCACTGGCCAGTGACAGACGTGTGCCCGTCACTGGCCAGTGACAGACTGTGCCCGTCACTGGCCAGTGACATACGTGTGCCCGTCACTGGCCAGTGACAGACGTGTGCCCGTCACTGGCCAGTGACAGACGTGTGCCCGTCACTGGCCAGTGACAGACGTGTG
The DNA here is from genome assembly GCA_034440575.1 of Imbricaverruca yamaguchii. Taxonomy (NCBI): domain Eukaryota; kingdom Metazoa; phylum Arthropoda; class Thecostraca; family Neoverrucidae; genus Imbricaverruca; species Imbricaverruca yamaguchii. Next base: position 958,156 of record JAOTOL010001659.1, read on the forward strand.
CCCGTCACTGGCCAGTGACAGACGTGTGCCCGTCACTGGCCAGTGACGGACGTGTGCCCGTCACTGGCTAGTGACGGACGTGTGCCCGTCACAAGCCAGTGACGGACGTGTGCCCGTCACTGGCCAGTGACGGACGTGTTCCCACAACCAGTGAGTGCGGTGTGCCCGTCACTGGCCAGTGACGGACGTGTGCCCGTCACTGGCCAGTGACGGACGTGTGCCCGTCACTGGCCAGTGACGGACGTGTGCCCGTCACGGCCAGTGACGGACGTGTGCCCGTCACTGGCCAGTAACGGACGTGTGCCCGTCACTGGCCAGTGACGGACTGTTCCCACAACCAGTGAGTGCGGTGTGCCCGTCACTGGCCAGTGACGGACGTGTGCCCGTCACTGGCCAGTGACAGACGTGTGCCCGTCACTGGCCAGTGACAGACGTGTGCCCGTCACTGGCCAGTGACGGACGTGTGCCCGTCACTGGCCAGTGACAGACGTGTGCCCGTCACTGGCCAGTGACGGACGTGTGCCCGTCACTGGTCAGTGACGGACGTGTGCCCGTCACAGGCCAGTGACGGACGTGTGCCCGTCACTGGCCAGTGACAGACGTGTGCCCGTCACTGGCCAGTGACGGACGTGTGCCCGTCACTGGCCAGTGACGGACGTGTGCCCGTCACTGGCCAGTGACGGACGTGTGCCCGTCACTGGCCAGTGACGGACGTGTCCCGTCACGGCCAGTGACGGACGTGTCCGTACTGGCCAGTGACGGACGTGTGCCGTCACTGGCCAGTGACGGACGTGTGCCCGTCACTGGCCAGTGACGGACGTGTGCCCGTCACTGGCCAGTGACGGACGTGTGCCCGTCACTGGCCAGTGACGGACGTGTGCCCGTCACTGGCCAGTGACGGACGTGTGCCCGTCACTGGCCAGTGACGGACGTGTGCCCGTCACTGGCCGGTGACAGACGTGTGCCCGTCACTGGCCAGTGACGGACGTGTGCCCGTCACTGGCCAGTGACGGACGTGTGCCCGTCACTGGCCAGTGACGGACGTGTGCCCGTCACTGGCCAGTGACGGACGTGTGCCCGTCACTGGCCAGTGACGGACGTGTGCCCGTCACTGGCCAGTGACGGACGTGTGCCCGTCACTGGCCAGTGACGGACGTGTGCCCGTCACTGGCCAGTGACGGACGTGTGCCCGTCACTGGCCAGTGACGGACGTGTGCCCGTCACTGGCCAGTGACGGACGTGTGCCCGTCACTGGCCAGTGACGGACGTGTGCCCGTCACTGGCCAGTGACGGACGTGTGCCCGTCACTGGCCAGTGACGGACGTGCCCGTCACTGGCCAGTGACGGACGTGTGCCCGTCACTGGCCGGTGACGGACGTGTGCCCGTCACTGGCCAGTGACGGACGTGTGCCCGTCACTGGCCAGTGACGGACGTGTGCCTGGCGCTGGCCGTCGCCAGCACAACTGCGTGCAGTGGCTCTGTTGATAAACCCTGGAACCTACACTTCGGATCAACCTGTGCCTCAGTGGTCTCGCTGATAAAGTCCCGAACCTACACTTCGGATCGGAATTGCAGAAGTCGCGATCAAAGAGAATGGCGACCTTTTTCACTAATCGCATCCTCCGGTATACCGAAGCGTATTTCACGGAGATACAGCTTAGCAACCATGTCGACCATTCATGACCATTCGAAAAAAGACACGAAAACAACATAATGTCTATTTGCTGTATCCTGCACTCCTCGTGGTCAGGTAGGAAACATCACATAGCACTGCCTGACACTTGTAATTGGTGTTGACAAATATATATGTTCGCGGCTTTGGCGCCGCCATCACATCACGCAGCGAAAGGCAATGCCAACAGAAGGAACGAGTGTAAAGGTAAAACAAACAAAAACAAGCAGTGATGCCCAAGGTCATCAACCACGAATAGTTCCTTTCGGTCAATCAAGGTGGTGCAACGACGTACTACGGTGGAATCCGTATGTCATTTGGCAATACATTCGGCCAAGAGCACTTGCTTTGGCGGATTGGTAACATATGTTGTCGGGAATAGAGGGTAGCACGGAAAAAAACGTATTGTCTAAAGCAATTCGTGTCGAGGGTTATGCAATGTTTGCTGGAACTGGAACGTCATTCATTCCTGTCATGGAACGTTTTAAGGAGGAAAATATGTATCTGGTTAAGATTCCGTTGTGGGAGGGTGCGACATCTTGATTTTGACATACCAAGGAAAGCGTGTCACTTTCGTCTGCGGTTCGCCCTGCTCCTAAAATGTTTTCTCTGTTGGAAGTGTACCTTCCTGAAACGGAAGTTCACCTATTTGCGAAGTGTTCTTTTTCTGAGCCGGATGAAACGTACAAAGATGCTAGGTTGTGGACATTATTTGATGTGTGAGGGAGAACTTTGTTTTGCCTGTGTATTAACCCAGGTAGTGAGGTACTTCGATAATTAACTGACAGTATAGGAGGTAGCGATTTATAGTGAATAATAGTTGGCTTTTTTGTCGGTTATTTAACGAGTTAATTTCAATATAAATCTAGGCACAAGCTGCAGCCTGTAGGATGATTTCGATCAGGATGCAGGCACTAGAGGAAGATATTATGATCCTTAAGGCAGAGCTTTCCAAGCTCAAGGCTGCCAGGGTGTTGTTACACAGGGTAGGCAAGAAAAAGCAACAAGAGGTCAGTCAGTAGAAGGGACATCATATGTCCAGGTGGTCGCAGGCGACCAGGTAGCTGAGGCTTCTTCTACTGTGGAGGTGGCTGGGATTTCTCTAGAGGGGAGTGTTAATAGTGAACAGAGGAGGGCTACTTCTGGTAGGTCGCAGGAGGGGAAGTGGCATGAGGTCAGGGGGTGGCGGATTTGGAGACGCGAGCCTAAGGAAAGAGTCAGTGAGTGGCAGATGGCAGGTGGTAGGAGCGGGAGGAAGCCTAGTCGAACGGCCCAGCGGGCAGGCACATTAACATCGAATAGGTTCCAGGCATTGGAGGACTGCTCCCAGGATGGTAGTAGTAAGAAGACAATGCTGGTTGTAGGCGACTCTCATGTGCGACATTTAGATCGGGTATTCTGTAAAGGCAGGAGGGACAGGAGGTGCATCACCAGGCCTGGTGCCAAGGTGAAGCACCTGGTACCAGTGGTGGCACAGGTCACCTGTGATCACCAGTTTAATACAGTTATAGTACAGGTAGGGGTAAATAACATAGGTCCTGCTAAGAGTGAGGAGCTTCTGCGGGACTACAGGGCCATTCTGGCCACCCTAAAGGGTAACAATAGGAGAGTCATTGTAACTGCACTTTTGCCTAGGGCTGGGGCCTCCCCTGAGTGGAGATATAGGGCACTGGCAGCCAATGCCAGGGTAGGTAAGCCCTGCCGTGAGTTAGGTTTCACCTTTGTAGACGAGTGGTACAGGTTTTATGGATCATGGGACTTCTATCAGAGGGATGGCCTGCACTTCTCCGAGAAGGGGGTTCATGTGTTAGGCAAAGTGTATGAGCATGTCCTTCAGGGAAGCTAGGAAATGGGGTGGGGATGGACGAAATTGCAATCTCATCTCAGGAATATTCCAATAGTGTCAGCCAAGGCAATAGAACCTCAAAGTCAGCAAATAGGGACACTGCGAACAAAAAACAGAGCAGCAAAGCGGGCAAAAGAACTGGATTTATCGAGGAACTATAATGGGGACAGTAAAAAGTTCTTTAGTTTCTACAAGGTGAGCAAAGTTTCTAGCACAATTAGTCACTGGAAGTAAATGGAGCTACATTGGGTGAGGATAGTGAGACGGTTGAGGAGCTGAGCAAGCAGTTTAAATCAGTGTTTACATTGGAAGATATGACCAATCTGCCGACCGTACACCATAGTTCAGTGACATGTGATCTGAAAAATAATGTTGATTTCATTGATGGTGATTTTGTTTTCAATCATATCAGGGAAACAAAGCCAAATAAGGCAGCAGGACCTGATGAAATTTATGCTAGGGTATTGCGGGAAGCTGAAAAGGAACTGGCATTTCCACTTAGTATAATATTTTGTAGATCAGTTTCACGAAATTAAATTCCAACAGATTGGAAAACGAAAAATGTAGTTCCTATTTTCAAGAAAGGAGAAAGAGGGAAAGTTGAAAACTATAGACCAGTAAGTCTCACATCCCTAGTCTGCAAGGTACTCGAGTCAATTATCAAGAATACAATAGCTAGTTATCTGGAAGGAAACAGATTGATTCAAGATACTCAACATGGGTTTAAAACGGACGGTCGTGTCTCACAAATCTCTTGGACTTTTTGAACTTCGCCACAGAACAATCTGATGAGGGAAATCAGGATGATGTAGCAAATCTTGACTTTAGTAAGGCCTTTGACAAGGTACCCCATAAACGGTTAATGATACAGCTTCAGGCTCATGGTATTGCAGGTAGCATCTTTAGATGGATAGAGTTGTGGCTTTCAGGTAGACAGCAAAGAGTGATGCTAAATGGTACAAAGTCATCATGGCAAAATGTTCTTAGTGGAGTCCCCCAGGGGTCAGTATCGGCGTTACTACTGTTCATTATATTTGTAAATAACATCGAAAGTGGCCTAAGCAGTAACGTTTTCAAATTTGCGGATGATTTGATGGTCTTTAGAGCAACAACAGGTCAAAACGAGCATATCTCGCTGCAAAAAGACAGACGAACTTGTGAAGTGGTCCGAAGAATTGCAAATGAACTTTTACTTTGATAAGTGCAAAATAATGCATGTAGGTAAGCAGCATATGGAGGCTCCATACGTGATGGGTGACCAAGTGTTATCAGTGACTCAACATGAAAAGGATTTAGGTTTTATTCTAAACACAAAATTGGGGCATCAGAATAGCCCGAGGAAGCCAGGAAGAAGGCACTGAGAATGCTCGGGGCAATAAATATGAATGTATCATACAGAAGTGAGAAGCCATCAGGACGCTTTCCTGTGCATATGTCAGGCCACATTTGGAATACTGCATCCAAGCTTGGTCTCCTAGCTATGAAAAAGATTGTTGGCTTTTAGAGAGAGTACAAGAGGGCTACAAAAATGGTTAATGGCATAAGCAACCTGGCAGCAGAAGAAGGTTAAGACAGACTTTCTTCACCAACAGGATAGTAGAACACTGGAACCAGCTGCCAGAAACCATTATCAGTAGCAGCACATTCAACATCTTTAAAAACAGCGTAGACAATTATTATAAGTATAGAGGGCTTGCTTTTCAGTATTACAAGGAGGGCTGATTGACAGATTCGGTGGGCAACTGGTTGAGTGTACTGAGTGCAACCAAGAAGGGCCCTTGTTGCCCATAGTTGCACTAATATTTTATGTCTTTACGTCTTTATGTCTTTAGGTAGTGTTTTTCTTTTCTTCCTACCTCACTGAGGGATGTGCTCGAGGTTCCATGTCAAATTATGAAACGATTAGGAAGAGGGAGCGAAGCCAATGCCGCCAGTCACAAGCTCCACCAATGACATATATTAACATTTGTGAGGATGCACTGAATTTTTTGGCATATCGGAGCGTTGTTGTCCGGATCTTATTGCGTGGGCGTTTGGTGCCTTGTGATCTCATTGGGTTTAATGCCTAACTACCCTAATGAGGTTGTCTGTGGTTGATTTTTTACGCTTCTCTCGCTATGCAAGATTCCTATTTTGCCATAATTTGAAGATTGCGGTGTAGGACTTGAGCCATACTTGACTCTTTTTCAGATCCCAACTGGTGCCCGTCGACGTGGGACGGGTGGCAGTGCTGGGACAGCACACCTCCCTCCACCGTGGCGACAGCAGAGTGTCCCTCATACGTCCACTCCATGACCACGCCATCATGTGATCGTACGTAGGACGCATTATCATTGTCCGTATGTGCATAGTGCAAATTCTCACTTGAATATTGCAAACTCATTTATCACTCCCATTATTATCCGTGCTTGTGCGAATCGCACCGAACTCATTGATGTCAAAGAACGACATGGCCTTTCAAATGCAATATGTGCCACTTATGTGAAGACAATACAAAGAATTGGTAATTCAAACGAATAAACTACATACCAATTTGCAGCAAAAGAGAACATCCATACGTCCGCCCCCACTAGCAGCGATTTACGTTCACCTTATGTTTTTTTTTTGGTAGAGGAGATAGGCTGAATATGAAAATTTGCTTGACCGATAAACTACACGCAGTTTGCGATCCGATGGTGATCGAGACGATGCAAAGAGCACGGAGGCGGTCAGAAACGGCCGAGATATTCGTGATGAATAGTAAACCGTCAATTAAGTCAGATTGCTCAGACTTCAGGGGCCACTGGCCAGGATTTTGGCAACATTACCAGTATTTTAGAGGCGTTTGTCGTTGCTGACAATAATACTACGAATTAGTTGGCTCCGAATACGACATCCGAATGGAATATCTATCTGATGCGAGTGCAATGGACGTACATTTTTCTGCATGCTTTCTGGAACTGTGAATAGGACAAATAATAGGTATATATATACATACATATATATGTATGTATGTACACATACATATACGTATACCTTTCCTCTTCCCGGAATGGTACCGAAAGGTGTCTTTTCCGGCAGGAGTGGGCCCCATTTTTCCATTGGAGGGCACATGTCCCCAGTACTTACTGTATCCACTGCTACTGCTGTCACGTTACTATTTGTCCCATGACGTCCTTTTAAAGGAAGATGGGTCCGGACATTTGCTTTCTCACTTGTGCCAGATTGTCATCTCCATCGGCACCAAGCGAGCATAGATGTCCGCCCGTGCCGTCAGGAAACGCCACCAAGAAGTGCGAGGACAATGGCCAGTGGTATACGTTCCGAAACGATGCCAACCGCACGCAAGAGTGGTCCAACTACGGCAGTTGCAGTCCGGTGCCGACACTGCTGATGCGCCTCTACGTGCACGTCACCGCCTACGCCGTGTCGCTGGTGGCACTGGTGCCCGCCCTCATCATCTTCTTCAGCTACAAGTACGTCGGGTGGGCGGCGTGTAGAAGCGCTGGAGTGGTTAACCCGTCCCGTCTCGGGGGGGGGGGGGTTCTTCAACCGCTCCCCTCAGGTTTTTCGCGGATAGCGGACGAACGGCGGGTGGGAGCGCGCCCAAATTTGGCATAGCTTTTCCCACCTCAATTTGACATGCGATTCACAATTTTAAGGTCAGGTCATCTAGGGTCAACGAGTTAGTCAAGGTCTAGTGTGGTCACCTCCAAAAACGTTCAACCAGTTGTTACTCTTTAACGGATGCACATACTTCAATGAAACTTTCAGCGTTTGCTTATCTTTACGGATGCAACAACTTGTTACTTCCAACAACGTTTCTCGGTCTGTTCTACCCACTGGAAAAGGAAAATGAAAGAAAACGTGAAAACTCAAACTTTTGAAATTTCAAAAAAATACAATTGTTATTCTTGGGGGGCCAAAACATTATAGCCCTTGTTGATTTTGCTGCCCTTTTTGTAGTGAGATTACATGTGAGGTGGCACTGGTACTGACCACCCACGCCACAGCAAGATTGATACCGCGTCGAGATCCGCCATATTAATGTGCATAATGGCGTGCGACTCCGGTCTCAGCCAACTCGCGTCTTCCACGACGCCGCCGTCCGCGTTGGCCACCACTACGCCCGCCGCGAGCGAGCTGGCGTCCGTCCAGACGACCAACTTGTCTCCGTCCATACACCAGGGGCCGTGGGCCGGGTCAGCCTCGCTCAGCCGAGCCGCTACCTGGTCGACTTGGCCGCGCAACGCCTCGTCACCAATCGGGTCATCCCACCCGGTGGACAAGGCGTTGGCGTTTCGCTTGAGCCACGCGGCCGCCGGCCTGAGCCAGCCGGCCACGGGCACATGCGACACCAGTCGGCCGCACCAGGCGAACACTAATCGCCCGACGAGTGAGCACCGCCGGCGGGGCCGCCACCGGATTGTCGCGCCCCCAGTGGAGCGCGCCCTCTTGATTCGGGCTCACGCGGAGCCCGAGAAGGCGCGTCCCGGCAGCCGCACGCTCCGGTGGCTTGCACGCCAGGCCGTACCTCGCGAAATGCGCCACTACATAGTCTGCACTGCAGAGGGGCGGGGATGGCCGAGTGGTTAAGGTGTCTGGCTATGGGTACCAAAGGTCCCGGGTCCGACTCTAGCGCCACTCAGGACATTTCCCAATCCCGCGGCCCACCGGCGAAACAGTGTGGGCGGCGCCATTAGCCGTGAATGTGCATAAAGTGTGTCGTGAACCAACCAATAAACAAACAAGTCTGCACTGCCGACGCCCTCGTACACCAGCAGATCATCTACGTAGGGCAACACGCCGCGGGACACGTCCCGGTCGCGGAGCAGCACAGCTTTCACGACCGCCTTCGTCACGAGCGGGGCGATGTTGAGCCCGAAGCCGATCCGTGTTAAACAGTACCGCTGTCCGCGAACCTCGACCGTCTGATACGGCCACACCCGTCTGTCCAGCCGAAGCTGCAGGTACGCCCTGCGCAGATCAACGACCGCGACACGGGCGCCGTGTCGTCGCCAGCGTCGCAGCTGATCGACACAGACGACCGCGTGTGCGCAAGGACGTGACTGTTCAACTCGCGGTAGTCCAGAACGGGGCACACCTTACCCTTGTTAGGCTGTTGGATCGTCATCAACAGTATCAGGCCGCGCGCTGGCCCATCTGTCCCCTCGTTGTATGACCGCAGCCAGCCCTCGGAAACCCCTAAGTCGAGCTTGGCATCATACTCCGTGCGCGCTGCCGCCGGCACCGCGTACTGCGCGGTCCGGTTCCGCAGGCGTGCCGGTCCGACACCCGTCGCCCACTTCCCAGCCACCGCCCAGGCCGCAGCCCGCGCATCAAAGCGCGCCACGAAGTCCACGGCATCCACCTGCACATCCTGTGCCGCCGCCCCGACCACCGCGGCATCCACCTGCACGCTCCGTGCCGCCGCCGCCGCCGTGCAGACCCCCACGTCTGACGCGGCCCGCACTACGACGCCTCCCAGCGCCGTCACCCCGGTCATGCCCATAATCATGTCCACGCCCAGCGGTCTGTCCGGCACCATCAGGGCCGCGAGCGTAACCCGCTTGCCCTGGTAGGCCACCACCACACGCGCGACGCCGACGCACCTCAGCGTCTCCTCATTAACGGCGCGTAGCAACACCGACTGCCGCTCCCACGTCGAGCAGCACCAGACGTAGATGAGCACATCGGTACATCCCATGTGTATCACTGCCCGACGTGCCAAGCCGTCCACAGACATTTCCACCGGCGGGAGCGCACTCACACCTCCGGAGACGGCATTTGCGCTGGCGCGCCCTCGGCGCAGTTTGCCACTTGTCGCGGGCAGGCGACCGCGAAATG
>JAOTOL010001659.1:972500-1145000 GCA_034440575.1 Imbricaverruca yamaguchii
GCTACACATCTGATGCAGATGTATTCTGCACCCGATCCGAGGCGTACTGAGGTCACAAATTGTTTGCAATTGCAATTTTATGTGCACACTACATATATTTAGAAACAGCTGATAATCAATAATACCATAATTCACTCGTTTGCGTATGAATATGAGCTCTCGAAAATAGTTTATTGAATTTGTTTTAATTGACATAACCAGTGATCTCCAGGTAGAAAAAAAAGTTCCTCTCCATTGAAGTCATGGGGCTATCGCATTCCGTTTGAATCGGGGTAAACGGTTCATTGGTTCCAACGATGCAAGTGGGCAACCTCACCCAACACTTAGTGACTCGCGCAAGTGAAAGCTCCCCAGTAACTTCCGGGTTAAGAGAGGGAAGTAACCCTGTAAATGTGCAGCCTGTATGGCCCCTACCTTTATGTGTAGGGCACAATGGTGTGCTGCGGTGCATGTATCACGAGGGATCGTGCCTACCAACTAACGCCTTGCTTCATCACACCTATGTAGGCTCCCGTCACATCTATGTAGGCTGCCACGAAGGCCGCGGGCAAGCTCTTCCGTGCTGGCGTGAAGTTTCGCGCACAGTGTAGGGCAATCTGCCTGGTATTCATTTCGAGTACGTGGATGTTGTTTTGTCCTTATGTTTTGTCCCTATGTTCTGTCCCTATGTTCCGTTCCTATACCTTCCTAGTATTTACCCAGCTTGTAAGCGGAAGACGGTCAGTGTTGGGTCAAGGTTCGACTGGCTGTATGAAGCTGGGACGTGGCCACCGCCATGACCAAACATTTCTTCTAGGACGAGGGATCAGAAACTCACGTAAGGTGACGTGACTTGACAAGTCTTGGCAATGACGCAGTTTCACACCATGACTGGAAGCCACCATCCGTGCCGTCCACACCGAGTATAACACTTCATACTCACACGAGATTTGTTGCATAAATGCGCAGTGCCTGTACTGCAATCTTTTCACCAGTCACCGTCCGAACGGCGCCGTTGTGAACATCCCGCTGTCAGTAACAGAGTTTCATTAATGAAACCACACAGCGTACCTGGCTGTGAGTTACTGCGCTCTTCCCTTCTTCAGGAAATTAGCCATACAATCACTATGTCTGCTTTCCTCTCGAACTTCATTACAGCACAGCTTTTGTAGAGTATTGTACAGATAATTCGCTATGTAGATAAACTCGAAAATATGCTGGTGGCGAGTTCACGCTCTTTAAGGTCATCAACATGTTATACAACTATAATTGAAGGCGACTGGGCGTTTTAGTCAATGCCGACCGCCCGCTAATATTACGCTCAATTCTGCCATTCTCGTGAACAGATGAGAGACGATGAGAAGTAGGTAATGGTAAAACAAATCAAGGTAGATCACAGCACTATCCGCTCGTGTTTTTTGCTGGACAGATTCCACCACCAGGTATCATGACAAATTATTGTCCTGAAGTCAATTCAGAGACATAGCGAATCTACTAACGTCATCGAGATCGAAGGCCTCGGAAATTACTGTGCTTGAGTGTTAATGGGGAACATATGTCATACAAATCGTACCACTAATCTTTCATTATATCTCCTGAATCTCCTGAAATACAACCACACTAAACAAAATATCAACGAAACGATAACGGCAGGACAACCGATAGAAGACAAGACAATGACAAAAAAAACGATCATGATACCAAGCGCATCATAGAACGACTGCAGATTCATGACAGATCATATTTTCTATTAATGGATGGCCTCACATGTTCATCGTTCAAAATGATGGGCCTCCCTCTATCTTCCAGCCTCTTTCCCGAGGCTGGGTGTGAAGATCTGACCGGAGAGATTGGGCATAGCAATGCGTTAAGTTAGCATAGCAACGTGAGCTCAATCAAATGAGTGGCATGTCGTCGGCTACTGCCAAGCTGACGAATGCCGGGGCTAATATCTGCACCAAGCCTAAAGATGAAACTAGAAAATGACGGTGATTGGAACCGCGTTTAAATAAAAAAATATATATATATATATATATATATATATATATATAAACCAGCATATGCATTTATAGACATATGCATATATATATATATATATATATATATATATATATATATATATATATATATATATATATATCACAAGAAAATTGGTGGTGGGTGGTGACCATTTTCATTAATAGTCTATAATAGTCAGTAATAGTCTATACACCATGTTACACGTTGACTTTGTGTGTACGACTGTGTGAGCAGCAGGCGGAGGCAGGCGGTGCTGGAGCCGGCGCCAGCTGTTCCCATGTTCAGCCTGGCCACAGCATTGCTGGCCTGGGAAATGCTGGAGCCATAGCCTGGCTGGCCTGTAGCAATATCGTTAGTGCCCGGATGGCCATTCGACGACCTGTGAGTATTACTCAGTGCACTCTCCCGGGAAAGGTAGCGGGACTGAACGCCCGCTGACCGAGCCATTCGCCCTGGCACGGGCAGCGCAGAGGCGCACCTGATGAGCTAGCAAACACTGGCCGGAGCGTCATCATCATGGTGTTCTGATTAATCGCAATGAGCATGCACGTCGGCCGGGTCCCCGCGGTGATTCAGTCTTCAGTGTGGCTGATGTGGCCGGCCAGGACCAAGCCAACTGGCGTGAAGACTTGCGGTGCACTAGAAGCAGAAGGAGAAGGATGAGAAGGTGCAGTGATATAGCCATGGCTGCGTTTGTCGTATCTTATTCTGCGGGTGTCGTATGGCCTCCGACGAAATGAACTAGACTATTTCCGTGATCACAAGACTCGGAACCGCATATATGCATGACGAAAATCCTACCAATGCACTAAGTAGAGTAAGATCATAATATGCTTAAGGGGAAGAACGGCGCTCATGTTGAAAATCGGACAGTATAAGATACTAAGTAGGTTCCGTGATGGTGTTTAAAGACGAATTTTAAGCATGTCTCTCCTCATCTCCCGAAGAAGGGCAAGCCAGGAGAAAAGCATTTCCCACGCTGCCCCTCACACTGGCTGACGTGTGCTAGTATAGTGCAGTCTACGAGTAGGGATTGGGAGGGGTGTTGCAGAGCTATATGCAGAGTATAGTAAGATGTAGCAGCAAGTAAGCTGTACTGTAATCAGCAAGGTGCTTGGCGAAGGAAAATCGGCTCGTCTACGTCGGATAGTACCGCTAGAGAACCATAAACGTGCTAAGGCAATTACCAGAAAACCATACACATGGTAAGGTAATAACCAGTGGGTCCCTGCACACGTGCGATTGCACCGTTTGGTGGTCACAAAGCCATTGTCATTAGCACTTACTCCGGCTCCTCCACACCTCGCAGTCGTACACAACACCACCCGCTCAAAACTCCACGGAATCCAACATATACCATGCCAATCATACTCACCTCCGACTCACACTGCTCTGGATCCTCGGCCGCATGGGCATTCCGAGCAACGAGCGGGCAGACTGTGTTGCCTATCAGGCCGTTGACCTCACAGCTGACCATCTTCCCTCAGGCCCCTCGCCCGATAACCGCATGCCCTGGCCATCACACTCTTCCACAAATATAGACAGGCATGCTGGAATCAACTCGCGCTTCTCGACCTCCGTTTCGAGTCCTTATACCAGACAAAATTAGAACACTCCACACAAAGTTGCAATGCTACTACCCTCTCGCACTCGCATGCCGCACACATTTCACAAGTTAAGTTCCAGTGAATAGGCAGGGACCAACCCAATTTGGTATAACAGACGATTGCCCTTCTGGATGCGTTTGGCTGTTATACCTTTGGGTTTGCCAACCAGTTTAGCCTTTCTTCTTTCGGCCTCCAGAACGGTGTCTGTTTTCCCTGTCCCCTTACCAGGCCGCCATGACGGTGCCTGTTCTCCCTCTGCATTTAGCTGTCCGCCAGGACGGTGTCTGCCCTTCTGGTCCCTTTACCTGGCCCCCAGGACGGTGCCTGTTCTTCCTGTCCCTTTACCTGGTCGCCAGAACGATGACTGTTCTCCATCTTCCTTCACCTGGCCCCCAGGACGGTGCCTGCTCTCCCTGCCTCTTTAGCTAGCCCCCAGGACGGTGCCTGCTCTCCCTGCCTCTTTAGCTAGCCCCCAGGACGGTGCCTGTTCTTCCTGTCCCTTTACCTGGTCGCCAGAACGATGACTGTTCTCCATCTTCCTTCACCTGGCCCCCAGTACGGTGCCTGCTCTCCCTGTCTCTTTAGCTAGCCCCCAGGGCGGTTCCTGCTCTCCCTGTCTCTTTAGCTGTCCCCCAGGACGGTGCCTGCTCTCCCTGTCTCTTTAGCTGTCCCCCAGGACGGTGCCTGCTCTCCCTGTCCCGTTACCTGGCCGCCCTGTCGTTCCACCAGCGGCAGGATCCCGACGTCCAGCCAAACTCTCAGCCTGTGTAGCCTTGACTGCACCCACCCACTGGCAAATCTAAGGGGCTATGAGGAGCATGTTCCCCTCAGCCGGTCTGAAGGATAGTCTAAGTCTATCCTCTGGTTCCTCTCAACCAGGGCTGTGAAATGACGTGAAGAAAATAGTTTGATGTCACCTACTGGGGAATATTAAACACAAACTATCTAGGTGGGACCACTGCGGCAAACTATACACGAAAATATAGAATTTGGTTGGGATCGGCGAAATTGTTCCTAAAAATGAATACATTTACGGACAACTACATTACACTTCTCTACGTTGCATACATAACATGCCAAATATGCCCTGACACATATGACAAATGAGTTGATCGAAATACAACCTGCTGAATGTGGAACATTTTCCGAAGTAAAATAAAACTAATTACATATACCTATCCAGAACACTCCAACAATCCAGAACCTTGCTTCGCGCCAGATGAATGAGGTCGATGTAGCATCAGGGGCATTCTTGAAATTAGGATAGCTGTATGTTTTAAATTTGTTGGAAAACCACAGGTGAGATAACACTAATCGTGAGTAACAATTACTGTAAAATAATATGACTTATACTAGCGTATGCAGAGCAGTAACATTTGTGGTGTTGATGCGTGCCAAGGATGGGCCAATCATGGGCATCAGATAATTGCTTGCGAAATATGAAGGTATATATGTTTTGTCATTGCCAAGTTGCTCTGGCTCGGACAAATTGCGCAGGGTCCAAGTAAATTCCGCTAGTGTCACAAAATTGAACAGTGACACGCATAAAAGCAAGGTGAGTCTTGTACAAATTTAGCAGGAGCCTTCACACATACATTCGGACCCAAGCAATCGCTCTGGAGGCTCAAATGTCATCCCAGAGGCTCACAAAATTCCGTAACACCTCGAAAAAGGCTTGCGGAAACCAGAAAGAACTGCGCCGGGTCCCCAAACTATCGCGTCGGGGCTTAAGTCGATAATACAAAATATTAAAAAGAAAATCATTAAAAAGTTGAAAAATCGAGTTGTGAAGAACTCCATCAGCGCATTCTAATTGCAAATACGTTGCTGGTTTAAAAATCGAACCATTCGTAACAGAAATAACGAAACTTCCATCATGGAGGTTTGGACAAGTAGAAAACGTTACACAAATATGAAACACTGTTGTGTGGATCGAGTTGAAAAGGAAAAGCTTGAAATCCCACTGTTAAACTACTCCTAAAGTCAGACTTTATTTTTAACAAATCTGAGACGAGGGTGTGTTACTTTTAGTGGGTGCCTGTTGGATTTGTTCTGGAGCAGTCCATGATACAGGCGTTTGAGTCTCCTATTGTCGAATTGTGGCGAGTGGTGCCCCAGGCGTTTAGATGCACTATGTTGTGACATGAATGAACGGCACAATTTCATGCCCTCCAGTGCCAACTTTGTCGCTGCCGAGCCGTGGTGATGGGCGTTAAAATCTCCCATTAGTAGGGCTAGTTGGGAGGCCTGTATTATTGGGCCAATGAACTCCTGCAGTGTGGGATTTTCAGCTGCCAGTGAAACCAGATCATTCGTCCTGCTTGCCTTTCAACCACCCGTACGCGAAGTGGCTGTATTCAGTAGTGGAACTCGATGCTGGTTATTCCTGTTGGATACTGCACAGCATAATGATTGGATGTATAAAAATGAGTGAGTGAAAAAGAGACAGGATCTTCATGTACCGTGACTTCTCTTGCTCTCAGTTACTACTCGTGGCTTATCTTCTGTTCGATACTGCAACGGCTGGACGTCTGAAGGCAATATGTCCTGAGCTGACTGTTGTCTTGGTACCCTGGTAACTCCTACATATCTAGCTGTAGTGTTCTACTTCGTCTATCTACAGTTCTACCAATTGTTATCATGATCATGTATTCCGACATCGTCGAGCTGCTGCTATCCATCGACCTGGTTAAAATATTCACCACCATCACGTCCCTGGTTACCCACCTGGCTCGTAACGCACACTCAGCTGTCCCGTATGTGACGTTATCACCGTCGGGGACATCGCTTCCAGTGACCAGCTTCATCACTCCCGGGCGGCCCGCTCGACTGAGGGGACTGTCGCGGTCATAAAAACAGCGCCGATAAAAACGCGCCGGGCAGGCGCGGCGTCCGGGGCGGCAGACGACGCGGATCGCGGGGTGGAGCAAACCACGTGACGGCTCCGCAGCGCAAGGGGCAGCTTTCCCTTGGACTCATCGGTGCTCAGTTTATCAAACTTAAGCTACTTCAGCTACAGCACGACTTTCGTTCTTACTGTCTGGACTTAGCTGTGGTGACGGATACCTGGCTGCGACATAGCACTCTCACGGGCCTCATTCACTTCCCGGGCTACCCGGTAATACTGGCGTATCGGTCAGACTCGCGTGGGTGCAGTGGGGTGGCAATTATCGCCGAGTCAGCGCTCACTATTACCGCATTAAATATTTATACTCCACGAAACTCAAGCTCTAACTAGAATCGCTTGGGGTCAAAGTTAAAGGGAAACGCCGGAAGTACTTTATTCTGGCGACAATCTATCGGACTCCTCGTAACACTCTTCCTGTCTTGGATGACGACTTTCTTGAGCTCGAAAGACATGTTCAATTGGCGACACTGAACTTTACTGGCATTCTCTACCTCACGGGTGATGAAATCTGCAACCTCATCGATACGGCTAATAGCCCCAGCAAAACATGCTTGCTTGAGTTCATATTAGCAACTATTATCTTGCTGGTAAAGTGAAGCGCTCTACATTCCCTACAGGCTTTTTTCGGATGTCTTGGTAACAAACTCGAACATTTCTGTCGGCAAACCAGAATGAGTTTCTGCCACTACAGCACTACCCAAATTGTTATGTTTGATTAAAGTAGTGTTGATGGCCTGCCCCCATCAATACTACGATAAGGTCCGGTTCTTTCGGACGAGTGCATACATCGGAACTGGCTCTTGACCTTGGTGAGATTGAATGGTCCAATGGTCGCATCACTGTAGCAGACATATTGAACTCCATGCTGAGATTCATGACACCTATTCTTGACGAGCACCTGCCACTCCTAAGCACCAGAATTCGGAACCCAACAACACCACATCGGCGAAATGTAGTCATGCACTTGTAAGACAGACACACATGCGAAGTCCTTAGCAGACAAGTTCGCTCAGCTATTATATCTGACTGTAAGAACAAAATCAACGGAATTGCGCCCATCAGCTGCGTGCCGAGTCATGCAGCCTATTATGGACACCAAAACAGACTCCCACATAATTCAACATTAGACCATCTGAACAGCTACATTCAACAACTGAACAGCTAAACCAGTACTTTGCAAGTGTCACCGCTAAACTATCAGCAGAAGTCAAACGCAAGCCAATCATGCCCCGGCCACACACCCGTCTGCTGCCGCACGTCTTTATCTGCTGCTAAAAATTATCCCATATCCTTCGACAAGCGAGCCAAAATTGTCACAGATATGAGAGGTACAGATTATTGTGGATCCGACGGGATCAGTATTATGGTTATCAAATTTATGTTTTTTTTTCATCGGAGAAGTACTGCTAACAACATAGACACCCGTCTGACTACAGCTGATGTCTCCCACTTTAAAACAGGCAGTAGCAATTACCATTCACAAATCAGGAGACAACTCGGCCCCCTCTCATTTTCGGACCATTTCGTTGATTCCGGTTCTCGCTAAAAGTCACAGAGGGTGGTGCAAGCACAACTTTATTACTACCTGAAATCAAACCACCCACTGGCTCAAACTCAGCGCAGCTTTAGTTCTTGCCACTTTACGGGAGCCGCTTTAGTCTCAGTCACTGACAAAATACTAGCAACCGTTCTAGAGTTCTAAAGTAACTCTAGAGTTCTGGAATAACTCAATGGACCGTTCTGAAGTAACTCTCCTTTGGCTTCTGGACCTCAAAAAATACTTTGACGTAATTGACGACACCAAATTGCTCACTAAAAGGGAACTCAATGGAATCGATACCGACTCATTTAAGCATACCTGGAAGGTCACACGGAGGTTCTTAGTATCTCAAATCAATGCAGACACATATATCTCTCTTCCTTTCTCCCAATCAGTGCAGGTGTTTTCAACACTAGATCCACTCTCAACACTCTCAACAACACATCACTCTCCACATGTTCAACACTAGATCCGCTTCTCTATCGGATCTTTTCGAATAGCTTCAGCCTGCATGTCCCAGTAACACAAGTCTCTCAGTTCGTGGACGAGACCGAAGTCCTTTTCTCCGTTTGCAATTATAATCTCCCCAATCTCCTAAGTCAGATGGGGGCATGCATGAACCAACTCTACGACTATGTCCTGAAGAACGGCTTCAAGGTACTCCCGACCAAACTCAGCTTCTTGCGTTCTGGTCGAGTCAAAATGCTGTGAACATTACCCTCGTACAAGTGTGCTGGAGGGACGCCGTGATAAATGAGATCCGGTCGTGTGGAATCTGGTGGTGACATTAGATCGTCACATGTCATGAAATCTCCAAGTAGCTGCAGTGGTCTGCAAGTGCACCGGATTCCTTCTGGCCCTGAGCCATTTGCGGCACTATCTGCTCACCAGTACCCTCTTCATTACAGTGAACAGCCTAGTTATATCCCACATCCGCTACTGCTTATCTGTTTATGGGAACTGCTGGGTGGCGAATATCCTAGACAAAATAATTAACTTCTCCACCAGAGCCTTATCAGGTCCACGGGAAAATGATCACATTTCTGATGCTCGTAACGAGCTGGATGAACCCGTAACGTAACGACCGCAGCTCATCTGTGTCATTTTCACGACCTAAATATACTTCACAAGATCATTCCCACCAGTGAGCCCACGTTCATTGCCGGTGAAATCACTGCAAACTCCACCCGTCATACACGTGCAGACCATCACCTCGACCTGAAAACCATACACAGGAAGGTGGGCTGTAGACTATCTACTCGTGTGTGCTCCACTATAACAAACTTCCTATGTACTAAAGCAAAAACAATGAGACTGCAGAGCATCAAGAAAGACGCACCTGCGTGCCTCCACGAACAGCATTAGTTGCACAAAAAACTAAACAACAGAGTTGTGCATGCTATGAGTTCACCCTTAGGCCATCTCTTTCTTGTTGCATCTAGAAACTACTCGCGTATGGCTCTTGTAACTAACACGGTGTGAGCAGCGCAGGTAGTAATGCGAGAAGTGTACTACCATGGTGTATGAATGTTTACTGGGCGTTTGCTCCCACTATTGATGTAAAACCTCCCCGTTTTACAATATATCTGTGAGTTATGACCAGGCTGTTCATAATAACTCCTGTACGTGAAGGGCTGGTATCGCCAAATAAATAAATAAGAGGCGTAGCCAGTACGTGATCACCTTGATCACCGCCCCAAGCTGAAATTTTGCGGATTGCAGGAACATTCTAGCCCAAATCCCACTAGTGCAATTTTGGAACGGAAATGAAAATTTTCAGGTCGAAAATTAGCACACGACATCATATATTATTGATGAAAAAATCCTTACATCAAAATATGAAACGTAACTAGTTACATTCAAAACTTTAGTGCCTATCATTACACAGTGTTTATTGATAGATTTAGCATATTGGGAAATTAATATCCTATGCAAGGCAAACTAGTTTCAGCAAATAATTAATCCGATTTAAGAATACACTTTTTTGCACTTAAGGGGGACACGTCGAATTTGAATTCACCCGTCAGACTGAATCAATTTCACTGCTGTCCCACCAATACGTATAATAATAATCCCACGAAGAATCATGTTCCAAAATTATGAAAACTGAGTAGACGATGTTTGTTCCGGTTACCCTTCAAAACCGGTCATGATATTTGAAATATATCATATTGTATTATACTCATAAGTGATATATTTCCACCGAGTTCGCTTCCACTACCATTCGGTAGAAGCACTGCCAACTTTACGTCGAGGAGCAGTTCGACGAATATTTAAAAGCGTCTTATATGCTTCGATATATACAGTTAGTTATGCTTCAACAACAAATGAAGGAAGAACGTTAGCTCTGGTAAGAAGTACTAAATCGAATGGCCTTGTCTTAATGATATTTCGTGATTTTATTTTGTATTAATAAAGACATAAAGACATAAAGACATAAAATATCAGTGCAACTATGAGCCACAAGGGCCCCTCTTGGCTGCACTCTGTGCACTGAACCAGTTGCCCACCAAATCTGTCAATCAGCCCTCCCTGTAATACTGAAAAGCAAGCCCTCTATTCTTATAATGATTGTCTATGCTGTTTTTAAAGATGTTCAATGTGCTGCTACTGACAATGTATTCTGGCAGCTGGTTCCAGTGTTCTACTACCCTGTTGGTGAAGAAAGTTTGCCTTAACCTTGTTCTGCTGTGGTTAACTTTAATTTTGAATTTATGACCTCTAATTGCATAATTTCTGTTCAATTCAAACATTTCCCCAAGATATCCCCTCTCCAGACCATGGACAAATTTAAAGACCTCGATGAGATCTCCTCTCAGCCTTCTATATCTAAGTGAAAACATATTCAATTTCTTCAATCTTTCCTCATATGCCAGGTTGCTTATGCCATTAACCATTTTTGTAGCCCTATTTTGTACTCTCCCTAAAAGCCAACAATTTTTTTTCATAGCTGGGAAACCAAGCTTGGATGCAGTATTCCAAATGTGGCCTGACGTATGCACAGTAAAGCTTCCTAATCACTTCCTCACTTCTGTATGATACATTCCTATTTATTGCCCCGAGCATTCTCAGTGCCTTCTTCTTGGCTTCCTTGGTCTGTTCTGATGCCCCCAGTTTTGTGTTTAGAATAACACCTAAAACCTTTTCCTGTTGAGTCACTGATAGCACTTGGCCACCCATCAAGTATGGAGCCTTCATATGCTGCTTACCTACATGCATGATTTTGCACTTATCAAAATTAAACTTC
The DNA here is from genome assembly GCA_034440575.1 of Imbricaverruca yamaguchii. Lineage (NCBI taxonomy): Eukaryota > Metazoa > Arthropoda > Thecostraca > Neoverrucidae > Imbricaverruca > Imbricaverruca yamaguchii. The sequence continues at coordinate 983,801 of JAOTOL010001659.1, forward strand.
ATTTGCCATTCTTCGGACCATTTCACAAGTTCGTCGAAGTCTTTTTGCAGCGTGGCACTTAATGATGAGGAAGCAAAGATTGCGCAGTCATGGGATGTCAAAGGTGCAAATAAACACCGCATAATAGCTGTCCTTGTTATGTAACTCTGAAGAGTTGGCATCGGAAGCGGGCTTGCACTACCAGTATGCGTTTCTCTATAGAATGATATAATAAAGTAAAAGTGAGTCATCGTGCTATTTCCAATGGAAGTAAAATAATGGTTGCGTAAATACTAGTGTCGACAAATTACTAAGAAGGCTAATTTTCAGGATGTCGGCGCTAGCTTCTCTCCAATTACATGATTGCATACGAGCATAATCAGTGAGTAGGTATCTACCGCCCTATATATGGATGAAGCTACATGTGGGTTAGGTATCTTGCTGAATGTGTAGGAAAGCCCTCTGTGGGGGACACTTTAAACGGATAAATTTAGCCCTTACCCTCCCCGCTCATGCAACGGCAGGTACGGCGACAGGAAATCACCTGTCCGAGCCACCGTCGGCCCAGCTGTATTTGCTTACTTGGTAGTCGCCGCCAGCCGGGCCGCCGAGGACAGCGGCTATTGTTTCTCCTCCCCTCCGGTCAAGGTACATAATTGACATCCTGCCACCGTCGGCCGCCGCTGTCTCTGATGTCTGATGACTGTGTCGGTGTCTGACGTTGGATGTGACCGTCACGGGTGACAGTATGTACACAGCCTATTCTGGGAACCCTATGGGCAGATGCGTGTGTGTGCGTGTGCCTGACTACAGGTGTGTAAGTAGATGAATGGTACGTCAGTTGTTTAATAAAACACGTGTATTCAGTATGACTGAATGGAATGACATTGATATGACAGTAGTATGACTGTGATGTTAGAGGCCCTGTCACTGGGGCAAATTAGCATGTGCGTTTTCGAGTGCAGGTGTCGGTGTAATGTCAGAAGTGAATGGTAGGTGTTCTGTAGTGTGAAGTGTGAACCTGTAATATCAGATGTGACCCGAGTGCAATGTGTGTGTATATGTTGGATGACAGAGGTATGACAGACGTTACACCGCATGGAAAATGTCTGTGCTGTCAGGTATATGATAGGAATGTATGATTGCAGGTGTGCCTCGAATGTATATCTATGAATATACTGTAATTGTAGTTGGGTGACTGCTGAATAAATGTTAATGGGTTTGGGATGACAGATGTTAGATGGGCTGTAGCGCCTAGAAATTGCCGGCTGTCTGTATGCAGTGCCGTGCAGCTGATGACAGCAGGTTACTGGATATTGTTGTGTACTGTCGCCAGCAGTATAGTCGGCCGATCAGAGCTGGTTCCCAGGCCAGACAGAGGCAGTACAATGTATCTGCCGTGTCAGACGGAAGTGGTACGGCCGGCGCTGTGACGCCGGACCGTGGCGCGATGGCGCCAAGACGCGTGTAGTCAGCATGATTCCCACGGAGCGGCCAAGATTCAGAGATGACTGAGCTGACGGAATGTCTCTGAGATAGGAAGCACGATCCGAGGTGCAGTTCAGTGCATCGGGAAAGGGTATTGCTCTCGAAGGTTCAGAACCGCGTGACGATGAGGTGGCCCTGGCATGGGGCCAAGAGCGGTGGCCCTGAGGTTAGCTAGGCGCGGAGCGAGATGGATCGCTCACTTGCTGTTGGGGCTTGAACCGGAACACGGGTCGCCAAAGGGCGGCTGGCCGGTGGTCAGTCGCCCGTCCCAGAACTACGATACTTGAGGTATGTCTGAGAATGACTGAAAATCGTTGTGTGACTGTCGAGATGTGGTCTTGTGAGATGGAGTTAGCGTGCATGGAGACCGGTCTGTGTGCAAGTTGGAGAGTCGAATGTGAGCGCTGCGATCTTGGAATATCGGAATATTGACTTGCGCTTGGAGATGGGGATGATGTGACTGACGTTAACAAGAGACTGAGATGATGTGGCAGGCTGAGATGATATATGAAGACGTGGCGGCTATATGCATATGTGACGGCTTATTGGTAAATCGGTGTGAAGCAGTTGAAGCTATCTGTGATAATCAACGTTCATGTACTAATCTGACTGTCATGCTGCACTGTTGGAAAATTGAACATTTATCGCTGTCTAATTGCTAATTAAATACGCATCTATGAGTGATGGGGTTTGTGTTGCCTATGAAGAGACGTGTTTTGACCAGAGCTCTGAGATGAAGACTCAGAGCTATCGTGTTTATATCCGTGGTTTTAAGTATCCCAAACGTCGAGGTCCTGTGGTCTATATACGTGCAAAAAGTAAGTTTACCCCAGGAAAGTTTTGAAAATGTTGATAAAGCTCCGGGGAGCAAAACTTCCCTACAAATGTGGTTATTGGTAGTAGATCCACAAGTTCGTTAACAACAATGCGCATGCAGTTAGCTAGAATGCATGTAAGTTTGATGATGACTGGAAATTGGGAGAGTAGTGGAATGAATCAAGCTCAAGCTACATCTGCATGCGCAGATCATTACGGGTCCCTACGATAAGCATCACATTTTTTCTCGGATAATTATAAAATAATTAATCGTGACACAAATCCCCACATGTTATTATGTAACGTACGAATTGAAAAACAAGGAATGCGAGCACATTTGTTCAACTTCCGTTTCCAAAACAAAAGACAAAGTCAAGTCGTTATCCAATTCTCATCCGATTATCCGTGCCAAACGCTATCCAATTTACTCCATTGCCCATATCGGTGGGATATATCGAACTGATAGCCAATCCGCGTGATGTTCTACTGAGATCGATTCTCGTTGATTGGCGGCTGGTCAGATGCGACACGCCGCCGGGTGCGAAGAAGGTATGGATATCAATGACAGCCGATTACGAGACCATAGCAAAGCCACACTCTGCCTGATGGCCCTGTACAATCAGCCCACGTCCATGAGCATTGCAGACAACACACCGCCAACAAGCACTGAATACGAATTGCATGGCCGCGGAACACTTAAAGCAGCAACGTAGATAGCCAGTCACGAACGGCATCGGACCTACATGAGCCGATATGCTTTCCCATTCGAAATAAATTGCCACTTGGCGGTGCCGTCGGACGTAGGCGAGCCGGCTTGCTTTAATATTTACGAAACGTGAAACGATTACCACGAGGTATCATCGGACATAGATGAGCTGATTTGCTTGACAACTCATATCGCTAAACGGTTACCCAGAGGTACAACGGACGTAGATGAAACGAATGGTAAAAAGCGCACTGGCCACACAACTCTGCACGAATGCATGATTATGCCAACCACTACTAACAACTAGCGCGCAACAGCCGCCGTGAGAGGCGGACAATTACCTACGTGGCTGTACGGCAACGGTATCTGGGTGCTCTTTACAACAGTAGACTAACGCCGGCACCCTGGCAAAATCAACTCACTTGTTAGCCCTCCTACCCAGACCACAAATTATCTTGCGGAATAAGGTAAACCAAAACGATGAGGCCTTGTAGATGTCCGTATGCCCGTGGAGGTGTCCGAGGTACGATTGTCTTTTGTATCTAATAACTGCAACAGAGTGCTAAGCTTGCTTGTCTCCTGACAAAGTACCCAAATACTCATTACTTATTGGATGGCAATACAAGTGATAAGCATCTTCCTAAAGTCGTAATGAAGCTGTGCTGTGAAAAATAAAAGGTGACGTGGAAGCAAAAGTGCTATGTTTGTTACACATCCTCACGGTAGGGTGAAAACCCTAAATCCAAAGACTAGGGTCTCCAAGCTTACCATCGGTGATAAATAACCGAGTGAGTCGAGCTTTCCGGCGGAAACAGAATACAGGCAGACAAGGACAATGCTGCGATATATGCAGCAGAAGCTTTAAATCACAGATAATACTTCAAAACATGAGGAAGAATCACATGTGGAAGAGCATGAACAGCAAGTAGATCCCTCGCATGGGGTCCACGCTTTCCCAGTTGCGAGGAAGGGGTGCTGGAAAGCGGCACATGTGAGAAATTGTATCATTTCGAAGGTGTGGTAACCCCTGGGGACATGGAGGTAAAGCTGGAGAATATGCCCCGATTGTGCCTAAAGTACACCCAAGCAACATGCTGACCATCTCATGGCGGACACTCTATGGCGGCGTCTGACAATCCCGATTGAGAGAGTTCGGACCTTAGCAAAGATCGTTTAGCTCCGTCTCAAATGCGCCGGGCGGGGGTGTGCTGACCGTTGAAAGAACACTCCGTGAGTTGTTGGGACGACTTCGGCCAGGCTCAGCAACTCACATTTTGCTTACTTAAGTGCAGATCGATGTGCGAATCCAAGACAGAACACTCCGTGGGTTGTTGGGACGACTTCGGCGAAGCACAGCAAATTACATTTAGGCATATTTGGGTGGCCTGGGAAAAGTATTTAACTTTCGAGGAATGGGCAATTTTCAGTGACGTCACTTCGCCGTGTTTCTAATGCATTGCAACAGTTTAGCTGGCTCAGTGCCGAATGCACCTCCAAGTTGATAAGGTGTGGAGTTTTCAAGTGCCTACCACGACTGTTTTGGTCTGTCCTCTTTTGTTGTCTTCTGCCTTTGACGCACTGTTCATAGTACGACGTGCATCAGCCCGCCAAGAGGTGCGACTAATGTCATGCTTCTGTTGGATTGCATGTGCATTATTGTGCGAGGTGCATCGTGCCACCCCGAAGAAGGGCTGTGGGTAAAACGTTGGCGATTTCCTTCCAAGATCGATACCATTTCCATACAGCTTGCCCATGTGGAAATACAAGTATATATATGTATATATATAGTATATGCACATTTATATATATTGTATCTGATATATATATATATATATATATATATATATATATATATATATATATATATATATATATATATATATATATACATATGTGTAATACAAGCCCGAAAGGATGAAAACCGATTTATTATCTGTTCAGTTAGGCGGCAGCTGTGGTTAGCTTATGCACCGATGTCCGTTCCAGCCCCCAATTTTTCATCAGACACCCATGTCTCCTCTTTAGTTGGTGTGTACTTGTGCGATGCCGGACTTCATTGGCCTCTTTGCAGGTAGTACACCTCTGAGTCGGACATGGCTAAGTGCTCCGTGGTGGTGAATATTTTGGTCGGACGATGCACCGAGTTGCTGATAAGGCATCGCGGTCACGTACTGTTTATCGTTTCCCACAGCCGCCGTACCCCAGCAACGCTCCGACAACGTAATTATCACGGTTGGGAAGATTTCGATTAATTGACACTGCAATGATGGCGCATTTTCGTTTTTCCAAGATACACAGCGACCAGCAGACTGGACAACGTTTTCGCCAGAGGGAATGCCGGTCCACCCTCGGACAAAGATACACCCCATTCTGTAGTTATCAGCACAACTCGACCAATTTTTTCCCTCAATGTATTGATGATCGGCTTCGCTAATTGTGTCTTATCGTTTCAGAACGGCTTTAGCTGCAAGCTGCTGTTCATCATAACGAAGTATTGCCGTATCACCAATTACCTTTGGCAATTCTGTGAGAGTTTCTATCTGCACAAGCTGATCGCGTCGGCGTTTGCTGAACAGCACAGCCTTGTGGTGTTCTACATCATTGGCTGGGGTGAGTTCGCCTGCTCGACAGTGCAGCCTTGTAGTGCCCATCATCGGTTCGGGTTCATTTAGTGCTATAGATATGTTGTGTTATTTTACGAACATATTTGTTCGATATTAGGAATCATTCTGTTGCGCATTGTTCGCAGACACATTCTGAGCCTGTATTTGGCGCTGTGTCTCTCGGTGAATACTTTCTCCCGTAACACTGACCATGGGTTTCTCATGTCAGATACCTGATGGAAAGTATCTTCACCAGTGCGGATAAACGCACTTGAATATTAATGCCATGCTTTGGATATACCTGGAGCCACAAGTCACTTATTGTGATAACAAGGCAGGGCGCAGCTCAACCGGCACTAGGCGTGATTTATACTTCAGTGAGCTTATCCCACTCTTCGATCGTCGCACTATGGAACAATTCGCCAAAGCCTTTCTTTCACAATGGTTGAAGTCCTGACGTATTCACATATAATTGGACCCGTTCAAACTTCGATCGTCTCAAACTTCATCATGATATTTGCTTGGGTGTACCCGTAGTATGTGTTGGAAGAGGAACTTGTGTGGTGGTTACCGTCACGTCCGTATAGCGGAAACTGCATGAGTCCACCTGGTAACACCGTCAGGCACTACAATTAACTATGCATCGGTTGCCAAGAGGAAGCAGTTGGTGTCAACCCACAAGGTACCTTCCACCTCACTGCTCATGCAATTTTGATGTTCAATTTCTCTCCCCCTTCAGACATTCCAGATGGTACACGGAATCCTCTGAAATGTCCCCACTCACCAAATATTCACAAATGTGTTAGACTTGTAACTATCTCGCCCTTTGCCTTTCTTCCTATTATCTGGTCAGTATCTGATGGACATCGCTATCCAGCATGCTCCTCACGATTCAGGGGATGTGCTCACTGCATCTCCATGAACCAGTCATCTGAAGTCATTTATCGCTAAAAAGCCAAACCTTTTGATAGGCAACCGAAAATATATCGTTCTAGTTCGCACCGACCGTGCATTTTTCTGCTAATTAGGCTTGCATCGTACTTAGTGAACAGACTCAGATCATTTCAACGGTTATATATTTGCACTAACAAGGCATGCATGATGCACGTTGAGTCCATCACTGTCCTTAGTGCCGGTCACCGTGTCAAAACATTTTGTCCAAGGTAGTTGGATAGTCAACTTACATTGAATAAAAGACGCGAAACAAATGTTCGCTTTAATTGTTTTGCGATGGCGTCTTCTCTTGAACTGATGTCAAAATACGTGTTTGCTACGGTGAGAAAGAGTTCTTTCATTTCGGTGTGATATTCTGACTACGACATACACATACTGTTGCCGCGTCAGCCATACACTTCAGTTGTATTCCACTGTCCAGACACCACTCAGCACACCCGTCTCGTACGGAGTGCCGCAAACAACAACCGCTCGGTCGCCGGCGGGCGGCCGGCGGGAGAATGTACAAATATCAGGGCCGGTTACACTACATGTAATGCATGCACTGCACATACATGTACACTACTTATACATATAACTATGCATATACTAGATGCACTGAGATCATATCATGAAACCCGCCTGAGTGATAGTCTCACACACACACACATCGGATCATTGCGGCACAGTTATTTTCTCCCATGCAATACTTCGCATGATGAACCAATCAGCTTGCAATATGCGCGCCAACGTCGCCCCATGTACCCCGATTGCCGTCGGCCAGCGATATGACGTGGTCATCGTCGGCCGCAGCAGTAGTGGCCGGAGGTCAGCGAGCCCCCGCAGTGTGGTGCATACTACGGCGTAGCGAGCCCCCGCAGTGTGGTGCATACTACCGCGTAGCGAGCCCCCGCAGTGTGGTGCATACTACCGCGTAGCGAGCCCCCGCAGTGTGGTGCATACTACCGCGTAGCGAGCCCCCGCAGTGTGGTGCATACTACCGCGTAGCGAGCCCCCGCAGTGTGGTGCATACTACCGCGTAGCGAGCCCCCGCAGTGTGGTGCATACTACCGCGTAGCGAGCCCCCGCAGTGTGGTGCATACTACCGCGTAGCGAGCCCCCGCAGTGTGGTGCATACTACCGCGTAGCGAGCCCCCGCAGTGTGGTGCATACTACCGCGTAGCGAGCCCCCGCAGTGTGGTGCATACTACCGCGTAGCGAGCCCCCGCAGTGTGGTGCATACTACCGCGTAGCGAGCCCCCGCAGTGTGGTGCATACTACGCGTAGCGACCGCAGTGTGGTGCATACTACCGCGTAGCGAGCCCCCGCAGTGTGGTGCATACTACCGCGTAGCGAGCCCCCGCAGTGTGGTGCATACTACCGCGTACGCAGTGTGGTGCTACCCCCGCAGTGTGGTGCATACTACCGCGTAGCGAGCCCCCGCAGTGTGGTGCATACTACCGCGTAGCGAGCCCCCGCAGTGTGGTGCATACTACCGCGTAGCGAGCCCCCGCAGTGTGGTGCATACTACCGCGTAGCGAGCCCCCGCAGTGTGGTGCATACTACCGCGTAGCGAGCCCCCGCAGTGTGGTGCATACTACCGCGTAGCGAGCCCCCGCAGTGTGGTGCATACTACCGCGTAGCGAGCCCCCGCAGTGTGGTGCATACTACGGCGTAGCGAGCCCCCGCAGTGTGGTGCATACTACCGCGTAGCGAGCCCCCGCAGTGTGGTGCATACTACCGCGTAGCGAGCCCCCGCAGTGTGGTGCATACTACGGCGTAGCGAGCCCCCGCAGTGTGGTGCATACTACCGCGTACCGCCGGCAACGGGAAGCCCAGCGATTGTCTCCGGAGAGCCGCTCCGCCACCAGACACCGCTGCAGGGGGTCCGACACCTGCCAGACACCGCTGTAGGGGGTCTGACACCTGCCAGACACCGCTGCAGGGGGTCCGACACCTGCCAGACACCGCTGCAGCAGGTCCGACACCTGCCAGACACTGCTGCAGCAGGTCCGACACCTGCCAGACACCGCTGCAGCAGGTCCGACACCTGCCAGACACTGCTGCAGCATATCCGACACCTGCCAGACACTGCTGTAGGGGGCCTGACACCTGCCAGACACCGCTGCAGGGGGTCCGATACCTGCCAGACACCGCTGCAGCAGGTCCGACACCTGCCAGACACCGCTACAGCAGGTCCAACACCTGCCAGACACCGCTGCAGGGGGTCCGACACCTGCCAGACACCGCTGCAGCAGGTCCGACACCTGCCAGACACCGCTGCAGGGGGTCCGACACCTGTCAGACACTGCTGCAGGGGGTCCGACACCTGTCAGACACCGCTGCAGCAGGTCCGACACCTGCCAGACACCGCTACAGCAGGTCCGACACCTGCAAGACACCGATACAGGGGGTCCGACACCTGCAAGACACCGATACAAGGGGTCCGACACCTGCCAGACACTGCTGCAGGGGGTCAGACACCTGCCAGACACCGCTGTAGCAGGTCCGACACCTGCCAGACACTGCTGCAACAGGTCCGACACCTACCAGACACCGATGCAGGTGGTGCGACACCTGCCAGACACTGCTGCAGCAGGTCCGACACCTGCCAGACACCGCTGCAACAGGTCCGACACCTACCAGACACCGCTGCAGGGGGTCCGACACCTGCCAGACACTGCTGCAGGGGGTCCGACACCTGCCAGACACTGCTGCAACAGGTCCGACACCTACCAGACACCGCTGCAGGTGGTGCGACACCTGCCAGACACCGCTGCAGGGGATCCGACACCTGCCAGCCACCGCTGCAGGGGGTCCGACACCTGCCAGACACTGCTGCAGCAGGTCCGACACCTGCCAGGCACCGCTGCAGCAGGTTCGACACCTGCCAGACACAGTTGCAGCAGGTCCGACACCTGCCGGACACTGCTGCAGCAGGTCCGACACCTGCCAGACACCGCTGCAGCAGGTCCGACACCTGCCAGACACCGCTGCAGCGGGTCCGACACCTGCCAGACACCGCTGCAGCAGGTCCGACACCTGCCAGACACCGCTGCAGCAGGTCCGACACCTGCCAGACACCGCTGCAGCAGGTCCGACACCTGCCAGACACTGCTGCAGCAGGTCCGACACCTGCCAGACACCGCTGCAGCAGGTCCGACACCTACCAGACACCGCTGCAGCAGGTCCGACACCTGCCAGACACCGCTGCAGCAGGTCCGACACCTGCCAGAGACCGCTGCAACATGTCCGACACCTGCCAGACACTGCTGCAGGGGGTCCGACACCTGTCAGACACTGCTGCAGGGGGTCCGACACCTGTCAGACACCGCTGCAGGGGGTCCGACACCTGTCAGACTCTGCTGCAACAGGTCCGACACCTGCCGGACACCGCTGCAGCAGGTCCGACACCTGCCAGACACCGCTTCAGTGGGTCCGACACCTGTCAGACACCGCTGCAGCAGGTCCGACACCTGCCAGACACCGCTGCAGGTGGTCCGTCACCTGCCAGACACTGCTGTAGGGGGTCTGACACCTGCCAGACACCGCTGCAGCAGGTCCGACACCTGCCAGACACCGCTGCAGCAGGTCAGACATCTGACGGTCTGTGTCAGGCTGGGCCGGTGGACATTCAAGCACGGCCAAGCGCAGATTGGTGATGCCGACCAGGTGTCGGGGCGCCGAGCTGCACAACCTAGATCTGATCGATTTCATACTTTTCCGGAGAGCATACCCAAGTGCACTATAGCTTGCATTGAACCTCCTAACAATGGAAAGCGTCGAAGTAAAAGATCACGAAAGCATTATTCGACTGCTAACTGTTTTTTAAACCAATGATTTGCCTTTCCGAGGACTTAAAGTTTCACTAGTCATTAGCATGCAAAACAAGAAGATAACACGAACAAATTTCATATATTAACATGCCCACTGCATCCGCCCCGTTTGATGCATAGAACATCACTGATGTGGTTTCTTACCTTCGGTGGAATCCCACAATGTGTGTTTAGCACGTCCCCTGGAGGCCCTCTGAAAATTACACGCACTGGAATAGGGCGAATTGCGCAGCCCAAGATCTCGACTCCTATTAACCCGCGCAGTCTTTCCGGTCATTCCTCACAACCCGTCCGGGGGGGGAGGGCGGTAGAAGACCCCCCTCTAAATCCAAACCAAGCGTCGCACGAACACGAAAGAGGTGTCATCGGAAAGCGCTCGACGAGTAGGGTGCGGGTCTACCCCCAAAAAAAACTTTTCCCAAAAAAGTGACGTCACCTGGGGGGCTAGATTTTCACGACTTTTCATGCCTTACGTTATGTTTTTTACTCTGGGGAGTTCATTTTGGGATATATGAAAAACAAAATTGATTTGGAATGAGAAAAGGACAGCGAAATCGACTAGGGCTAAAAAATGTTGGCTCCCCAAAAAGAAAACTTACTTATTTGAAATTTCAAAATTTTGAGTTTTCAAGTTCTTTAATTTTCCTTTTCCAATGTGTAGAGCAGACCGAGAAACATTGTTGGATGTCAACTTGCCCTGATAAAAAATGCTTAGTTTAGCCAGAATCCTGTGTTTGAACTGCAATATGGCAAATACGCAAAATTTATATGTAGTCAAAAACGAAAAAGACGAAAATTTCAACTTGTACGTTTTGTTGCATCAGTAAAGACAAGCAAACGCTGAAAGTTTCATTAATATATCTGTATCCGTTAAAGCGTGACGACTGGTTGAACTTTTTTGAAGGTGACCTCACTTAACCTTGACTAACTCGTTGACCCTAGATGACCTGACCTGGAAATTTTGAATCAGCATGTCAAATTGATGTGGGAAAAGGTATGCCAAATTTGGGCGCGCTGCAGTGCGCCTTTTGTCCGCTATCCGCGAAAAATCTGAGGGGGGCGGTTGAAGACCCCCCGAGACGGGACGGGTTAAAACTACAGTAATTAAATGTTTCGAGTTGATGGTTACGGTAGTAAACTCTATTGTGTCCAAATATTACAACCGTAGGAAAATATCCTCAATGTCAAATCAGGTCAAATATGATGCATTTTGTGTTCCAGTTACCGGAACCGGGCCGCCCGCCCGACTGGTCGGGTGGGCGGCCCGGTAGGATCGGCTTCACGAACAATGCGCTGAAGTACATGAATGAAATGTGGAACCGCTTAGGTTCACAATAACAAAAACAGCAGTTTTCAGGATGTGTAAGGAGTAACATGCAACATGGCATGAATCGCATAACAGTCATTTGCGTTTACAACATCCTTCCAGTTGACCAAGTTTGGTTCCATTGACCCACCATGATCTTGACCTGACTTGACCTCGGTGACTTAGCATGACCTTGAAACAAGATAGCCTTACAATATGCATCAAACAAGTCGTTAGTATTGATAAGAAGACTTCCCTTTTGCCGATATACGAGAAGCGCATCAGCGCCGAAATTTATGGTCTGGCGCTGTGAAATGTTTTGACGTTGACGACTTCTAATTCGTGAAATATATGCAAGATTGTTGTTTTTCTTACTTTAGACGACCCATCTTACATTTCTAGGTAAGTACACAAAACATGGCGTCTATCGACCAGTCGAATCGAGAGTTAATCACGAAAAACCAATCTCAGGGCGGATTTTGTCACCCTACCACCTCCGGTGCGCGTGTACATCGCTCTCAACGGGTATGCAAGCATGCAGTTGGAAACAGCATTGTGACGCAGACAATTCAACCCTTTCATAGTGCATTTCTCAGACTATCACCCAAGTAAAATGCATTTACTATTCTGTTGGCACCAAGTCGTCTCACAGCGCATCATGAATAATCCTTCCACATCCACAGGCAATCTTGTTTGAACTCCATAGCAGGCAGGTTCTTGGGCAATTTCGCATGCGATGAGATAAATGTACAACGAGCATACTGGCATACATTCTTCGAGGTGGCCTTGGTCACCTCTTGCACCCAGCACTCGACATTTTGTGAATAACAAGAAAGGTCACCGAAGTTCGAAAGAGTAGATCGATTATTTGAGATATGCATCAGGACTTTTCTTGGTTGGTGATGGCACCGTGACGGTCATTTCGTCCCACAGTACCATCTCATGACGCTCCGTGACCGAGATGTTTATGGCTGAGGGCTTGAATGTCCTCACTCCAGACTCGGTGCCCGACATCTCTCGGCGCACCACGTGTACCCTTGGAACTGCGAGTTCTCGAATAGGTTGGCTTTCGTCGGAAACATGATCATTATAATGTTTTATGGGTGAGCGCACTCATTGTTATTTTGCAGGAGTACAAGCGTGAAAATTACGCAATGTTCTACCCAGGCCCTATGCCAAACACTTTGTGTGACGCTAAGCGTCGCACTCATACACGAAACACCGTCGGCATCCCTGTCCAGGAGGACCAACCATGGGACCCGGCGTAGCGGTTTCCCTGTCTCAGGATGGTGGTTGCCTCGTGCCGGCGTATCGGTCGTCTCGTGCCGGCTGACCAATCCACCACCAGACCACTTGGACCGCCTCTGCCCTCCGGCGCCGTGGCTGTGTAACTGGAGCTCGTGTACACCGACCGCCTGACGCTGAATTCCGGTGGAGCCGTGCCAGAGAAAATGGCTGTGGGAATGAGGGTGTGGGCAGGAGCTGGCGCGACAGACTGGGTGCAGAGCATTATAAGTATTCCCTCTAGGAGTGTCAGCGGGTACCGTCAAGGACTACCGATTAAATATGCAAATAGTAGAACATTAATGCAGCATATAAATACGCGGAAAAATGTGAATATTATTTTCTAATGTACTTCATGTGTCCAATAACATAACTTCGGTTTGGTTTTGAAATGCTTTTTGGGCGATCTCAGTGCGAAGCATATCACGTTTCCGGATGAGTGCAAATGTGAAAATTGGAGTGATGGCCTATAGATTTCATCTTTCTATTCAAATCTTAATTTGAAGCACCGTGTACTTAGCCTCTTTGAAGCGTGCCTACTGGTATGGCTTCATAAGCCCATGTGTGGATGTATATACTACGTTGGATACTGCAAAGCTGAGGGAGCTTGTGTGAGAGGGAATGGGGTTGAAGGAACTCCGCAAGGTGTCATTTCACATCTGGCAAGCATCTTGAACCATTTCAACATTTCGTGAGGGAATTTGGCCGCCTCCAAAGCACTGTAAAGCGATACTACCGCATAATAACCACGCACGTAGCCATGTGGATCTGAAGCCATCAGAACCAAACCAGATGTTTCTGACCGTAGGGAAGTCAAGGGCGTAGCCAAGCGTTGTCGAAGGAAGAGGAGGAATTTCCGAGAGGACCCATCCCGCGAACTACCATACGATCTTTAAATTCCCAGGATTTCGGCCACTTTTTTTGTGGAACAGAAGTGGAGTTTTTGTGCATGACACAACAGAGATTTTCTTTTTATTTCCAAATCCTCATTAAGAGCCCTCATCGTCTGATTCGCATCCTCATTACATTTTAGTAAGCATGGAAGTGTTATAACTCAGAAATACAAACGACCTAAGCATGCATCTAGATGCAGGATGTCAAGGCTTCATTGGAAAAGACATCGATTCAGTATTCGGTAAGGGGAATGTAAATGCTCGTACCTAAAGGCGAGTTCACACCGGCAATTTCTTAGTGTTTAGGAACGGAACGAAAGCGGAACGTATTATAACCGGAACGGTCTGAAAAGATAAAATCACGGTATGGTTTTATCTTCGGTTCGGTCGCTTTACGGCTCATTCAGGATTACGTTGCGGTTGCTTTACGGTTACTTCACGCACGCCAGACGCACTTTGCTGTGCGCACTTTGTTTACGCAAATGGCTCGGTTTATGCCGAGTACAACCCTCAAATCTTCCAAATGCGATTTCTTACGTGGAAAGAGCATATGGCAGTGATTTCTCTCGTACGCCATGTAGGACACCGATTTCCTATTATTGCTGGTCCACTTCTATTTTTCACGACCCCATATTCAAACTGGTATAGGTGATAAGATCGCTGAGAAAGAGGAATCTGCGTACTGGAAAATATGCGTACTGCGTACTCCCATGAATCCTGTAAGCGGCTCGGGTCCTTGTCAGCTGAAGAGGCTACAGTTTGTCGCTGTAAGTTATGCAGCTCTACAATATGCATGACGAAATTCTATGGTTATTATCATTATCTTCGTAACGTTTATTGTAATGAGTCTTTTGACTGATTACAATAAGTGTGCATGAACCAATTGACCAATTGAGGAATAAAGCGTACATTAACTAAAATTTCCTCCTTCAAGGCTGACAGCATCATCCCTATCCCTCTGACTATGTTTTGAATCCACCTCAAGCTTACCCCGGCTACGACAGGCTGCTCTGGGTGCATGGCTGGCTGGTGGCAGCACTTCATATGTGCAGCCGTGGTGGTTACTGGCTTCACGACACGTCGACTGCTGAGTCATGTGGCGTCGCCAACCTCTCACGCCGATTGGTCGCGGGCGAAGGGTAGCGACAGGTGAGACTCGAACCCACAGTCTTTCGATTGTGAGACGGGGAACTTGCCCCTAGACTACTCGTCCCCTCATATGTGCAGCCGGATGTTCAATTTGGAGCACGCGCGGTACATAGTCATCATTGTTGAATGATTTCGACACTGGTCAATAACGGCTTGTGTCAATCACGCCTTCGCTAGTTTAGTGCAGTGATCAAGCCAATCACGCCCGGAAAAGGTACGGACGTTCAGTTTTCAGTACACAGTGGCGCGGGAGGGAGATTGGCCAAGGCGAGTGATTTTGTGTGCTTCAAGCCATGTGGTTTGGGTTTGTGTATGCATTTGCTTTACACGAATATAAATCGCAGGAGCAATTGCCCGAATAATGCACTGAAGTCGCTGGTCGTTCTCAATATACCAAGCATCGGTTCCCACACAAGACGCATCAGCATGGTACGCACAAGCGCCATATACACCGTGCCTACGTACGGTCCCACATACCTGGCGTAGGTTATGCTTACTGTGTCTTTACGATGCCTTAGAACGGTCAGTAATTATAATAATCATACATTTTGGCGTGGGATCTTACTGGGAGCTACCTGCAATGCGCTTTTCCTCCGCCAGCTTCCACGGAACAGCCCAACAGCGTTCATTAACGGCTGCATGCAGTCGCAGGATGAGTACTGTCCAGCCCAGGACAATCCTGGCCGCAATATTGTGCAGCTTGCCGCCGGTGAGTACGGCATGTCCTGAAGGATAGCCACCTTCTGCCCACGCTTCGAGGCTCCGCTGGTATCAAGATCAGCTACATTTATCTTATTACTATTGCCGCCGCGGTTCCATGAAGCAATTTGTCGGCCGACGTCAGGACTTTTCGGCCCGACACAGCAGAGCTATCAGCTACCATTATGACGCTAGACGTACGAATTAATTACGCCCACTTACATTCAGTTCCAAAATCACTTGCATTAGCCGGCGTGAGCTGGTCATAGGGACTCGCACACTCTGAGGGTGGCCGTAATCCGATCCGATGAACGATTGCATACGGACCCCTGGCGCAGCCCGTGGGAGGCTAATTGGGGGGGGGGGGGTACGTCCTCGCTCCCCTCCCCTACGACTCTGATGGTAGATCACGAGGATAGCGGCGTAAAAGATCCACATAAGATGTATGTCTGCGTTGTGCCTAAAGTCTTATGATACAACTTGCTGTAATCGTAAAATGCAGGTACTCGTCTACTTTCCCTCCTAGTTCTTACAGAAAATTAGCTCTTACAAAACTTCTTACTGAAGAAATTGAATATGTTTTCACTTAGATATAGAAGGCTGAGAGGAGATCTCATCGAGGTCTTTAAATTTGTCCATGGGCTGGAGAGGGGATACCTTGGGGAAATGTTTGAATTGAACAGAAATTATGCAATTAGGCGTCATAAATTCAAAATTGAAGTAAACCACAGCAGAACAAGGTTAAAGCAAACTTTCTTCACCAACAGGGTAGTAGAACACTGGAACCAGCTGCCAGAAAACATTGTCAGTAGCAGCACATTGAACATCTTTAAAAACAGCATAGACAATCATTATAAGAATAAAGGGCTTGCTTTTCAGTATTACAGGGAGGGCTGATAGACAGATTTGGTGGGGAACTGGTTCAGTGTACAGAGTGCAACCAAGAAGGGCCCTTGTGGCTCATAGTTGCACTAATCTTTTATGTCTTTATGTCTTTATGTCTTATACTAAATCGGATACCCGAGCTCCAAGCCAAATAATTTCCGTCAAAAATGTCAGATTATGGCGTACGGCACCACACCATTTGGTGTCTTTTTGGACATGCATATGAAACGATTTGATGCATTACCTACAGGACGTAGTTGGTAAAGAAGCGTTGCGGGCACCCATCAGCCTTCTATAGAGCACATCATGACAACTGTTGAGGCGCCGAAAGTTTATCTCACATCGCCACCGAACAATAAGGAGCGAAAAATTATCTGATAATATCATAGGCGGTGACAAATAGACACGGCGGTGGTACGTTTGCAAGACAAGTTCCGCAAGACCTAGAGAGAACTTCCAGTCACTTTCTGTTCTTCCAAAAGCGAATTCCCATTTGACTATGGATTTACTTTGGAGTAGGCCTTTAGCTGTGGGGCGGATTTCGCTCAAATTTGAACAAGTGATGAGCAGACAGATTCGGCGGACAAATTATGGCGGTGGTTTCGGGTCGCGCAGATTACGTGGGCTCGTGCCTCGTGCCGTTAACTGGGGTCATGTCGGCGGCAGCTAGCCAGGGCCACAGCATATTGCACAGGTCGCACCAATATGACACCTCATGGGAGCAGGCGCCCGAAAGGAACTTGGTGCTTTTGTGGTCAGCTGCCGAGTATGCTGTATTGTGCGACAGTCGGGCTCGTGCAACTGGTTTGAGTTTGGCACCTCCAACCTGAGAGCTATCAACAAAGCAAGATAACTATCAACAACGTACTAGAGCTATCAAATTTGGTTGACATGTAGCTCGACACGAGGCTATCCTGGCATGCACAATTTCAATGGGTAGGCGATGCGTAGTGTGTGGCATCCGCTCAAGATTCGCTCGACACCCCAATTTTGTTTAGCATGGGACTGTGGTTTCTTCCGACGAACAACGTCACTGCCATATATTGGCGCCCGTCACGGCTCACATCGTTCGGAACGAGAAAAGTGTGGTACCACGTAAAAGCCCATAATGTTGGCTACACTTTGGACATACTTTCATTGCGATCGTGTCAACAAGCTGACCGTGAGCGAGGTCGGTGTAATGGGAAAACGGGTTACACAGAGATCATCTACCGTGAATTGGCTTAGCGTGTGAAACGGCACTTTTCACGTCCGAGTATGACAGATGTTTCGTGAGCGGAATCGGCTTAGTTCTTATAATACACGCAATTCACCTGCATAACTCACGAACCCGTGGACTGATCTACACCTAATTGTCCCCGCGGTATGACCAACACAATCTGAAAGCTCGGCAGTGTAAACAGTTTTGTCGCACATGACATGGGCATTCGGCGAGAAGTGTAAGGAAAAGGTATCTGTTTTTATTATTTTTCACGATTCTGTCTGGTGTTGATAAAAGGCTAAAGGTAACGTTAAGCTAAGTTAAGTTAGGCATGTGTAGATAAACAAACTTTGTGTGCGAACGACCAATCTGTTTAAACCCGGATGGGAAGGCTTTGATCGTTTTTGAGCACAACAGCACGGTAGTGGGGCTGGTGTGCGCGCAGTTCAGAATCGCAAGTAGAATTGCGAGTGACCATGCATCTCCGCCACACCGGAACAAAAAGCATCTTCACAACGTGGTGTCAACTGGATCCAATTTAGGGGGGCGGACGTTATGCATATACGTCCAATTCGCAAGGTATCAGCTGGCAACTGCGGGCCATTGTCGGTGGGCGGTCATTAAAATTCATAGGAAGAATTTAAAGTGACCATGTCACTAGAAATCTTCATTGGAGATTTAATACATTGCGCTCTGTTTCCCAGGGTTGTATGTGAGGAAGAAGTGTTTGTCTGTTTCTGTGTGTGTGTATGTGTGTATGCATGTGTTGCATGGACGCATTTGTGCCAAAAGCAGTCGGGCGGATTTCGCTAAACTTTACACACGTAATGGGCCGGTTGGGCGGATAGAAAATGCACGAAAAAATTCAGAAGTGAATCCTCTCCAGAAAGCAGCCATTTTTGGGGAAGAAGATGAATGAAGGTGTTTGAAAATGATTGCGAACTATTGATGAAGATGGCCGAAGCTGATGGGAAAGCACAATTTTGGATCTCATAAACAGAGGTACGAATTACCTTCTTCGACCTGGAATTTCCAGAGTTTTACCTCTCCAAATCCAAAATTCCAAAACACAAATTCAACCCTGAAACTCTCTCGAACTCATATGTTCCACTCGTGGTCAAGTGATTGGTCGCTTTTCCACTCATCATTCCACAATGTAATATACCTAAGCACCAATGGCAGGTTACTTCCAGATAAACATATTAATTATTCTATAATGAGAAGCAGGCGTACTGGTAGCGAAAGGTATTTTGACATCCTATCTCAAGAACGGCCATCAGCTGATTAATATTTCTGTCAGGTTATGTTAGCTAATGTTAGCCCTGGTCCATGGGTGCAATTTGCGTGCGCTAAGAGGGGGAGGGGGAGGTAACTGCCCTCTCTAATGATGAATTTGTCTTCCCAATAATTAACTTAGCCCACTCCAATCAGACAGCAGCTTATTCACTGAGCCCATAAAAGCCCTTTCACAAACGCTCGAGTTCACCCCCTCCCCACCCCATCTCCACTCAGCGAGTATTTTTCTGCCTATGACGATCCTTTTCGGATACAAATTCCATAAAAAGCAACAATTGATCCCACAATCAAGTTCACAGAGTGACACTGATGCCCTAGTCGGTACGGGCTGTCCTGTACCACGGTACCTCGTGCGAGTGACAGACTTTGTCATTCCCTCCCAAGGATTTCAATAACTGTTGGTTAAATTTTGATACAAAAATGGCTTTTGAAACGGTAGATTTCGGAATGGAAATTAAATAGTGTTTCCACTTACTTTTTATGGACGTAAAGATGACAACGTCACACTCCCGTGAAAATATCAAGCCGTATGAAATGCGCATTGACAGATTCAGGTCAACAATACATAAATAGGCCAAATATCAATGTATTCAGTCACATGATAATTACAATACAGCAACTTCAAATACCTATCAATGGTATATAGACTACGTGCTCCTACCTATTTACAGCGTTTGAGTGCACTTCTGCTAATATATGGTTCTATTCTTAGTAAACACTCCGTAGCTATATCGTTAGCATAAATAGTTGTATCACCTTTGTATTGCCTAAAAACATAACACGGAAAAAGTATCCATTAGGGCGGTACGCGACATAATCCCGGCTATTGAAGCCCCTCGCCATACCGAATACCATAGGGTAGCTGGAAAAATGAGTCGCGGGTAGAAACTTCGCACACCCAAGTACATCATAAGCAGATGCACTGACTGCAGGTACATTGCCCTCCTTACGATGGCCTCTGCGGCATATGGCGCTTCAAAGCGCGCATAAACTGCGGGGCACAGCAGCTGCTTCAGATCAGGTAGGGCATGGTATTGTACTGCTGCAAGGCAGGCATAACGGCACTTCCCCACCTCAGTTCTAGATCAGGGCACATGCAAATATCCGTCCTGCCTGGTGGATCTCAGTTCGCAGCAAGTCACCTTGAAAACATTTAAATGGATCCTACGCAGAAAAAGAGAACCAACAACCATCGACGGCGGACGACTTCTAGGCACGGATAAATGAAGCATACCAGTTTATGCGGACCAAAGGCACAAACGCGGATGCCACGGCGTTTATCCATGCCAGGATGGTCTCCAGCTGAAATATCCAACATCGAGAAGGAGTAAGACGCAGAGTCAGCACATTGATGAAGCGAGAAGCCAGAAGAAAATAACTCAGGGCACGCTTTGGAACAGGTAATATCAGTTAGCATGCCAATCACAATTATATCACCGTTAATTCAATTTTATAGGGGATGGTTAAGCACAACACGCTAACACTGCGCCTCAAGATCGCCGAAGTCGGCTCCGACATCAGCGATGGCGTGTCTCGGCGGTCGGTGGACGGACTCGACGATCATCCGATGCCTGCAGCCCGGCCGCACGTGGAATCACGGCGTCTCCAGCTGTCTGTTGGGACGGCAAACAGCTGTCCACGGTCGGTGGAGATTTCAGAGGTGTGACGCTGATACAGTCCCGTGTGAGTAGCGCGACACCGCCAAAGGCTCGTCCGTCAGACCGGTCGGGGAGGAACAACTGGTAACTGAATAGCACTAATAGCCAGTTAGACGTTGCGAGCTTAACCAAGATTCGCACAGTGTAAGAAGACCGCTTTATACTGGGAAAGTTCTTGAATAAGCTCTAAAAGTTTCTGCTTCAGACATTGGCCTGCGGTTAGTCTTGCGCCAATCCCAGTCCCGTCCGGCACTTCACTCCCCCTTCTATCGGGCCCCGTGAGGGCCCCTGCCTCGCTTCGTGTGGCTCGCCTCGCTGGGCGGCCGTCCAGTCCCGCAGACAGACCCGTGACCCGGCAGACAGACCCGTGACCCAGCAGACAGACCCGTGACCCAGCAGACAGACCCGTAACCCAGCAGAGACCCGTGACCCAGCAGACAGACCCCTGACCCAGCAGACAGACCAGTGACCCAGCAGACAGACCAGTGACTCAGCAGACAGACCAGTGACCCAGCAGACAGACCCGTGACCCAGCAGTGACCGGACGGTGTTCCCGATCGATCGCGTGCCGTCGCTCGGCAGACGGCGGGCTCCAAGCAGCCGCAACACCATGCGCCGAGCCCGTGGCGACGGCGAGCAACACGATCAGACGCAACAGGTCACCACCGATCGATGGCGGCCGCGTGGTGGGCACGCTGAGGCAGTCGGGCTGGGCGGACACAGGTCGGGCCGAGCGGACACGGGGGGGGGCGAGCGGGCACGGGGCGGGCCGAGCGGACACGGGGTGGGCCGAGCGGACACAGGTCGGGCCAGGCGGACACAGGTCGGGCCGATCGGACACGGGGCAGGCCAGGCGGACACGGGGCGGGCCAGGCGGACACGGGGCGGGCCAGGCGGACACGGGGCAGGCCAGGCGGACACGGGGCAGGCCAGGCGGACACGGGGCGGGCCAGGCGGACACGGGGCGGGCCAGGCGGACACGGGGCAGGCCAGGCGGACACGGGGCGGGCCAGGCGGACACGGGGCGGGCCAGGCGGACACGGGGCAGGCCAGGCGGACACGGGGCGGGCCAGGCGGACACGGGGCGGGCCGGGCGGGCGAGCACCTGCTCGGCTATAGGTCAGGTCACCACAGTCCCGATAAGCTCATTGGCACTGTCACACAGGTACCCCGATGTAATGAAGGTGTGTCATGCACCTGTGTGTTTCTTCCTCTTCGCACATCGTGAATAATCTCTCCAAAACTAGGCTAGCTGGAACCGCTCCTTATGAACGGATTAGAAAGAAGCTTGGACATGACCTGCATATGACTTTTAGGAAAGCAATGTAATGATGCTGTCCAACAACGAGCCAAACTGTTTGGAAGTGGCAAGCAAGAAACATTTCGAATGTGGAATTTGTGGTCCCCGCGTGGAATGTGGATGGAATGGAAGAAATAGGTATCAACAGTAAAGGTATCAAAAGTATCACACCGAATACTTCATTCCGGCTTGCTTTCCGAGATCACAAATCCGCTTGCTGCGTACCCCAGCGCGAATATTTCAGCTCGCATTGGTGCGCACGATACGCTGACTATGCAAGATATAGGCGTGATGCACCAGAGAGCCAAGCATTCGACGTTATCCTAATTTGTTTGAACACCATCCCAACACCACCTTAGTCATGCCAACTGCGGATTTTCGTTCCTTCATGGTGTGATTAGCAGCAGCATAGTATGGATTGCAATTCTGGCATGTTTCGATAGCAACATAAAATGTCTTTGTGAAGCAGTTGAAATTAGAAAGGCTACACATTCAACCACCAGCAACTAACGATCCGTTAACCGATCTTCTTATATACTTCATTCACCTCATCTAGCTCGAGTGTCGTGTACGTCTGTCGTGTGTTACAGGGTTCCCGACAGGACCGCTATGTCGTGCATTGCAGGGTTTCCGACAGTATCGCTATGTCGTGTGTTGCAGGGTTCCCGACAGTACCGCTATGTCGTGTGTTGCAGCGATGGCAATACCACCGCTCTGTCGTGTTTTGCAGGGTTCCCGACAGTACCTCTCTGTCGTGTGTTGCAGTGTTCCCGGCAGTACCGGTGGCCGTGTGTTTAGGGGTCCCAACAGTGCCACTATGTCGTGTGTTGCAGTGTTCCCGGCAGTACCGGTGGCCGTGTATGCTGGCCTGCGGGCCTGCTGTGCCGACGACCACTGCTGGGTTCTGCCCGTAGAGATGTACGAGTGGGTGCTGAACGCACCGTGCCTCCTCAGTCTCGTGGTAAGCGCCGCTCACTATATGATCAAGATAGCAAAACCAGAGGCAAGATGTACCTGCAGGTGTGCCGACTGGTACTACTGAAGGGTGGTGAGGTATGAGAAGGCCATCGCCAGAGCCGGTTTTTCACCGAAAGCTACCCTTACAGGAACACCCGCACGGCCTAGCCGACACTTCACCGGTTTGGAGTTGACCAGCACAGTGTCTTAAAATTACTTTTTCAGTACCTGTGCGGATGAAAAACAAAATCACTCTGAGATAGTGAAAGATGAAAAACGCTGAATAGATCCATCATGATGAAAACCCAGATTGCGTCATCATACTAATAAAATAAACACATGGCTAGAGTGGCAAACATAATCATACAAATTTGGACAAATTGTATGTTGCGTCCACTCTTCCTGAACCACATTGTTGAGGTCAGTACCTTCACATGCTTCTCATTTTGCTTCTCCCTTTCTTTATTGAGTTCACTAATGTAGCGCGGTGCTTGAAATGAAACAGGTAATTCCATTGTTTGGTACTTTTTCACATTAACCTTGCCACACCTTGGCGGAAGGACACCTGTGCACCGCCCTATCAGAGACCTACATTGCATGTTATACTTGGACGTGTTTGTTTCACCTGTGCATGCCCAGGGTGCTTGATGGCTGTGGTTCTCCTCAATTTGCATGATGGCAGACCGTGATGCGTGCAAAGATACAAAGGTAAATGCGAAGCAATTGACTGTTCCGTCCTTTGGAGAAGATAAATGTCGCGCATCTAGGACCTGCCACTTAAACCTGCATGTACAACGTGGATGCTGGCCTGACCCAAATGCTATGAGCTGCATGTGGGTGTATTTGATTGGTTGGCATTGCGTTACAGGTACCATCTACCTTGGCTACTGCCTCGCTGACCAGTCCTCGTCATGCAGACCTGATCACGAAGCCTACATCCCTGGGTGGCGGTGCTGACCTATGCAATCGAGATAACTGTCATAATACCTGTGACCTGTCACGTCCTGAAATGCTGAACCAGTGCCCGCAGAACGACCGTATCACCAGTTCAGTGTCTGTGTCTGACAGCACTTTCGAATCATCTCCCTGCATATTTCTACGTCTGCTTTTCGGCTGTAACTGGAGCATAACTACGGCAATGTCACTAATACTGACACTGCATTTGTTTTCCTTTTTGTGATGTGTTTATGTCCTTAGTCATTTGTTCTCAAGGGAGCATGATCTCTGGTGAAGGCCATGCCGCAACTCGATCGAACAGCTTGACTTTGTAAATATATAATACAGCACACCATCAACATTTAATATGAGTGAAATGAGGTATCTGAACAGTCAGCACCGACGCCATTAATGGAAGCACTAACCAAACCAAAAAAAAACTTTTAATTGTGCATGGCTGAACTTCGAATTGATATGATCGCGAGTGTGACTGGAAATGTGGATAGTTTCTACGAATACCAGTCAACAGCGAAACCATCATCGTACCATCTCACGGAGATAATTATTTTGCATATCCCAATGCGACTTGGATTCGTTGAAATGAAGCAACAGCTTCTCTTGTGTTTGTCCATCGTTCCACGTTCTTTCAACGCCAATAATGTAGTACACACTCGGAACATAAAATATGAGCTATATTGCATCAACAACCATAACCGTTCAAGTCTGAGGGATATAATCGCTTAAAAACTATAATACCATGCAATAGGGGAAGCTCGGTAAAACGCCCCACCACGCAAACATACCTTCTCGCGCTCTTCTAATATTAATGCAAGGACAGAAAGCGCGGGCTTGTCACGCCGGCACGCGCTTTAACATGAATGAATACATGAGAAAACAATTAAATTGCTCTGCTTGAAGGGGCACACACTCATATACAGCATACTCAGGACAGTGTTCTTGTTCTACATATGCATGTGCAGATCGGTGTCTCACAGCAAAATGCGAATCAGAACACACTTTTCCACACTAACATTTCAGCAACCTAACTTCCTTGCTCATATGGGGGACCGGCGGTCTAGGGATAAGCTGCTCGTGTCACAATCGAACCTATCTGATGTAAAGTTTTATGCTATTTATCCGGGTCGTTAACATCAAAATGCACCAGGAAAGAGAATACTTATAGTACATGGGACATCCTATAGCGACGGCTGGAACAACTAACTGTTATGGGCGCTAAATGACCTTGTAGTCGGCGCGCCCTTAAGCCGAAATAATCAATCAATGTCACAATCGAAAGGTTGTAGGCTCGAGTCTCACCTGTCGCTACTCTTCGCCCGCGACCAATCGGCGTGAGAGATTGGCGACGTTACATGACTCAACGGTCGACGTGTCGTTAAACCATTAACCAACCATCCTTGCTCATATGAGCACTCGCTGTACCGATGTGCATACGTCGGTAATATCGTGAAACAGATCTTGAACAGATGAACAGACCAGACATATTGTGAAATAATGGATACCGCTCTCCCTCTCCTCCATTTCATCGACATCGCACATACAATGATAAGCATGTCGTGACATATTGCAACACATTTATTCCTGCCTCTTACTGGCAGCGCTCTTTTCATGTTTAACAAAACATAAATTTCAGGCGCCTCGATACTCGGTTCAGTTTTTTTTTACTGTGAGGGACTGTGTCAGTCACGGTACGCTTTAGTGCTGGGCGGTGATCTCTGAGCCATCTGTCAGTGACGGCGCCCGCAGGAAAGAATCTCAAAGGCACTTTATTCTCGATGATGAACACCTCTTTCTTTGCCCTATCTTTGTTTTCTTCTTTTGTTTCATCAAATTTTCCTTCGAAGCGACCCTCACTCACATGCTTTGCAGTTTTTCCCACCCGTTCTGTATCGGACTGGCTTCGAGATATGATTAGGCATATCTCTGTCACCTCGACCATATCAGGGATGTCCCTGGGCAGACAAGTCTGCACGTCCTGGAAGGTGCGCAGGACGTTCTCGGGACACCAACTTTTTACACCGCTGGACTGGTCAGTTGGCAGCCACTCCGCGAAGTCACCGTGTCTGTCTCTCACGCGCTCTTTGAAAACGCGATACTGGGAGACGAGGCACACACATTTGGTCCCTGTATAGTGCAGCGCTGCTTGCTAACAATTAGTGGCCGCAAGCCTGCTCAGCTGCCTAAAACAGCTGACTGCCGTCAGAACCGAGCTGACAGTCGGGTAAACAATCGTTGTCGTGTTTACATCGCTCTGCTATAATACAGCACAGTTATACGAAGTTAAATGTTCCCGGCCTTAATATCGATAACAGATCATGGCGCGGTCGGTAGGACTCGAACCTTGTGCTGAACTTTACTGATTGTGCTGTTATTTTGTGATTAATCTGTTTGTTTCCGCCGCCGCGTGGACCACCCTTCCGACAACGGAGCGCCGTCAGCGCCCCTACCGGCCGCTGAAGAAATCACTGCGGCGCCGTTTAACAAGCAAGGAAGAGGGCGGGTTCGAGCCCCGCCGGTCGCCGATCGTTTTACCGCCGCCGTCATCATGGACGAATTTACTTCCGCACTGATCAGCCTGACGGAGTTAATTCGCCAACAAGCGGAGACTGCCAATCAGCGAGAGGAGCGTCTGGAAGCGCTTGCTGCTAAGCAGGCTGCAGCTCCGGCTCTCAGAGCTTCAGCAGACGATGGCACGACGGACGGTAACAGACAGCAAGTTGCCACCCCGGCAACTCGTCCGCGGCTTCCCGCGTCAGCCACGCCGGCACCGCGTCTGTCTGGCGGTGCCAGTCTCCGGGAATTCTGCACCTGGAAGGAGCGACTCACCGGCTACAACATGCTGACCGGAGTGAACCAGCTGACACGGGAAGAACAGCGAGCGTCCCTATACACCCTGGTCGACGATGAATGGCATCGAATCATCAAGTTCGGACTGAACATCACGGACGCTACAAGTCTCACCGACACTATCGCAGCGATGGAAAATCATCTGAGGAGCCAACGCAATGTAATCCTGGATAGACGCGATTCTTACCGACGAAACCAGCCACCGGACGAACCATTCGACGATTATCTCATCGCACTAAAGGAGATATCGGGGTACTGCGATTTCTGCCAGCACTGCACTGAAGACCGACTCCGCGATCGCATCATCACTGGACTGTGTGACGAAGCTGCCGTCCAAATTCTGCTGTCGGAGAAAACCCTCACGCTGCAGAAGACGGTGGACATATGCCGTGCGCGTGAAAACGCGTTCGCCAACGCCTCAGCCCTCACCAGCGATCGTCTTCACGCAGTATCAGCCTACCGGCGTGGCCTGCGGAACTCCAGCCGATGCGCACCAGCGAGCCGCCGAGCCGAGACAGCGAGCCCCGTCCGCGCTCGAGACACGACGCCTGTGAGACAGTGCCGTTTCTGCGGGGGCGAGTGGCATCAGCAGCTGGCCATGTGTCCTGCCCGCAATCATCGATGCTCCATATGTAACAAGCTGCATCACTTCTCCTCCGTGTGCCGGAGTGGCCAGACTCAGACATATCGTTCTGGACAGCGTGGAGACGGGTCTCAACAACCAGATCGTCAGCTACCACCGCAGCGCGGGCGACACCCGCGGCGGGAGGCGTCACCACCGCCCAGAGGACATCTGCGTCACCTGCACGGCATCCGCGTCCGAGGTCTATCGGCTCGACGGACACCGAAGGTCGACATCGAGGTACAACACGCCTGTGGACAAGCCGTCATCTCCTGGATACCTGACAGCGGCGCAGAGGTCTGCGCTATGAGCGTCCATCAGGCCCGGAGCATCGGCGTCAACATGAACAACCTCTCACCGCCACCGGATCGGCTGT
Source organism: Imbricaverruca yamaguchii (assembly GCA_034440575.1). Lineage (NCBI taxonomy): Eukaryota > Metazoa > Arthropoda > Thecostraca > Neoverrucidae > Imbricaverruca > Imbricaverruca yamaguchii. Next base: position 1,011,589 of record JAOTOL010001659.1, read on the forward strand.
TCGGAGCAGCTGGACAAGAACTGGACTGCAGAGGAACGTTCCAGTGCACACTCAGACTGGGTGCAGAGACCGCTTCGGCCGTCACCGTCTGCGTCATCCCGAACGTCACCGGCGCTCTGCTGTCATGGAACCGATGTGTCGAGCTTGGCATTCTACCGCCCGACTTCCCGAAGCAGATAAGTGGCGTGGATACATCACACCACCTGGGGGACAGCGGCAACATCAGATCGACCAGCAACTCAACCGGCAACCACGTCCACAAGCTGGCCTCATCGGATCAACGCAGCCGCTCGACATCACAGAACGGACGGCAATCCCTCGCTTCTTCCGTGCCGACACGAGCGAAGTACCCGATCTGGCAGGAAGAGCAAGGCGAACCATCCGTCGAAGTGAAGCAACAACACCTGAACATGTTGAAGGACGCCTTCGCCGAGGTATTCGACGTCAACCGTCCACTTCGGGAGATGTTCGGAGGGCCGATGAAGATCGTGTTGAACGATGACGCCCAGCCGTACGCCTTCACTGCTGCCCGCTCCATCCCATTCGCCTGGAGAGACAAGGCTAAAGAGCAGCTAGACAAGCTGCTGCAGGACGGCATCATCTCCGAGGTCACACATCCAACAGAGTGGTGTCACCCGCTGGTCGTCGTGCCCAAGAAGCCTACAGAAGGCAGCAGCGGGAACACCACCGATGCCAGGATCTGCGTCGACCTGACAACGTTAAACAAGCACGTACGCCGTGGCGCACATCCTGCACCGTCATGCCATGACGTCGTCACAGGCATCAACAAGGACAGCAAATTCTTCAGCAAGTTCGATGCGAAGAACGGCTACTTTCAAATCCCCCTCGCCGATGAGTCAAAGGACCTGACCACGTTTATCACCCCGTGGGGCAGGTTCCGCTTCGAGAGGTGCGTCCAAGGTCTCAGCTCTTCGGGAGATGAGTTCAACCGCCGAGGTGATGTCGCACTCGCTGGAATCCCCAAGACCTGCAAGGTGACGGATGACATCCTGTGTCACGACAACACATACTCATCCCACCTGAAGCACGTCATCGCAGTCCTGGAGCGGTGTGCGGAGCACAACATCACCCTCAACCCGGCGAAACTACAGTTCGCTCAGCCAACGGTGGAATACTGCGGATTCGACATCAGCATGAACGGATACACCGTGGATCAGCGCAAACTTCGCGCCATCTCTGAGTTCCCGGTACCACAGAATCTCACAGACCTCCGCAGCTTCATGGGGCTTGTCAACCAGCTGACTTCATTCTCACCTGACACTGCAAGCGTTGCCAGCCCGCTGCGTGATCTACTCCGGCCCCGGAACCACTGGTGCTGGACCAGTGTCCACCAAGCGGCGTTCGAAGCTGTCAAAGCGGCGCTGGTTTCACCACCTGTCCTGGCATTCTTCAAGCCCGGCCTGCCTACAGCCCTCCACACTGATGCCACACGACTACATGGCCTGTCATATGCGCTTCTCCAGCTTCAGGACGGCAACTGGCGCCTCATCCAGTGCGGCTCTCGCTTCGTCTCTGAAACAGTCACGCTACGCCGTCATCGAGTTGGAGATGACCGCCATCTGCTGGGCTGTTCGAAAGAACCACCTCTTCCTGGCTGGCCTGAAGGACTTCGATATCGTCTGCGATCATCGACCTCTCATCCCTCTGCTGAACCAGAAGTCACTCGCTCAAGTCGAGAACCCCCGTCTCTTCCGCCTGCGCGAGAAGTTGGTGCCGTACCACTTCCAGGCAGTATGGAAGTCCGGCAAGACACACTGCATCGCCGACGCCCTCTCCAGGGCACCGATCGATAACCCAACGGAGGAAGACCAAGAAGCTGAAGCAGACGTCCACCATCATCTCCGCAACATCGCACTAGCCAGTGTCCAGGAGATTGACGATGTCGGTAGTTGTCACACGCCTGACCTGCTCATCGATGAACTCCATACCGCTGCCAGAAGCGACGATGAGTATCAAGAACTGGCAGGCATCATCCTGACCAGCTTCCCTGACCAGAAAGCAGATCTGCCGCCCAGTCTCCGAGCCTACTGGCAGGTGAAGGACAACCTCTCCATAGACAACGGTATCATCCTGTGTGGAACGCGTCTCCTCGTCCCGCGCAGCCTCAGACGGGACGTCCTCCGGCGACTCCACGCCGGCCATCAAGGTATCGAGCGTACAAAGCGCCGTGCTCGTCAGTCCGTTTACTGGCCCGGTCTCAACCAGCAGGTCCATGAGACCGTCACAGCGTGCACAGCCTGCCGCAAATATCTGCCCTCACAGCAGAAGGAACCGATGCTGAGCGATCCAGAGCCGTCCCGCGTCTTCGAGACGATGTCCGCCGACTTCTTCTCGCACGCGGGCAAATCCTGGCTGGTCATCGCTGACCGACTCTCGGGATGGCCCATCGCCGTCTCCATCGACGGTGAACCGACTGCCAAGATCCTGGTCAGCCACCTGAGGCAAGTGTTCGCCGTCACCGGCGTCCCCAATCGCCTCAAGACCGACGGAGGCCCACAATTCACGGCCCGCCACACCCGCGCATTCCTACAGCGATGGGGCGTGGTGCACACCATCTCCTCCCCGCACTATCCCCAGTCAAATGGGCATGCGGAGGCAGCCGTCAAGAGTGTCAAGCGCCTGGTGCAAAAATGCAGCACATCCGGCCGCCTCGACCTCGAAGAGTTCTCGCATGCCATGCTTGAACTCAGGAACACCCCACGAGAGGATAGCCGGTCGCCTGCTGAAGTACTCTTTGGCCACCCCCTGAGGACAATGGTGCCGATGCACTACACCGCATTCGCAAGTCGATGGCGCAAAGCTGCTGATGAGTGTGATGAACGCGCTCATGCCCGGCGTGAAGCTGCACGAGAACGATATGACGCAGCATCGCGGCCACTGTCTTCCCTGCAGATCGGCTCGCACGTCTCCGTCCAGAATCACGAGACAGGCCTCTGGGACAGGTCCGGCGTCATCGTCGCCGTCGGCCGCTTCAGGACGTACCTGGTCAAGTTCGCCAGCGGACGCCTTCTGTGGCGGAACCGGCTCTACCTGCGCCCGTGTCGCCCGCTCATCCCACCGACCGAACGCCGCGGCGATCCTGCAGCGACATCACCGTCCACCGGCTCAACCACAGCGACGTCTACCGCACCAACAACGGCGACGTACAGCTCTACCGATCCATGCCCCGTGCCTGCGAAGCGAGTCCGCTTCGGTGACCGCCCCGCCGACCCCGTTCCCCGTCGCAGTGGCAGACAGACGCGGCCCCCCGACAGACTTCAAGTCGATCCCAGTATGAAATCCTACCTGTGACCGACTGGGGGGAGGTGGGGTGATGCGAAGTGATATGTGTTTGGGAGAAAATGTACACGCTCTTCCACTGTGTCCTCACTTGAGTGATACGCTTGAGAAGTGAAACGCACCGTTTATTTCTTATTGTTCTCGTGCGATTTCTGTAGTGAGTTGTGTGTAACGTTGCTGAACCCGAAACGGCGTTACTCAAGCCTCTGGGTCTTTCATTTGTGTTTCAGAGGCCCGTTATTTTCATCGTTATAGCTAGAGGGCTCAATGAACCGATTTTGACTCGGGGGGAGGTGTATAGTGCAGCGCTGCTTGCTAACAATTAGTGGCCGCAAGCCTGCTCAGCTGCCTAAAACAGCTGACTGCCGTCAGAGCCGAGCTGGCAGTCGGGTAAACAATCGTTGTCGTGTTTACATCGCTCTGCTATAATACAGCACGGTTATACGAAGTTAAATGTTCCCGGCCTTAATATCGATAACAGATCAGTCCCTGAGCAACTGTCGCTGCACGGGTGGCCTGGCAGCTTCACACTCCCCAGACTCAGCCGTTCGGCCAGGTCTAAAAACGTCGCCTCACCATAGTCGGAGTCTGTGCTAGTTGAGGCGATCCTGTCCATGTTGAATGTGTGAATTACGAGTCGTTCAATGTCAGCCGGGTCAAGATACGTTGGACTAAGTCGCAGGATCGCCGCCACCAGGTCAGATCGTCGCCGAGTCGCCTGTGTCATGTCAGTCGCGTCGCGTTCTACGTTACTAAGCCGCAGCCAGTGCTGCTCGGTCACTCCGACCTCGTCGCCTCGGAAACCGGTGTCGTCAGCCACCGCCGGCCCCTCCCTCTCTAGCTGGCCAGAGAATGCACCCACTGCAATTTTGTTCAGGATGGACAGATACTTGTCAACTTCCTGGCGGTCCCGAAACATCGAGTACAGCGCTGACTGGCCAGCCTTACTCAGTGCTACAGCGGGCGTCATCACATCGATGATGATCAGCGACGCCATTACAAACTCCCGGCTCTCCAGCGTCCGGAGAACCCGCTTGGCCGACTCAGTAAAAAAAAAACGACCCCTGAGCGATCATGTCTTGGAGAACATTGATCATGGCAGCTCGGTTGTGGAGGACTTTGGTCACTGCCATGACTAAGTACTCCACGAAGCGGGTTTCGATCAGCCGCTGCAAAGACAGGCTAATCACATCTAGCTGGGCGGATGCCATCCGCAGCTGTTGTTTCAGGAGTCCTGACCCCTGAAATAGGCTGATCACCTGGTGCATGTACTCCAGCATCCAGGTCGCGTCTTCCTCGTTCGTCACTTTCGACATTAAAGTCTCGAGGCGGTGGTCACGGTCATCTAGATGAACGTGACTTCTGTTAAATTGTTCCTTCCATATTCGGCGGAAACCATTTTTACTGCCAGAATTGACTGCCTCACAGTCAGACGAGGAAGAGGTGACCTGAATGCTGATGTCCTCGTCAGTAAGTCCGAAGTCATGTCTGAGCCGGAGGGGTAGTATTCCAGCAGATGAGGTGGCATGGCGGGCATGCCATGCACGTGCATGCCAAATGCAAGGCTATGAAAACAATTGAATGTAAACCAAATTCAGCGCAGCGATGTTTTGCGCTTTCCTGACAAATTATAGTGCCACAGGACACAATGCACATTTCTCATTTTTTTAAAATATTTTACCTGCAAGGCTGGGAGGCTAATACTGGAAAGGACTTGGAGCAATATAAAGGATGCCATGAAAAAATTGCGATCAATTATTTCCACTACAAGGGAGAATTATGGCATTCAGTTTGTTACCTGCGACGAAGGAAAAAGCCAGTGAGCTATCGACAAATGACAATTGAAAAACACCATAATTTTCACTTAAATGCGCACATGTCGAGTATTTTGTGTACTCAAATCAGAAAATGAACTCGAAGTAATGATATTTTTGTTCACTTATGGTATTCCCTTGCTATATCACCAAGGAACTGGTCTCCATTTGCAGCATACTTTCCAAGCATCCACACGTCAGGAGCTCTTGCGTTGCAAAAAATATGACACGTAAGGAAAACCTTCGGAATTGGTTTTGTGCCATTGTTCACGCACTAAAATGAACGGAGAGTTGGAAAATCCCAGATGTTGTGCGATTTATGCGTAGCACTTCTGTATATCAAGGCCCCGTTTACCTGGATTTTTCATCCTCCATACTGGCCGAAAAAGCCCGCAGATGAACATATGAATAATTATTTGTACTGCGCGCGGTAGAGCACTATTGTCCATTGATAATGTGTAGAAGATGATGAGACGTTCAAATATTTGCTTTGATCTTTGATTTATCCATCATGCTCGCCAGTATTAATCCACAAATTCACCTGTATTTTCATATGTTTTTCGTCCTCCTGGAATGTGCCAGCCTTAGGATGAAATTATCCATCTCATGTTCTTGATAAACAATGTTTGCTAATATTTGCAGTATTTGTGAAATTTATTAATGTAAGGTTCAGACAAATGAAGGAACAATTTTAACTTTATTTTCCTGTTTTGACCTGAAGAGAATCATATATTAATGGCAGAACATTTTATCAATTATATTTTTCTTCAAAATACATGCCTACAATTGTGACGCATACAAGACTTCGAAAAACAAACCTGAGCCCTCGTAAGTCGCTGATTAGGATCGAGGTTTGGGTATTTCTGTATTTATTAATGTAGATTTATATGCCTGCATTATTTGCCTGTAATCAGTGCTGAGATGATTAGTCTGCATTCTTTGCCTGTAGACTCAGTCTGTTTGTTTATTGGTTGGTTCACGACACACTTTATGCACATTCACGGCTAATGGCGCCGCCCACACTGTTTCGCCGGTGGGCCGCGGGATTGGGAAATGTCCTGAGTGGCGCTAGAGTCGAACCGGGACCTTTGGTACCCATAGCACGATACCTTAACCACTCGGCCATCCCCGCCCCTGTAGACTCAGTCATGATATTCAACGCTGTTAAGGGTTCATCTCATGGGTCAATCCAGCCAGCCCGTTGTCATTCAGCTTGGGTTGTGTAAGGTCTAATAAATCACTGATGCGAAATACCTGATTTGTATGGTTTAGGTGCAAGCTATAGTTGAAAACAATACATTTTCTTCAAATAAAATGTTCCCTGATTTTCTGAAGAGTTGAGTAAAGGATAATTTTAGTTCAAATCAGGCTATCTATGCTGGTGATGCCCCATCCCCTTGCTCCATATCCCTCCTGCATTAGCCGACAATTACTTGGGTTTGGCCAATGTCATGATTCAGCGCTTAAGTTTGTCAGCTCAGCCGCATTTCTGGTTATGCTACAGCTTCACATGTTTTTTTTTAAAGATGCATGGTATGAGTTTGTATTTCATGGATTCATGCATATTCATAGATTGCTGCACTTATGTTCATGCTATATAATCCTCTGCATTGTGAGGATACACTGTGAACTTCATGCCTAGTTTCATGAAGATACACATCTAGTTCATTATACAATAATTTTCAGCCTGCCAGGAACATCTTCACCACAGGTCCATTTGGTTTTGTGATGATATGCATTTGTCTCAAAGCCCATTCTATATTCACCTGAGAGTGAGACTATTGATACCTGCTGGAAAAAAAGACAAGGATGAAAACATTGCAAACATGCACTTTATTTCCATCACAACAACCACCATCTGTGTTTGTAATATGTTTATGAAAAGATGAAAGTCATCACCAAGGATGAAAATCTAAAACTTCCATTAACTGTGACTTTCCATGTAAAATGGTGATTTTTTAACTGGACCAGCATGACTTCGTGGCAGGCAACACTACAAGAGGTCTGGACAGGTTAGGCTAGGTCAGGTTTGGTTACGTTAGGTTAGGTCAGTTCAGATTAGGTTATGTTAGGCTAGGAATTCCCCACTGCAGGATGGCAATGGAGAAGTTCTCCTCCAACGCGGCAACGCTGCAGGATGTGGAGCTGGAAGGAGCCAACAGTATCGGCGTGTTATATAATTCTGCATTCAGACTCTAGTGCCTGCACTAGTGAGTGCGACTCTAGTGAGTGCGAGATGTCAAACAGCGGCACCGCTGGCAGCGTACTGGACCTCCTCACAAATCGCGACATCACCGAGAATCCGCAATGGGTCCCGCGTGATGCCCGGGCCGAAGGAAGCGCCGCCGTGACTGACTTGCGATCGACTGACTTCATCATTAATACAGCTCCCCAGCTGCGACATGAGTGCGATCAGAATAATCCCACGACATGGAACGATCGCCCAGGCTATGCCGGCGCACCGACGGTCAGACTGGATCGACCTGGTGCGCTGAATCGTCGGGAAAGGTCTTTATTTTAAAACGAATGCCAACTGCACCACGAATTAAGCATGCTACCAATAGAGGACGAGCGCTATTGAATAGGGTCTGAAAAGCTAATTTTCAAACACCCAATTCATATAGTGGTGCAGTTCTGTGGGATAGTGGCATACTGATGTAGAAGTGTGGAATAATGGTATGATCGCGTCAATAGTTATGTTAGGTTTATTTTCTTTTATTTGCTCATCCAACTGCTATCCTCATAGTATGAAGACAAAATGTCGACTATTGACAAGGAACCATAAATTCAGACGCCGCGCGGTAAGTGCACACACCAACGATACAAATAGTCCATGTCATATTTATCCGCAGGCATCACATGCATTAGTTTGCCATTTGACGATGATTATCCGCCCAAAAAGGAGCCACAGCTATTACTAGGTCCACACTCTCCCTGCGCGTAGAATGGAAAGGCGGAAAAACACTTGGAAATATTGACGAAATCTGCCCTCGATCCCCTACCATGCCCTGCAGGCAACAGAGCGTACCAATGATGTCTGGCAGGTTAAAAGACAAATGTGACACCAAAAATGTGGTGTGCAAACGCACGTGTGAGCTTTGCACCTGAGGAGCCACACCCTGAACTTATGCTGTAGAAACGACGTGCATACTTAGGGACAGATGCATGGAAAACACCAGAGACGCAGAGAACAAAACGACGAGCACCCAGTTCGGAGACCAGTTGGCTACAAACCACTCCGAACACCATTACCACAGTAACGATCAGTATCTTATGGATTTCAAAAGATATTGGAAAACTCAAAACTGCAGAATTAATTGAAATAAGAAACAAAAAGTCACCCCAAAGCGCAATGAGATCTTCCTGCTCCCTTATAAAATCAGAACCCTATATAGCATAGCACTGTACAAACGTCACTTGAACTCACCCAATCATTCACTGTGTGATCATCCATTAGCACAATCCCTCACCCCATCTTTCACCCAGTATGTCACTCACCCATTTACGCACTCACTAGCTTACTGACCCGCCACTCACACGTTCACTTGCTCCCTCACTCGCTCATCCACACACTCGCACAATTGGAGTGTAGAAGAAGATGACCAGCCACGGTTAGAAGTGTGTATAGAGATAACAGACGGCGAGCACTCTTACGCTCTCAGTATCTCTATCACACGTACATGCTACACTGTCCATTGTTATGCCGTTATATATATAGATACCTATGCTGATATTAAAAATATGTATGTGTGAAATTTCTCTGTATGCATACTCGTTTTCCGAAAAAGTGCTTACCCCTAAATATATCGGACCATTTTGTTTTTTTCCAAATTATTATGAGCATTTGATAACTTCTCATATCATCTCCAATTTGGCAATGCTCACCGCATCAATATACATAATTCAATGGTTGTTCCCTGACCTGTGCTGGTCAAACCGTTGCTGTAATGTTACCTTGGTATCGGTTTCGGACACGGGGTGACCATGACTCTGCGTGTTAACTACCGGCATTGCAGTAGGTGATGTCTTATGATCTCGTTTGATTACATTGTTGTATTTTTCCGTTTGAGCCCTGGGCCCGAAGTGCATGAAGTGTTTGTAATTTGGTTGTCGGAATATATTGTTGTTCGCTAATGGAAAATACTCTTGTTACATAACCCCACAACTTCAATGCAATTGCTTGTTTTAAATGGGTTGCCCAGCTTCTTCTGTTTCAAGCCCAAACATTCATTTGAGGTATGGAATGGACGTGTCTACCATTCCAAACTTTTCGGTCGGTACCAAAGTCATTGGCTGAGTGTACCGCCACATTTTCATATAATTCTGATGGAAGAGCTTCTTAAATTTTGCCCGTGAAGGTGGTGGCGAGTTTCTTCGGTGCGAACCCATAATTTGTTTAACTCCTGAAAACAGCGCGCGGTATCGAATCGATGCCCAACAAAGGTGATAGGGCACCCTTTGTCCATGCTAAAATATGAAAGAAATGGAAGATTTCATCGCAAGTCGCTGAACTGTGCCGCTATTTGGGAGAACATTGTCTGTTTTCACTTGCATCGCCAATTAACGACAATTCGCCTCATTTATTGACCTAAACTGGCCAACGTTGAATGCGATAAGGCAATGGATAACGCGGCTAATCTTTTTTAGATTGACCTTCCGAGGTCATTCACGATCACAGACCTAACCTAACATCAGATTACCATGATGGTCTTACAAGCTCATGGGCTACCTTGGCCGTGAAGCCGAATTCGTGGTCCATTTTTACCACCTAGATACTAGAAAATAGTGTTTTCAGGCACTGTTTAATATGGGTTAGTCGTTTTGGACAGATACCGCCGATAAAAAAATGAGAAAATTATTTCTTTTTTTCAAGCCAGAAACTGAGCATTAAACTGACCTGGGAAGTGAAACAGTAACCGGAATAAAAACAACTGTTGAAAAACCCGCATTTTCGTCAATTGCAATACACCAGTTTCTTGTTGGGTGCCTTTATTTTGCAAAAGCTGGAGTGGGTCGGATCAATTCCCTTCTCTGCAATGGAGAAAGTGGCAAAATATGCAATGCCTAAACCTGTGTGTATTATTTATTGCACTCTTCAGATTTAAAAAATTGCTGGCCCTCCGACGAGGCCCGCGGCAGCAGCCTCCAGATGTGGATCTAGGTAACTTCAGTACCAGCGAGAAAGCCACCACACCTGCGTCCTCGTCTTTTGAGAAGTCGACTCACCGGGGTCCAGAAGCCATGCGGTGTTGGCTTTGCTCAGGCTTAGCTGCGCCCCACCTCGTCAACTAGAGAAACACGATCCGGAGCACGCAAACGGTCCACTCCGATTTATGTGTCTTCCATCGAACGTCAGGTCGAAAAAGTGAACTTCGCCATCGTGGAACAAATCGATCTAGTGCTATGCTGTCGTTATTTTCAGCCACCGTGACTTTTTTTTCGGTGAAAAAAAGTCACTGCCACTGCCTGTTGGCAAGTCACCATGCCACTGCCTGTTGGCATGGGCGGGGTGTCGGGACAGTGAAGATGCAAACAGGCGGCCGACCGTATACTGGTTCGTGCTCCGGTTTAACCGGTATGCTGCGGTAGCTAAGGTCAGATTCAATTCGGAACCAGTCGACATTTTCACACGTCGCTCAAACAATGGAACATTGGCACCACAACATATCAGCAGGAGAAACGGACATGGGTTAATTCATTTGACTGCCATGTATGGAAATACGATATTGGGCACATAAAATAGTTTAATTCAGTTGTAACTAGGAAGATATGCTTCTAGCTTGAGTCATTGTACTCTACCAAGTCTATGCAACTATGGAAAAACTGTGATAACTGACGCTGTGAGTGTCTCTCCTGATACAAATTCATGGATTCGCCTCTGTACACGTTCATTTCTGTTATATTGCTCCTGACGAGAACATGGTAACATTTCTGGTTCCAGATGTGCACAATCTTCTTGATCAACATTATCCGCGTTTTGGTGACCAAGCTGCGGGCTGCCGACCACCTGCGGGTCGGGGAGCACGCGCACGAGTCCAGCCAGTACAGGTGAGGCGGCAGTCCAGCCAGTACAGGTGAGGCGGCAGTCCAGCCAGTACAGGTGAGACGTTTTGGTGACCAAGCTGCGGGCGGCCGACCACCTGCGGGTCGGGGAGCACGCGCACGAGTCCAGCCAGTACAGGTGAGGCGGCAGTCCAGCCAGTACAGGTGAGGCGGCAGTCCAGCCAGTACAGGTGAGGCGGCACTCTGGGCCACAGGTCGGACTCGAGCTACGGCAACCCGCTCCGGGCTTCGGATCGAACAGCCAAAATGGCCTGCCTCTGTGGCGTGCATATATCCCCAAAAGATCATAACAGAGGCTGTTGAGCTTTCGCTATGCTGCAGATGTATTGTGTTGCGCATGAGTGAGCCCGTTGATCGACTTCCTGCGGTTCGATGGTGGGACACGACAGGCAATTCTAGAGCATGTACCATGCAGCAGCGCGTAATGGCTGTTGCCACGGCGGTGGCTGCTGGCGTTCCACGTAAGAAACGATGTGGTGTGTGCATTGCAGCCTGAATGGCGCCCTCTCGAATCTAGCGAAGTCAGGCACGGCCAAAGTGCAGTCAAACACATGGGTGTGGCACTTCGGTAAATCTCATCAGTATCCAAATCAAGTGTTGTGAATTACCACCTTGCGACGACCTGTCAACTAGTGGTTGCATGGGATAGCGGTGGGTGGCGCTGGGGCGCACTGGATCCATGTGTGGATTTGATTGGATTGTGGCTTTACGACGCACTCAGCAGCGAGGCCATATGGCGTCGCTTGCCTTTCACCCTGGCAGGAAGGGCGGGCATCGCGGGGAACCGAACCCCGCACCTCTGGCTTGCCAGACGCTCAGCTTAACCACCGAGCTACCGACGCCCCTGAATCCATGTATGACGAATGTTGGTTTTGGGCTTTGGCCGCGCCGTTAACGGACGGCGTTGGGCGAGGTGTGCCCAGTTGACTGACAGTGGGGACGCAAGTGTGCAGTCGTGGTGGAACTCTGGCACATTATTGATTGTTGTGATTACAAGGACCAACGAATACAGGGAACGTGAAGAAGCCATCTTTATCTAATTTAGAGAGAGAGAGAAGAAGAATATATAACATCAGTTGCAGGTCGTCTCTCGAGCTGTGCAGTTCCTGTGTTCGCCGCGCCACCTCCCGTGCAGTTCACACCGACTCGCAGAGATACCGCATGTCTATGGGGACAGTGCTATTTTGTTTGTAAGTACCCATCATTTTTATTTCGTTTCTGGGGTGACATCCGCTACCTTTTTCTTTCGTTTCTGTGGGTGACACCCGTCACTCTTCTCTTTCGTTTCTGGGGGTGACACCCGTCACCCTCTTGTTCCGTTTCTGGGGGTGACACCCGTCACTCCTTTCTTTCGTTTCTGGGGGTGACAACCGTCACTCCTTTCTCTCGTTTCTGGGGTGACACCCGTCACCGCGAGTTATTTTTCCCCGTCGTACTTCCTTTCCGTGTTTCTCTGTGTTCTTGTGTGCTTAGGTTACGTTGGGTAGGTTTTTTCCCCGCGATGGGGAGAAAACGAAAAAATTATATAGACCCCAGCTCGCCACCGGACTCCGATTCAGAACCCCTGCCATTGACCACACCTGCTGACCATCGCTCGACCACGGACTTCATCCCTGATGCTCCCTCACTTAGTGAAGCATCGATGATCCGCGCCGGAATATCGCTTTAGATGACGCCATGGAAGCCCTCTGCTCCTCGCCGACCCCTGCCCGTCCCAAGACCACGACCTCGCCTCGAAACTCGGACCAGACCATCACTCTTCACGCCGCTGACCCTTGCTCGAATCAGACCACACCATCTCAATCTGAACCCATCCAATCCACCGAACCCTACCTCTACAGTGCTGGCTCATACGTAGTCGCTAAGCCTGTCGAGGAATCCGTCTCCTTTCGTCGTGTCAACGTTTTCTGGCCGACTAAACATCTCCTAGCCATCTGCTCATTATCCAATCCCGACATTGAAGCCCCAGCCAACGGAACCCTTGTTATCAAGACCCAAACCCGAGCCCAGACCAAAGACCTCCTCCGTATCACCACATTGTGTGGGAAAACCTTCACCGTCACTCTCTATTCAAACCGCAACACCTCCAAAGGGCCGTCTTCGTGCCGGAGCTCCGCTTTATGTCTGAGGAAGATATTCAGACGGAGCTCAGGCCGGAGGGGGTGACTCACGTCCTCCGCATCACTTCCTTTAAGGATGGCCAGAAAGGAGACACGAGCCTCCTTGCCCTTACCTTTAATTCTACCACTCTTCCCAAAACCCTCATCGCCGGATACCTTCGCTACCAAATCCGTGTCTTTATCCCCAATCTCTGCGCTGTTTCAATTGTCAGCGCTTTGGGCATGGCAGTAAGACTTGCCGTCAAACAGCCCGCTGCCCAAAGTGTGGTGAACCACGTCATCCTGACTCCACCTGCTCCAAGCCTGCCCAATGCCTCAACTGTCACACATCCGACCACCTAACAACATCACCCCTTTGTCCAGTTTGGCGCAAAGAGAAGGAGGTCTGCGCTGTCAATGCCACGACCGGTGTGTCATACCCCCAGGCCCGACGGTCAGTCGAGGCCACCACCCCGTCAAATGAAACTTATGCCCAAGCTGCCACTGTTACTCCACCCACACATCGCGTCATCACTAGTTCCATTTCTGTTCAAACTGACATGATCCCGGCTTAGCTCCACTAAAAAAACTCACATCGCTGACCATACAGACACAAAAAAAACGGTGCTCCCAACACATGGACCACTCCAGCTCCGCAGTCCCAAGCAACTTCGTCCAGAAATGCCAGAAACCGCAGCCATTCAGCTACAGGGGAAATGCGTTCCACTTATGTGGGCCGCCGACAGAGTCCGACGCGTCCAGCGCCGGCCAGCGGCCACGTGACCCGACCGACTCAACCCAGCAGGCGTACATACCCCGCGGCAGTGGCTGGCCGCCGTGACCTTGCCAAGGCTACCGGTCGGCCGGATGGCTCGGTTCCGTTGGCGCGGATCGCACCCAACCCACATGCTCGCCGGAGCTACACTCCTGGCTCCGACAAGCACCGGAAGGTGCAGACAAACATGATAACTTTTCTTTCCAATGTCCACACTTTTGCAATGGAATTGTCACAGCTTCATCTCTAAATGGGCCGAAATGAAAGCCTTTCTTTTAACGTCTTAACTCCAATTCTCATCGCGCTTCAGGAAACATGGTTTTTTGCCCACTGATCAGTATAACTTCAATCTTTTCAATTATTCACTATTCCGCCACGATAGCGTCCTTGGACTACACCGCAGTGGAGGTACAGCCCTCTACATAAACAACGGTTACACACATACACAAGTTCCACTTAAGTCTCCAATACAAGCCGTAGCGTGTACCTTGCGTATTCATGGTAAGAACATAGATGTATGTTCGTTGTATATTCTACCTTCTGCAGATAACAAAAACATATTGACACAATTAGAACACCTCGTAACACATTTCAAAAACCCGTTCATTTTTCTTGGCGATTTCAACGCCCATAGTCCAGCGTGGGATAAAAAGCGTGCAGAGCCAGACACTCGTGGACGCATTATCCAACACCTTTTAGACACGCACAATTTGGTATTACTGAACACTGGAGAGCCAACTTTTTTCATCTCGGACACAATACATAAAATGCAATAGATTTGACGATTTGTTCTCCGGCACTAGCCAACGACTTTGATTGGACAGTGGACACCGACATTCACGATAGTGATCATTATCCAATCAAGTTAACATGAACATTTTCGACTGCGTCTGAAACCACACCCACTTTTATCCCACGTTGGAATATTTCGAAAGCAGATTGGTCCAAATTTCAGGAACTTTCACATACTCAATACGACCCCAATATTTCTCCAGTCGAAAACATCAACTCGCTTACAAATACACTTTTCGAGGCAGTCTCCACAACTATTGCACTGACAAAACCATTCACAAAAAGGAAACCAGTACCTTGGTGCTATCAAGAAATTTCCAAAGCCATTGCAGTTAGAAAAAAAGCATTTAGGAAGTATCTACGACATCCGGATCAAGAAAATTTAATCACCCGTAACCGTGAACGTGCGAGAACCCGCCGCATCATACGCAATGCGAAGTGCCGTTCACGGTCCACATATTTACAGCAGCTCACTTTTCAAACACTTAAGTAAAATATGGCAATTAATCCGACGTTTTTCCGGACGCTCCCCTTTTAAATCTCTACCGGCCTTCAAAATACACAATCTAACCATTACAGACCCACAAACCATGGTAAATACCATAGCTGATACAATAGCCCACAATACCTCCGATGAGAATTACCGTCCACATGTCTTAGAAAATGCACATGACCCTTTTCACATCCACCTCGACCTCTTTAATTCTGACAATACTGAGCACTACATTGCTTCTTTTCATCTTTCTTAACTGGAGAATGTCATTTCTTCCGCCGGGAGCACTTCAGTAGGGCCTGACAAGTTACATTACTCTTTCTTTCGACATTCATCTGACCACACCAAACAATGCATCTTAGACACATTTAACTCATTATGGTCAACTCACATATTTCCTGAAACATGGAAAAAAGAAAAGAAAAAATCGACCAATAGTTGTTTAGACTCACTAGTTGTTTAGGAATTTTTTTTTGAACGAATGGTTACTAAACTTGGCACCTAGAAACAAATTCTCTACTATTTCCATTTCAATGTGGTTTTCGACGAGGCCGCAGCACAATAGATCATCTAATTCGACTAGAAACTGACATTCGCCTGGGTTACAAAAAACATGAACACACAGTTGCAGTATTTTTAGACATAAGCAAGGCATACGACATGGTTTTCAAACCCGCATTACTATTCAAAATTCAACAACTCGGTATAAAAGGACATTTAGCACATTATTCAGTAGGTTTTTTATCTGGCTTTCGACAATTCAGCATCAGTTGGCGGTCAGCCATTTCCGATCTACATTTTCTCCAGAACGGCCTACCACAGGGTCTTTCACCAGTACTATTTAACATTGTATACAATTATCTTTTCGATGACATGCCTCCAAATGTATCATATTCACTTTTTGCCTATGATAGTGCAATTTGGTGCTCTGGAAAAAAATTATGAACATTGTTTATTTCGCTTGCAAAACGCACTTGACAGAATACACGAATGGTCCTTGAAGCACGGTTTCATTTTTTCGGCCACAAAATCAGCAACACTGATATTTAGTAAATCGACTCCCTGCCCAAACCCAGACACACCGCTTCACCTCGGGGACAACCACATACCTTTTGTAACTTCATTTAAATGTCTAGGCATCATTTTAGACCGCAGACTTTCAATGCATAAACACTTGGAACATATCCGGACCAAGTGTTTTTACCGACTCAATTTATTTCGATGTATCACTTCCTCATCACTTGAAGCCGATCGCCATACACTTCGACTTCTCTACAAATCTTTAGTTCTACCCATAATAGAATATGGATCCGTAGTATAAACCGGTGCCAGCGCATTATCTTTGAAAATTATAGACACCATTGAAAACAAATTTATCCGTATCGCACTTGACGCAATGACAACTTCTCCAATCAATTCTCTGCACATAGAAGCAGGAATTCCACCATTAAACATCCGAAGATTGGAACAAACACTTAGGTATACCGCAAAAATTCAATTGAAAGACTACCATCCCACACAGGCATCATTACAAGTTCTTCCAAACTTACACCACAACTATTTAAGTCCTGCCGAAAAGCGAACCGGCCTTACCATAGCTTCACGCATCAAAACATATTCTACACAACTCCAATGCAATATTCCACATAATACTCCTCTTCCTCTACCAAGTACACCACCGTGGCACATGACAGATCTACAAAAAACCTCCGGTTTTTCGTAGATCACTTTTTGGATCACATGTAGATAACTCCAAATTTTACCGGCCGATATACGCCATTATCCGTATACCTGCTTATAAATGACCGTCGCGTTGCTTAAAGTAAGAAAAATGCAAATCTGACGAAAATTGTTCAAGTTAGGGGCCGCGCACAATTTTCAAAGGCCCTCGAGGGGCGTTTTAACCCGCGCCGTCTCTCCAGTCAGATCCTCACACCCCGTCTCGTGGGGAGGGGGGGGGGCGGATAGTAACCCTCCTCTAAAATCCAATCTAAGCGTCGCACAAAAACGAAAGAGTCGTCATCGGAAAGCGCCTGACGAGTAGAGTCCGGATCCACCCCGAAGATAATTTCTCCCCAAAAGTGACGTCACCAGGAGGATAGATTTTCACGATTTTTCACTACTTACATTATGTTTTTGGCTCTGGGGAGTTCATTTTGGGGATACATGAAAAAACGTAGTTGGAATTGGAAATGAACAGATAAATCGACCAGGGCCATACAATTCCCCCCCCCCCCCAAAAAAAAACAATACATTTTTTATTTCAAAATTTTGAGTTTTCAAGTTGTCTTTAATTTTCCTTTTCCAATTGGAACAGACCGAGAAACGTTGTTGGAAGCCAACTTTCACCAATACAAAATGTTTACTTTAGCCAGAATCTTCTATTTGAACTGCAATTGGCAAGTATGCAAAATTAATATGTAGTAAAAAACAAAACAAAAAGAGAAAAATTCCACCAGTACGTTTTGTTGCATCATGAAAGATAAGCAAACGCTAAAAGTTTCATTCAAATATCTGCATCCGTTAAAGCGTGACCACTGGTTGAACTTTTTTGGAAGTTACCTCACTTGACCTTGACTAACTCGTTGATCCCAGATGACCTGACTTTAAAATTTTGAAACAGCATGTACAATTGATGTGGAAAAGGTACGCAAAATTTGAGTGCGCTGCTGCGCGCCGTTCGTCCACTATCCGCGAAAAATCTGAGAGGGCGGTTGAAGACCCCCGAGACGGGACGGGTTAACAATCCTCCTGCTGGGGATATGCTGTATTCAACCGTTCACCGCGGGCACCTTCCATTGGGCTGACCCAGTTGCGTGATCGCCCGTCTTCGGAGTATGCAGATCGCGCCGCGTGACATTACAATCACGTGAACTGGCTGCTGCGCCTTCAGTCGGAAGCGGCTGTACTAAGCATCTGCGTGAAAATACCTGGAACCAAAACACGCGAGCCTTTCAAGAAGAACATGGTGGTGAAAACTGTCAGGAATCAAACATTACAAAATCAGTAGTGGGGCATTTGCAAACTAGGGTCATCGGATGTGTTCCAATGTGGACGGTCAGACGTGTTGAAGGAATCCCGGGGCTAACAGCTGCCAACAACAGTCCCTGGGGAGAACAGGTCACAAAATGTGGTACGGAGCGAACAGTGGTCAGCAAAGCCCATTGACCACAAGTGACCATAAGTGTGGGTGGTCATGCCACAGGCAAATTGTGTATCGGAAAACATAGCCACGATAAACGCATGGGTAGATACAAAACCAGGACGGAACGTCTCCAGTCAGTTGACGTTGCCCAGGGACGAGTGAGACAGGCCTCATTTGTCATTATTGTAGCGGAATTGTGCTCCAGTTTGAAGCCCAATAACTTATTATGGCTTCAGTGATAGCATAGAGAAACCTCGTCCGGGTCGTGTCAATTTGGCTATAAAGAACTGCTGCTAGCTGACACATATTAGTTGAACTTTTGAATGACAATGGGCAGCAGCCGGACGCTTGCCCGATCCATCATGCAACTTCAGTTGCTCTGCTCAGCACAGACAGCCCACCCTCGTCGACTCCTCAGCGACTCCTTAGCGCTGGCGGCCTTCACACCTCACTGACCGGTGGCCGTACTACATGATCCACCACACCTGGCGGAAGTCAGGTGGGACCGTCGGCAGGCCATCGGCACATAGATGCCGGTTCAGCAGTTCAGCGCGCCGCACCAGCCAATGCGATGTGGTGGGACGACCGTTAGCAAGTTCGAACACATGCTGCTATGACTTCGTTACCTAATCTAAAGGTACTGCTAAAAGCTAACCTCGTTACATTATGTCTGTCAGTGTCAAGTCATTTAAATAGGGAGGCGTGCAGGAGCCTAAGAACAAGGTTGGTCATGCAAATCCAGCGGCTGCTCTGGATGCAGCAGGGCGACATTTCATCGTAGTCAACACCCCCGTAGCGCTGGGGGCCTCCACACATCACTGACCGGCGGCCGTACCACATGTTACACATGCGCTGGCTCAGCAGCTTAGCGCACGTGTGACGGTCCGAAACACGGATGCACACCACTCCGGGCTCCCAAAACAGGTGTTAAAACAGGGCATGCCAGTCTATTGCGAAGGTGTTGAAATTGTGGCCTATATGAAACCGACTGGATAAAAAGGATGGAACTGATACCTGATATACCTGATACTCATTCTGATACTTTCACTCGGGAACATGACCCTTGTATGTTTTGTGCTCTGATCTAATGAGTAAGAGTATGGCTCTGATTTCTTCATCGTATTCAAATAATCGGGCTATTTGAGAAAAAATACATTGTCCTGTCTGATTTCGAAGTATTTTACTTACTTTTTTCAAATGCTCCAACTCAATCTTTCTTGTCCAGTATATGAAAGGAACACATAACATAGTTTGCATAGAAAGAAAAATCGGACTAGGGCGGAAAGGGCTAACGGTACATTCTTAACAGGATTCGCGAGATATCGTTAACATGCGTCATTCCATCAAAGGAATGGATTTCAGTGAAATGTATCCATTCAGGACGCGCAATTTGCACACATATCGCGCATACGTCGATGATGCTCGTTATCCATACGTGGTGGTTGGCTGCGACTGTGCACCAGAACAACGGTGTGCGGAACATATACACACATACACACACATGCACATACACATACGCACACTGCTGGCTCGCTGTCCAAGCTTCCTCCTTCCTGACGCATCGACGTGCTCACGTTGTCATTCTGCGGAAGTTTTGTCTGGGTAATCGGATCATATCACGAGCGGATCTGATGTTTACGGGGCGGAGAACTGCGCAGCTCTCGCGGGGTATTGTTAGCTGGGAACAGTGAGTAAAGCTCCCTCTGGCAGTGCGCTATGCGTTGAATTTTCCAGGAAGCACTGAATCCCCTGATCGCTCGGTCGGAAACTCGCAATGTTGCGACAACTAAGCGCATCTATGTGTCGACTAAGCTGTCTGATTACCTAGCAAGAGGAAATAAAATATGTCTGACAAACATCCAGCTCTCAGAGACTGCCTCAGATAGGGTATTTTCCTTTTGAACACTGGTATTGACGACTACACTCTATGGAAGATAGTCTACACTATATTTGACGCGATTAATGAGGGTTAGACCAGGGCAAGCATCACGTTTCAGCCACTGCGGATAGTTTTGGAAAACTCGGTCATTGACCGGCATCAGCAAAGGTCGGGTAGCCCTGGGGCGGGCAGCCAGGTTCGCAACAGCTGATTGCGGTTGTAGCCGAATCCGACGTTGTGAAATCCAATTGAATTATCATGGGCGAGAAAATGTCCTTTTGTAAATGGTCCAGTACTTTATGTAATTATGTAATCCAGTACTTTATGTAAAAATAGTAATTATAAAATTCAGCATATTTTACTAGTCTTGGTTCAAATTTGATTGCTATATCTTCTGGCTCTTTATTTAAAGTTTATAATCTCCAGCTGCTTTCTCAGAAACACTAAATACTTATTTTTATGGGAAAAAACATCAATGGCATTTTCGATACGAGAATCTGGCGCCTTTGCGTTTAGCGTTGGCATTGCCGGTATTACTACTGGCGTTTGCAGTACTATAGGGCGTTTGTAGTTTTTATGCGTGCATCATGAATCGTAACATTCCCGTATGTTTCTCATTCTCATGTAGATTATTTATTCACGTTAGGCGTCAGACGCAATGTTAATGCTGACGTCGGGGATCTCAAGTAAGGTAAGAAAACAGGTAGGCTCCCGATTCCAAGAACTCTGAAATATGCGCCCGCGACAAGCGCGCCCGGATGCTCACTAGTGTGTTCGCGAAGAATATAGTTACAATTAACACGCGCACGTCCAGGGAGAGGGGGGTAGATATCTGCCCCCTCCGGTTTTTCCTCATTTTCCGCCAAACTAATCGGGTTAGCAAGGCCAGACCTCGCATAGCTGTTCATTGGTCTTTTCCGCATATCCTCATACATTTTTAATCCGGGGTCATCTCAGGTCAGGTCACCAGGTCAGGCGAAGTGACCCAGCTACACTCGGAGTTCTAGGTGGCATAACGTCCACAATAATTAGGCGATTTATTTCACACTTATAACATGTCATGATCTCATCAGGTACCATAATATGTATATCGGTTTTTTCGTACCATTGACCTTAGGTCGGGTCGCGGCCATGGCTTCCCCATTATAGGGCTAAGATAAAATATACAAATGTTTCCTGGTTACATATTTGTGCTCGGAATGATATCACAACGGTTGTGGCACGTCGATGGAAGCTATGCTCAATGTTACCGCTGACATTTTTGCTCAGTGACCTCACCAAGGTCTCTGAGGTCACCTGAAATCACTACACATTTCTGCGCATTATATCGCACTGCATTGATCTAGAAGGCTGAAGTTGTCGTCATTGTACTTGTATCACCAAGACGTGTTGATTGATACATTGCATGACCTCCCTAGGCGACTTCATGACCTTGACCTGAGTTTCGGTTTACCTGACCTTAACCCGCGCTGTCTTTCCGGTCAAATCCTCATACCCCGTCTCGGGGGGGGGGGGGCGGTTGAAGACCCCCTTTAAAATCCGAAATAACCATCGCACGAAAACGAAAGAAGTGTCATCGGAAAGCGCTCGACGAGTAGGGCCCGGGTCCACCCACCAAGACAATTTACCCCCAAAAGTGACGTCACTACGGGGGCTACATTTATGTGTGGTGCGGTCTCGCGAAGAGCATCGTGGAGTTAGGTGTGGCGAGGTCGACTTCCTTTCCGCTGTGAGTATCCGGCAATGCTTTCAGGAAACAGCAGTGCAAGTTCCACCAACTGTACTATGGTTACCACTGTTTGTCGGCGTATTATTCTACAAAGGGTGATGTGGAAAAAAGGCATCGTCTTTGCTGCCATTTTGTGACGTATCGCCTGACGTCAGCACATCGCTGGTGCTGGTGCTGTTGTGCTGTGGTGGTGGCCATTTTGTGACGTATCGCCTGACGTCAGCACAGCGCTGGTGCTGGTGCTGTTGTGTTGTGGTGGTGGCCATTTTGTGACGTATCGCCTGACGTCAGCACAGCGCCGATGCTGGTGCTGTTGTGCTGTGGTGGTGACCATTTGGTGACCTATCGCCTGACGTCACCGAGCGCTGGTGCTGTTGTGCTGTTCCGTGGTGGTGGCGGCCATTTGATGACGTGTCGCCCGACGTCACCACAGGAAGGCGGTGCGTGCGGCGCTGGTGCTGGTGCCGCTGTTCGGACTCCACCTGATAGCCACCATCTACCGACCGGCCGGCGGAGCGTGCACGTGGATGGAGCTCTACTACTATGCCAACTACCTGCTGGACGGCCTGCAGGGCGCTCTGGTTGCTCTCATCTTCTGCTACCTCAACGAGGAGGTAAGCGGGCGGCACCGCTACACTGACGACCGGTCGGCAGAGCGTCATAGCTGTCCACCCGGGCCTGGGGTAGGGCCACTCGGGCCTGTGGTATGGCCACTCGGGCCTGTGGTAGGGCCACTCGGGTCTGAAGTAGGGCCACGCGGGCCTGTGGGAGGGCCACTCGAGCCCGGGGTAGGGCCACTCGAGCCTGGGGTAGGGCCACTCGAGCCCGGGGTAGGGCCACTCGAGCCTGGGGTAGGGCCACTCGAGCCCGGGGTAGGGCCACTCGGGCCCGGGGTAGGGCCACGCGGGCCTGTGGGAGGGCCACTCGAGCCCGGGGTAGGGCCACTCGGGTCTGGAGTAGGGCCACGCGGGCCTGGGGTAGGGCCACTCGAGCCTGTGGGAGGGCCACTCGGGCCTGTGGTAGGGCCACTCGGGTCTGGAGTAGGGCCACGCGGGCCTGGGGTATGGCCACGCGGGCCTGTGGGAGGGCCACTCGAGCCCGTGGTAGGGCCACTCGGGTCTGGAGTAGGGCCACGCGGGCCTGGGGTATGGCCACTCGGGCCTGGGGTAGGGCCACTCGAGCCCGGGGTAGGGCCACTCGGGCCCGGGGTAGGGCCACAGGGGCCTGGGGTAGGGCCACTCGAGCCCGGGGTAAGGCCACTCGGGTCTGGAGTAGGGCCACGGGGGCCTGGGGTATGGCCACTCGGGCCTGGGGGAGGGCCACTCGAGCCCGGGGTAGGGCCACGCGGGCCTGGGGTAGGGCCACTCGAGCCCGGGGTAGGGCCACTCGGGTCTGGAGTAGGGCCACGCGGGCCTGGGGTAGGGCCACTCGGGCCTGACGACCGGTCAGCAGAGCGTCACAGCTGTCCGCTGGCCTGGGGAGGGGCCACCCGGGTCTGACGGCCTGTCAGCAGAACGTCACAGCTGTCCACTAGCCTGGGATAGGGCCACTCGGGCTTGGTTATATATCATACGTTATGACTAACTGATCTCATCAGGGACCATAATATGTATTTCGGGTTTTTTCGTAGCATTGACCTTAGGTCAGGTCGCTGACATAGCTTCCCCATTACAGGGCTATGGTAAAATATACAAATGTGTCCCATTTACATATTTGCGGTCGGAATGATCTCACAACGGTTGTGGCATGTAGATGGAAGCTATGCTCAATGTTACGGCTGACATTTTTGCTCAGTGACCTCACCGAGGTCTCCGAGGTCACCTGCGATCACTACACATTTATACGCATTACATCGCATTGCATTGACCTAGAAGGCTGAAATTACCGTCATTGTGCTTGTATCGTCAAGACGTGTCGATTGATACCTTACATGACCTCCCTAGGCCTTGACCTGAGGTAATGAATGAATGACCTTGACCGAGTTTCGGTTGACCTGACCTGAAATTACACCGCTTATTGTCGGTAGCGCATTTCAAGGACAGTCGAATAGCTTTCGCCATTTGGTTCTATCTGTTACAGGTCCTGAGATATGTGTCAATATCTGAGACCCACCTGATCTGGTAGAATTTGACCTCTGATGGCCCGGCGACCTAAATGTTGATCGGAGCGAAAACATTTCCGAAATACTTTCGATAGAGCCCGTCACCAGCTATCCAACGCCGTTTTCCGTTCGTCGCTAGCTAGCATAGGTCCAGAGATCTTAGGGGGCAGACATCTGCCCCCCCTCCGGACATGCGAAGTTAGCGCGGACCGCCGGACGTGCGAGTGTTAAAGGACGCGGCGTGAATCACTTTCTTTTTTTCTTCCCGTAAATCTTCAAAAGTTGCCTACCTCACCAGAAAGTCTTTAAAAGTTTCCCAAAGTAACTCAAAGCCAAGACTTCTGTTGTGAACGTCTTAACTTTATTACTTTCAACGCGTTAATTTGTCCCGCAGATAATGTTGCCACTCTTAGCTATGTGACATGACGACAAGTGAGATAACGTCGATGAACGCGCATACCACACAGAAAGTACCCGATTTGCGATGAATTACACTCATTAGTTCATCGACTTATACAGGCATGACCACGCAGAACAAAATTAGAACGCCGTAAAATTAGCATGATGCAGGAATCAAGTTGTTAGCTCTTCCGAAGTGCACGTCACTAAGCAGTGAAATGCGTGGCGGTCGTGTCTGGCCGGGTCGGGTCGGGTCAGGTCAGGGCATTTCGAGGCTCATGTTGACAACCTCGCTTGTTATAGGTTAGGAAAACATCGTGTGGGCCGCTTGCTCGCCTTCGCCTGCAATTACATATTGCTGATCAAAGGTCCCCACCAGGACAGCTGAGTCGAGCCCAATTGAGCTAGACGTGCATCTAACTGGTGCCAACAACAATTCAGCTACATTCCGCGCATGATTTGCTGATGCACAATTCACACGACAGAGACCCCCTAAAATGATGTTGTTAATTTATGGAGAGGGGAGGGGAGGGGATAAAGGACAAACCCGAAGTGTCCAATCTTTTGCAACAAAATATTTTGTCTTCGCATATTCTTACGCTATTTACATTGTGCATGTAGGTAGGATGATGTGCTTTGTTCTGCTCAGTGGCATTACAATCTCCCGGCGTGATTTCGCTTGCTGTTTGGAACTGCTAATGTGCACGACTTTTGTATCAGATCAATTATCCTAGTTTCGTAAACTCAGATGTTATTAACCATTTCGACAAAGTTTCTCGGAGAAGCTTTGAAATGCTTCAGTTCATTGCTGTTCTTCTTACATGCAGGTCGCGTCTTTGGGAATGCTTGAAGCACTCCTCCATGACAATCAGATATGGCTTGCGCGATGAGATGTAAGAGGGAAAAGTTTGACAATACTTTCCCTATCATAGATGACCTACTCCTTCCATCCTGGCTCGTTAAAGGTCACAGACGTACATAAGCATATTTCTTCATAACGATTATGCTGCACAATCTTACAAAGTAATCTGATGTTGGGTTGTTAATATCACAGGGGAGGGGAAGTGACGGTGTATCGTACGGGGAAACGGTTAACTATCGAACAAGTATAGTGATTCCACATGGCTGCCGAATTTGTTTTGTAGCGGAGTGCGTCCGCTAGCCATCTAGCGGCCGGCTGAAGACTCAGCCATTGCGGAGCGCGCGCCCGCCATCTAGCATCTCATAACTTGTCGTTCGCTCTTTTGACGCTACATGTCAATACAGAGTTCTCGTGTCACACGCTGGCGAGTGGCTCGCGGGGAAAGCCGGGGCAGCGGCGGTGACATGCGTCACCGCCGCCGTGGAATCCTACTTCTTTCTCCTTCTGTCCTAAGGGAGACGTCCGGACCGCACTGAGGGGAGGGTACAGCCGAGCTGTGCACCTTTCGGGTGTTATTTGGCAAGGACGTCTCCCTGTGGCTTTTCCAGATCCTTTACGCCTATCCACACATCTACACGCACCTACAGGCGCTACGTGATTTGGGGAGCCACTGCGTCACTCTCTCCACTCCCGCACGCTCTCCCGGTCCTGTCCCTTTCTCCTTCTCGCCGGAGGCGCGATGGCGCCACCCGGACACCGAGGGACCGCACGTCGCCGCATCTGCGCACGCCCAGTTTGCCGTCGCCAACCACCGGACACCGACGCTCTGTCAACAGCTCCACATCCGATGAGGTCTCTGTTAGCGGACTTCCAACAGAGATCGCTTCTGCGGCTCACTGATGACGTCATGGACGCCGACACCAATTCACAGCACCGGCGAGCTCACCGTCTGATGTCACATCAGCCCACTCACCAAAGTCGATATCGCAGTGTCAGCAGAATCACCGCTGACCTCGCATCATCCACCGGAACACCGTCCAACGTCCTGGCTGACGTTGCGGCATCTGCCAGCCCACCAACTTCGACGTCGCAGCATCAGCCGACCCACTGTCTTACGCCGCACCATCTGCCCGCTCAACGATGCCGGCGTCACGGCACCAGCCGGTACATCAGCTGACGTCACAGCCGACTTACTGGCTGACGTCTCAGCACCGACCGGCTCACCGTCTGACGCCGCATCATCAGCTTGCTCAACGAAGTCTACGTCACGGTGCCAGCTGGCACGCCGTCTGGCGTCACAGCCGACTCACCGGCTGAAGTCACGGCATCGACCGGCTCATCGTCTGACGTCGCAGGACCAGCCGACTCACTGGCTGGCGTCGCATCGCACCGTCTAACGTCCTGGCCGACGTTACAGCATCAACCGGCTTACCGTCTGGCGTCCGGGTTGATGTCACGGTATCAGCCGGATCATCGTCGCACCGCAACCACAGCCGACTCACTGGCTTTTCAGCGCGACATCAGCCGACCCACCGGCTGACTGCAGCCGACTCACTGGCTTCCTCAGCTACCTCGGCAGACCCACTTGCTGAGTTCTCGACCTCAACCTGCCCACCGGCTGACTTTGCAGCCGACTCGCTGGCCATCACCATCAGCAACTCATCGCTTGACGTCAACTCAGCCGACTCGCTGGCTGACGTCATAGCGGACTCAACGGCGCACGTAGCCGACATCGCCTGGCTCGATTGCCACTACAACATCTCTTCCGCCAACCGCTCCGGCCACGTAGCGGTGCCCTCAGCACAATTTCGCCACGTCGCCTTGGCGGCGACGTGTCTGGGGAATGGGTACTGCAGCGGGAGTGCGGCCGCTAGCCATTTAGCGGCCGGCTGAAGACTCAGCAATTGCTGAGCGCGCGCCCGCCATCTAGCATCTCATAAGTTTTCGTTCGCTCTCTTGACGCTAGATGTCGGCATAGTGATTTACGTATCAAGGTCCGTTTCATTTCGTTTCTCCGCTCATCTCAAATGCTCTATGTGCAGTAGCCATCTGACATAATAGTCTTCCACTTCACTGAGCCGACTTCCCTGTATACGTAACTCGCTTGCATTTGCCTTCCTATAGCTGCGCACTTTAGTGTCTCAACTAGTACATATCGTGTGTTCTAGTCCGCGTGAATTGCCCCTATGTCGTCATGTCAATACTGAATTCTCGTGTCACACGTTGGTGAGTGGCTCACGGGGCAAGCCGGGGCAGCGGCGGTGACACGCATCACCGCCGCCGCGGAATCCTACTTCTTTCTCCTTCTGTCGTAAGGGAGACGTCCGGACCGCACTGAGGGGAAGGTACAGCCAAGCTGTGCACCTTCCAGGTGTTATTCGGCAACGACGTCTCCCTGTGGCTTTCCCAGATCCTGCACGCCTATCTACATATCTACACGAACCTACAGGCGTTACAGTTTCTTCGTGACACCTGATGACTTCCTTTTCCACTTGTCACTGAAATATTGGAAGATAAATTGCGCACTTTTCAATCGACAGAGCTGAATAATGCATATAGTTCGGAATCCCTGTCTTAACTCCTTCGGTTGTTCATATATTCACTTAATTATCTTTTCAGTTATTTTCTTCGAGTTCCTTGAAGTATAAATAAAAATTAACCAGATTTCCAGTTTACCTTGGATGAACTTGAACAATTAGCATCGCCAAGAGCCATAGGACGAAATGATGTACTGCCGCGGTCTGTTGGCGCGGGAAGTCCAATTAGCGGTAGCGGCACAGTCGCCTGCCAGGTAATGATGAGGTGGCCCAGGTGGTCCGAGTTGCCCAGGTGGTCTAGGTGGCTCATGTGATCCGGGCGGCCCGGGTGGTCCGGGTGGCCCAGGTGGTCCGGGTGGCCCAGGTGGTCCTGGTGGCCCAGGTGGTCCGGGTGGCCCAGGTGGTCCTGGTGGCCCAGGTGGTCCTGGTGGCCCAGGTGGTCCTGGTGGCCCAGGTGGTCCTGGTGCGCCTTGTCGCCGAGCCAAGCCCCGGTCCGGGGCGCCGGTACAGTTGTCACGCCACTGCCGTGTCGATCCGACCGCCACCCTGTACCGCAGCTCGCTGCGGCTGGTCGGCAGATAGTCCCGCCACCCTGTAATGCGGCTAGTCGGCAGATAGTCCCACCACCCTGTACCGCAGCTGGTCCGCAGATAGTCCAACCACCCTATACCGCAGCCCGCTGCGGCTGGTCGGCAGATAGTCCCGCCACCCTGTACCGCAGCTGGTCCGCAGATAGTCCAACCACCCTGTACCGCAGCCCGCTGCGGCTGGTCGGCAGATAGTCCCGCCACCCTGTACCGCGGCTCGCTGCAACAGATAGTCCCGCCACCCTGTACCGCGGCTCGCTGCAGCTGGTCGACAGATAGTCCCGCCACCCTGTACCGCGGCTCGCTGCAGCTAGTCGGCAGATAGTCCCGCCACCCTGTAACGCGGCTCGCTGCAGCTGGTCGGCAGATAGTCCCGCCACCCTGTAACGCGGCTCGCTGCGGCTGGTCGGCAGATAGTCTCGCTACCCTGTAATGCGGCTGGTCGGCAGATAGTCCCACCACCCTGTACCGCAGCTGGTCGGCAGATAGTCCCACCACCCTGTACCGCAGCTGGTCGGCAGATAGTCTCGCTACCCTGTAATGCGGCTGGTCGACAGATAGTCCCGCCACCCTGTACCGCAGCTGGTCGGCAGATAGTCCCACCACCCTGTACCGCAGCTGGTCGGCAGATAGTCTCGCTACCCTGTAATGCGGCTGGTCGACAGATAGTCCCGCCACCCTGTACCGCGGCTCGCTGCAACAGATAGTCCCGCCACCCTGTACCGCGGCTCGCTGCAGCTGGTCGACAGATAGTCCCACCACTCTGTACCGCAGCTGGTCGGCAGATAGTCTCGCTACCCTGTAATGCGGCTGGTCGACATATAGTCCCGCCACCCTGTAACGCGGCTCGCCGGCTGGTCGGCAGATAGTCTCGCTACCCTGTAATGCGGCTGGTCGACAGATAGTCCCGCCACCCTGTACCGCGGCTCGCTGCAGCTGGTCGACAGATAGTCCCGCCACCCTGTAACGCGGCTCGCTGCGGCTGGTCGGCAGATAGTCCCGCCACCCTGTAACGCGGCTCGCTGCGGCTGGTCGGCAGATAGTCCCGCCACCCTGTAATGCGGCTGGTCGACAGATAGTCCCACCACCCTGTAACGCGGCTCGCTGCGGCTGGTCGGCAGATAGTCCCGCCACCCTGTAACGCGGCTCGCTGCGGCTGGTCGGCAGATAGTCCCGCCACCCTGTAACGCGGCTCGCTGCGGCTGGTCGGCAGATAGTCCCGCCACCCTGTACCGCGGCTGGTCGGCAGGTAGTCCCGCCACCCTGTACCGCGGCTCGCTGCAGCTGGTCGGCAGATAGTCTCGCCACCCTGTAACGCGGCTCGCTGCGGCTGGTCGGCAGATAGTCCCACCACCCTGTACCGCAGGTGGTCGACAGATAGTCCCACCACCCTGTAACGCGGCTCGCTGCGGCTGGTCGGCAGATAGTCCCGCCACCCTGTACCGCAGCTGGTCGGCAGATAGTCCCGCCACCCTGTAACGCGGCTCGCTGCGGCTGGTCGGCAGATAGTCGGCCTCCTCAGTGGCACCGCACGCTCGTGGCGGCTGGCGCACCACCTGGGGCGGCGGCGCGACGATGCCAGCTTCTTGCAGGTGCGCTTTGAGACGCAACCTCGGACGAGTATCGACGCGACGAGCATCGACGCGCCACCAGTGCCTATCCGCGCCGGTGGCACGGCACACTAGCAGCTCGGCTGACACGCAACGCCCAGGTTGGTGCGCCTCCAGCCCTTCTGCAGCGTCTGCTGAGTCTCGCCTGCGGACTGGCCTCGCTGCGCTCGATCGTTGCACGGCCGGTAGACTGCACATCGGCTCGCTCTGGCTGGATGCTGGCTTTGGAAGCGGCTGGTCGGTGCCGCATGTCGCAGGCGCACGCCGCGTCGTCCGCCGATAATCTCGTTTTCCCAGCTTTCTGCTCCCGCTTTTCAGAGCGCAGAGTACGTGCTGAATTAAAAGCAGGGCTAGTGGCACGACGAAGATAAGCT
Organism: Imbricaverruca yamaguchii; assembly: GCA_034440575.1. Lineage (NCBI taxonomy): Eukaryota > Metazoa > Arthropoda > Thecostraca > Neoverrucidae > Imbricaverruca > Imbricaverruca yamaguchii. The sequence goes on from JAOTOL010001659.1 coordinate 1,042,148, forward strand.
GTGCAAGGCGCTTCGGTATGCATTCGCTCCATTAGGCACGGCAGACGAGGAGTGGGCAGCTGAATGGGTGTCAATTTATTACTCATGACTCCCACCGCATACTGGCTAGATGTGACGGAGTGCTACTGGGTACTGATATATACCCACCAGTCTGGGCTGCGCAGGCATGCACATGGTACATGGGTCTTGACTCCTAAATAGTTTGAATGTTTAGCATAGGACCCTACGATCCGGCACCCCAATCGATTTATGTTCTTCCTTGCCTCCATGCATTGGGCTCTCCCCAGTTATTTCAAGAATGTACCTCCCTTGGAAAATGCGATCATTGTTATCCATAAAGACGCCATCACGGGCATCGGCCGGACGAGGGCAAAAGGCGAGCCAGGTAGCTGCCGTTCTGCAGGCAAAGCATCAGGCACCATCCCACGACAGCTGACCGACCGGGACGGCGCTCTCTTGACTATCCGCGAAGGCACGATTCTTTTTGCGTGCCTTTGCAGGAATTCAAAAGCAAAAAGAGCAAAAATTGGCTCCAGTGTAGCCGAGATCAGGCACAACTGCCGGGTTGGTGTACACGTGTCAACCGTGGCTGCACTGTACCGAGGTGTCGAATTAAAAAACCTGCCACGTCGTGCGACGATTACTTTTTGTCTGACAGCAATTCCGCTCAGCTAACGCTGCGTACAGCCGCCAATCGCGGCCGCCACAGTCTGGCTGACGCTAGCCACGCATTCGTCCGATCCTGGCGCGCGCAGGTCACCTGCCATGACGACTTTGCCACGTGACCGCCCTCCAGGGTGAGCCCTGTCACCGCCCTGCCATCCCCATCGGCGCCGACGGCCCCGAGCCGGTCCCCGGCAGATGTGTGCACCAGCGTTAGAGAGTGAGCCGGTGAGCTACCGTAAGTATCCAGCGATAGCCCCGTATTCTCAGGGCTGCAGAAAGGTGTCAGCAATGCGCCAGGTGATCTAACACACCGGTACCGGCACACCATCTGACAGTACACCCGCTGCTTGCCGGCAGGCGCAGAACCTGCTTCCTCTGACGGCCGTGTCGATACCGGTACACTATCTGACAGTACCCCCGTTACCTGTCGGCAGGTACAGAGCCTGCTCCGATGCACGCACGGCCGCTACGCGAGCATATACTGGCCGTCGCTACGCAGCGACCACCGCGACTCTTCGCTGTCCAGCCGCTCGCAGCACACCATGCACACCATGGATGACCTGGACAATACCACCACCAGCCCCAGCGCCGCCGTGGAGCCCGCTGCGGCCGACTCCCTGCTCTGCCGTCGACCCGAGAAGGAGTGTCGACTGTGAGCGCGCACCTTGAACGACTGCCAAGTTGGCGGCACAGTGGCGCAATCTATAAACGACTTGGTAGCACTGCTGGCGCCACCTGCTCGGTGTGCTGTCACGTGATTCATTGTTCGTGGCGTGCGTTGTCGCGTGATCCTGTAATGGTGACAGATCTTTTGTCACGTGATCCAGTGGTGGCCACAGATGCATTGTCACGTGACTCATCGGTGGTGACATGTGCTGTCATGTAACCCAGATGTGGCAGGTGTGTTGTCACGGTATCCAGTGGCATAAAGACATAAAAAGATCGGTGCAACTATGAGCCACAAGGGCGCTTCTTGGTTGCACTCTGGACACTGAACCAGTTTCCCACGAAATCCGTCGATCAGCCCTCCCTGGAATACCGAGTGACATATGTGCTGCCACATGGTCCAGAGGTGGTGACAGTTGTGCTGCCACATGATCCAGAGGTGGTGACAGTTGTGCTGCCGCATGGTTCATAAGTGGTGACAGTTGTGCTGCCACATTTTCCAGAGGTGGTGACAGTTGTGCTGCCATATGGTCCAGAGGTGGTGAGAGTTGTGCTGCCGCTTGGTCCAGAGGTGGTGAGAGTTGTGCTGCCACATGGTCCAGAGGTGATGACAGTTGTGCTGCCGCATGGTCCAGAGGTGGTGACAGTTGTGCTGCCGCATGGCCCAGAGACGGTGACAGTTGTGCTGCCGCATGGTCCAGAGGTGGTGACAGTTGTGCTGCCGCATGGTCCAGAGGTGGTGACAGTTGTGCTGCCACATGGTCCAGAGGTGGCGACAGTTGTGCTGCCGCATGGTCCATAAGTGGTGACAGTTGTGCTGTCACATTTTCCAGAGGTGGTGACAGTTGTGCTGCCACATGGTCCAGAGGTGGTGACAGTTGTGCTGCCACATGGTCCAGAGGTGGGGACAGTTGTGCTGCCGCATGGTCCAGAGGTGGTAATAGTTGTGCTGCCGCATGGCCCAGAGACGGTGACAGTTGTACTGCCGCATGGTCCATAAGTGGTGACAGTTGTGCTGCCATATTTTCCAGAGGTGGTGACAGTTGTGCTGCCACATGGTCCAGAGGTGGTGAGAGTTGTGCTGCCACATGGTCCAGAGGTGGTGACAGTTGTGCTGCCGCATGGTCCAGAGGTGGTGACAGTTGTGCTGCCACATGGTCCAGAGGTGGTGACAGTTGTGCTGCCACATGGTCCAAAGGTGGTGACAGAACCACCTGACAGAGCCAGTCCGGAGGTGTTGCCACGTGATCCAGAGGTAATGGCACATCATATGACGGCGTGCGTGATGACAACAACCACACACTCAAAATATCGGCGGCTGGTGTTGTAGTGCCGCCGTCAGTGAGGCAGTATACACGAGCAGGTCTACCACCTGCATCGACGTGAGTTTGTAGCAAGATATGGCGGTGTCGGGGTAGTTTGTCTCCACTTCTGGAGAAGCAAATTCATCTTGATGTTGCCAGCCTGTCCTTCGCATCAAACACATGTGCTTGTCAGCAATGTTTGACTGTCACGTCCTGCCCGGACCATTCCGTCTCATTTATCGACAGCAGGAATCACAGCCGGGTCTCCTGGCGCTGAGAACCATCGGTCTTCCGTCACAGTTTTGGCACCCATCTGACTGCCATCGCAGTCTTAGCACCCATCGGTTACCTCCAGTACGGGTGGCCACTTCACCGAGGGGAGGGTGGGGACCCGTGACCCCTAATTGATAAAATGTAGTGTTTCAGAGTCACTATGCACTACGAAGTTTGCACGTAAAATACATCGTGTCCCCAGCCACTAGCTTGAAGAGAGATACTCACCTCCACGCCTCATTTCTTGCTGGCGCAATGTCTTGGTCCATAGCAAACGTTTCAGCTCTCTTGGTCTACCAGCATACGACCCGGTGGGCGGTGGCATTAACACTAGCTTTGTTCATGTAGCCCATGGTCTCTGAAAATGAGTGCGGCACCGCTCCGTGCCTGTCGTACAAGGTGCATCCTTACGTCGCTTGTACCGCTCTGTATTGTGCCGTGGAGGTGGTCCGACAGACACCTGTGCTTTCAATAGCGTAGTAGCTGGCATTGGGCACAAATGGCGGTCCCTCACGTGATCATTTCTTTGTCGACGCGCTTTCAGCTGTGTGTTGTGCTGCTCCCTGCTAAAGTGACGCCAAGGATTTCGGTTCGCGACAAGATCCAACTTTCAACTTTATGATGTCCTGAGAAACGTAATGGCTCCGGGTGCACACGACGTGTCAATGGCATTCTTTCACAATGGCGGCAGCAGCGAATCGAAAAAGAGACAAAATGTGATGTACATAACGCTGCCAAATATCCATATTATCAAACGTCCCGTGCTTGATACCGACTGGAAATCATTCGGAAAGACCAGCTTCGTCATATTTGTCATAGGCGATGTCCGTAACCACAAAATTGGAGTTGTTTCCATAGTTCCTATATGAACGCAGACAAGGCAAGTCAAGTTGCAAAAATAAAGCATGGACGCAATGTTACCTGCCATAGAAAGGCTTCCCCTGGTGCCGTCCTTGACAAGATGTACATTCGGCACCTTTCAAAGCTGTTTGTTTCAGCTCAGGCCACCGAGATCCCAAATTTGTACACTTGGATGCCAAGTTCGGAAAGTACGCCCCCACATGTTCATCTTTAAGTGTAGATGATCTGAGATGGTAGTGGTGTGCGAAAATGTTTGCTATTGTTTGTGTGTCTGTGACAGTGTTGTTGTTGTGTCTAAGTGTGATTGCTTTGCATGGCAGTCTTTGTATGTGTTGAAATGTTCTGAGTAGTGTCCAAACTTCGCCGAGAGGTGTGAATCTGTTAAATGGGGTGCAAAATTCATTCCAGGTCTTTTTGTTTATTTAATGGTCCGTCTGCATAGTGCTCTCTGATGTTTGTAGGCTGTTAGTGTTTCTGGTGTGTGGTGTCTTTCATGTATGTGGCGTGCGTGGTTCCTCGCGCGGATCGCCCGGTGGCACTCTTCGTCCCACCAGGGAGTCGCGCGAGGTTTGTGTTGGTGTCTTGGTTTTGTTCGTGGTATGTGTTCGTGTGCTGTGGTGAGGATGATGATGTTCGATAGATGAATATACGAGCATGCCCTAAACTTGACTAAAAACTAAACTGCTTTGGGAGAAATGCTCTGGATTGATGGATTTCGCTTCCCGGGTGAAAAAAAAGTACACATGCGGAGCATCACGGATGAATATAAATAAATGCCCTTCACCATGCTCTCCTCCAGTTCTTCTTATTTTTCCAATCAACATCCTGAGTGGCAAACACATGCTCATTTCAACACCAAACGTGTTTATTTTGTACATTGCATAACCAACGGGCTGCAATTGGAACATAACGTGAACATGAAGACACAACATGAACGAACATGAACAGGAACATAAGGCAATGCCGGACATAACATAAACATAACATTACATAACGAACACAACATGAATATAAAGCAATGCCGGACGTTGCACCGCCGGTATTTGGCCCGGGCGCTTACATCTTGGCCAGCCTGGCCATGAACTGCAGGACACTTCTCCGTTTTAGGTCCCAACCGGGACGGCTGCTGAGGAAGCGGGTGATCCTCATAACCCGTGACCCCTCGGCGGGTTTAGACGTTCTGAGATGAAGCGCTATGGCCAATCTGATTGTGGCCATCTCAGCTACAGTCCACCCGGACCCTGTTCTTACGTGACCACCTGTTTGCAACTGGCACGCCAGCCAATGTGGCAGGAGGGCGTCGTCGATGACGAGTCCGCTTTCCGGCTCCACGCTGCCGATCACAGGATTGCCTGAGCGGTGAGCACTCTCATCACCGTCGTTTTCTTGCGTGGAAGGCTCAGGGGCCTCGCCTTGATCTTCATGGTGAACCACTTCATCGGCATCAGCGACATCAGTCTTGACCTGACCGCCGACCGGGGTAGGTCGCTCCGCCGCCTGTCCGCCGCCGCTCGGTCGCCACCAGCTGAGTACCTAACCCGTCCGACAGACGGGATAGTGCCGTGTATATACCAGCAGTGAGCGGTGGTGGGTGGCGCACGGACATGGCCGAACAGGTGAAAAAGGCCATCTTCGAGTGCTTTAAAGATCCAGAATTCATCTCGATGTTACGCAAAACAGTTATGGCGCCAATCGTGAGATGCAGTCAAGCAAGCGGTGGCGGAAGCTGTCGCGAACAAAGACAACATGATAGAGGAACTGAAGGCTGAGCTATCCGAGGTGAGTGACGAGCTGAACCAGCTCGAGCAGTACTCGAGGCGCAACTGCCTGGATATTGCTGGCGTCCCCGAAAGTTCCGGAGAGGACACAGGACATCTAGTTATTGAGGTGGCTAGGGGAGCTGGTGTCACCTTGACGAGAAACGGCATTGATGCTAGCCATCGGGTTGGACGTCTCAGAGAAGGGAAAACGCACAAAATATTAGTCCGACTGAATTCGTATCAAAAACGCCAGGAAGTTCTTCAGGCAAGGAATCGGCTGCGATCCGATAGAGCCTGTGACATTTACATTTCTGAAAACATAACGAAGAAAAATGCCAAAACAATGTACCACGCACGCCAGCTGAAAAAGCGAGGGGTAATTGTAGCAGCTTGGACGGACAATGAGAAAATGAAAATACGAGAAAGAGAGAACGGGTCGACAAGGGTCATCCGATGCCTATCAGACCTCCCCTGCCCAGATGGGGCGAGAGTCGATCGTAGGACGACACGTCCGACTGAGTCCGCCGCTGCTGATCGCATCCCTACCCAGACGATTTCAGCTGAGTCCGCCTCTGCTGACCGAGATCCCGCCAGTGGCGCCGAATTCCAGACCAGGAGGGCCAGGAGCGGCAGAGGCGGAGCTACCCAGCGCCGGTGAGAGTGTAGCTGCGGGTGATACGAAGCATGGGCGGAGGCTAGTTCACTGGACACCGGTCTGTGAGATCGAGACGTTGCCGCCGACCACCGTGCACATACGCCTGCCGGCGATCTAAGCCGACACTGGGAACACTGGATGCGCTGCGGCGCAGTATCGGCGCGCCCGAGTGCAGCGCAGTTTGAAGCGGTGCAAGTGACACGCCCAGAGCCGAGCACCGCATCCTTACGTTAGTAATCCCACGGTGAGTAACTGTCGGGGCGCTGTCAGAGGTATGTTCTCGCAACTGGGTATAACCAGTTGCATAATGCGACCATAAAGCTGTATGTGCGTTGTTAGCGATATGCATGGTGCGAGTCATTGTATATATCTTGCTTCTGTCAAATATTTCCATACTTTGCTTCGTTGTGTGTAATGACTTATAACGGTTATGTTCATGAGCTACGCCGACCCTCGTATATTAAGGGAGGACAATGTAGAAAGTGCGCTGCCCACTACCGCTGTTCACGGAATATGCGCAACTGTCTCATTACTGTGCCTGCACCTGTCTCCACCAGTTCGTTTCGCTGTGCCCGTTTTCATGTAACATTTAAAAAAACTCTTGAACGAACCCACTCTAAATTCACATCGGTCGCGGCGCGTGGTACCAACTCACATAAACGGACACCCCGAATATAAAATGGGGACTCGTGGCACCGGTGCTAAGAAAAATGTACTCATTGAAATTTGGAACCAAACACCTGATCTCAGGATGCTCCTCATTATATTTGGTATTGAGACTAACCCCGGCCCTCCTTACGTCGACCGTGCACGAATAAAAATAAGCCACGTAAAGATAAACAGCATCACGGTCCCTGCAAGACTCGATGAGGTCGCACAATTTACAGATCAAAATAGTGTAGATATATTATTATTAACTGAGACAAAACTTAGCAACAAGGTCCACCCAAGTCTTTACAGATTAGACAAATTCCACGATCCACTGACGAGGCACAGGACTCGTCAAGGAGGTGGGGTTGCAATTTATGTAAGCACTGCACTCGCAGTCAAAAGTCTCAACCACATTGAGCTTGATGATGTGGAATGGATATGGTGTCTGGTGAAAATTAAAGATGTATCCATCATAATATGCTGAACATATCTCCCACCGAACCTGTCATCAGGCAAATATAAGTCATTTATTGACAAATTTAATGATAGCATGTACTTAGCCTTGATGTTGAACCCGCCAATAATCCTTGTCATGGGCGATTTTAATTCGGGCAATATTTTCTTGAACCAGTCGTAGGCCAAGGGAAGAGCTACCCCATTTGACTTAGATCTTCTGGAAACAATTAACACGTTGCAACTATTCCAACTTATAGACGAACAGACAAGAGTCGCGAACGAAGTACATAATCTTAGGGACTTAATCATTACTTCAAACAAAGAAATTGCTTCTGAAAGTGGTATCTTGCCTCCTTTCTCAAATATTGATCATTACCATATATTTGTAACCTTAAACGTCACCAAGTCGACTAAGCATACATATAGCAGGAAAATATGGGACTTTCACCAGCTAGACAGCGGAAAAATAATTATATTCCTTCAAAATGTACATTGGGAAGATATTTTAGGCAAAGACGTTGATGAAGCCACAAAAATGTTTTCTGACGTTATTATTAAAGTTGCAAAAGAAGCTATGCCCATAAAAATAATCAAAACCAACCGGGCAAGCAAACCATGGGTAAATTCGGAGCTAAAAAGATGTATCAGAAGACGAGACCGATTATTTAGAATTGCCAAAAGGATGCAAACATTGTTTAGTTGGAATAATCGGAAAGATGAGCGCAAAAGTGTCACCAAACTTAACAAATCACTAAAAAATAATTACATTAAGAGCCAAGTTCTGAAACTAGAAGAATGCAAACATAGTCCGCGAAAACACCATCAAATTTTAAAGGGGATAATTGGTAGCACGACGTCCCAAAGCATACCACCCCTAGATGGTCCAAATGGTCCAATTATTGATGATGCAGAGAAGGCAACACTCTTGAACGCCCATTTTGCGAAACAATCCCAATCGCCTAATAACTTGCAACTACCTTCTATGGACACACAAAATAATCATAGCATTCCAAGTTTGACAGAAATGCAAGTTACTGAAGATGAAATTCTTCAGCAACTCAACCATCTAAATCCAAATAAATCGACAGGACCTGATGAAATACCTCCCAGGCTGCTTAAACTAATCGCTATTCTTATCTACAAACCCCTTACTAAATCATTCAATAAATCGTTATCACTTGGAGTTTTCCCCAAGGAATGGAAACAAGCAAATGTGTCAACCATATTCAAAAAGAAAGGGTCATGCTCTGATCCCACAAATTATAGGCCAATTAGCCTCTTATCGTGTTTGTCCAAAATCCTAGAAAAGTTAGTTTTTAAACGAATTTATTCGCACATAACGGATAACAATATACTCTCTGAAAGGCAAAGTGGTTACCGTCCATATCATGGAACCAAACTACAGTTGCTCTACGTGACACATACGCTATATTCATCTTTAAATCGAAATCTTGACTTTACATGTATATATTTTGACATACAAAAATATTTTGATACTATATGGCATGCAGGGCTTATTTTTAAGTGCAAAAACCATTGCGGGATTGACGGCACTGCATTAATTTGGTTGCAATCATAATTACATAATAGGGATCAGCGTGTATGGGTAGGAAACAGCCTTTCACCACCAACTATCATAAGTGCGGGTTGCCCACAAGGTTCTGTCTTGGGACCCCTTTTGGTATTAATATATTTAAATGACTTGGCAGACATGATTACAAATTAAATCCTTTTTTCGCTGATGACACGTCGCTTTACGCTTCACACATACAAGGCTCACTAGAAGCACAAGAATCGATTCAAAAAGATCTCGATATTATACACGAATTTGGAACAAAATGGGGCATATAATTTAGTGCGGCAGAAACGATTCCACAAACATTCACATGTAAGAGTATCAGTAAACCGCTAAATTTCAGAATGGGGGGCCAGCCATTGCCAATCTTAGGAAATCATAAAACACCTCGGCCTTACATTTTCTTCAGACTTGCGCTTCCATAGTCACATAAACGATATTTTCCTAAAGGTCAATTGTGCACTAAGCCCCCTTTATCCTGTTGCAAGTAAGATTCCCAAACAAATCCTCTGCAACTTGCATACAATTTACATTCGGCCTCTGTTTGACTATGCAGATACTATATATGACGGACATAAAGCAATATCGGATGCACTCATACTTAAGAAATTACAAAAAAGAGCAACTAGAATAATCACAGGTGCACTATATTAAACATCATCAAGAAAAATTAGATCGTAATTAGGATTGGATGAGCTAAAAACACGGCGAGAACTTCATAAACTTCTTTTGTTCCACAAAATCAAGCACGCAGATCCGGGTCTACCAACTTATATTAGAAAACTAGTAACTGAACTACGGCATACAGTTACAGGAAGGCGTCTCAGAAATTAAACTACACTGACAGTCCCGCTAAATAGAATCGCCTTGTTCCAAAAATCGTTTTTACTGGCCACAACAAAGGTGTGGAACAATCTTCCTGAAAATTTGAGACATGAACGAAACATCAATAAATTCAAGAGGGCACTTATGGGTCGCACAGGTGCCACGATACCGCCACAATATTATTGGCTTGGTACGAAACTAGGAACACCCTGCATACAAGGTTCAGGATGGGCCTCACTGAACTAAACGCACACATTTGTCGTCAATCCTCTACATGACACATTATGCTCATGCGGCTATTCCAAACAAGATGCAATTCACTTCATATTTCACTGTCCTCTTTATGCTTACCATATAAATATTTTATTTACCAAACTCAGAAACACGTCAGATATGTTCACTAACTTAACCGAAAAGAAGATTTCACAAACGCTCATTTTTGGAAATGGTCTCGGTAAGAACCTTCAGCTGTGTGTAGCCTTAGCATTTCAGATGTTTCTTATCAACACAAAACGCTTTAACAAAAAAATTAACATACAGAACTAACCAGGTGCTGCCGGGTGCGGGCGCAGTATGAGCACCACACATGTGTGCATACTTTGTGCCGATGGGGCGTGCGGGCGGGGCGGGCGGCGATTGTTGCACCGTGTCGGTGGTCAAGTTTTATTGGATGGAAACGTTGTTGCAAGAGGCACCTCGAATTAAGACCATTCTGGTCTTTTGTGCCAATCGCAAAATTGTTCATACTCTATGTATGATGTGCTAAATAAACAAACAAACAAACAAACAAACATCATCGTCAGCATGATGAGGCCTCTTTGCTGGTGTAGCGTCGTCCTCTGAGTCCCACTGTGATGTTGGGCTGCAGGTGGGACTCCTGCAGCCTTTCCTCATCGCCATCTATGGTAGATGGCGCCTGTCGCGACGGTTGAGCTGGCTCATCGGTTCCAGATGACGACGTTGAAGAAATGTCGTAAACCTTGTTGGCGGACGTCATGATCGCGTTCTGCACGTCTGGAGCCCGTTGCCCGGTTCTCATGACATCGTAGAACCGGTACGCGGTCCCGTGTCAGACTTTGGTGTCTGTTGTTGGGCCGCCGCCGGACTGCTTCGGCACGTGCGCTGATGAGCCGGGCCACGTGACCGGGTCACGTGGCCCGGTCACGTGACCATACCCGCCGGGGGTGGCTCAGCGGCGCGTCGTGTCATGAGACAGTGAGGAATACAGGATTCGAAGGTGAAGGTCTGTGACATGGTGGCAGCGGTCGGTACGAAACCACGTGTTATGTGAGGGTTGACATTCCCTGTGTTCTATCCTTCACGACGGTTTTGTACTTTCAAGACCTGAAGTATAATTGCGTGCGTACATATGACCTCATTGAACGTTTCGTTGTCCGCCTTCCCGGCTTTTGACGACTCGAGCTCGCCTGAGATATTTATCAAGCGGTGTCAGCGTTTGGCAGAGCTGGGATCGGGTCACGTGACCCGGTCCCGTGACCCGGTCCCGTGACCCGGTCCCGTGACCCGGTCCCGTGACCCGGTCCCGTGACCATAGCCGCCGGGGGTGGCTCAGCGGCGCGTCGTGTCATGGGACAGTGAGAATACAGGATCCGAAGGTGAAGGTCTGTGACATCCCGACGCTGTGACGCCGATACGCCGCCGCCTCTTCGACGGTAGCGCCTTCTAGGGTTCCTGCCGCAGCGAGGGCGTGCGTAATGTTCACGTGGTATCTGCGACCACGGTTTCCTCTGACCAGGTTCGGATAATCAATGTGGGCGATCTCGGGAATGCTGAAGTCCAGACTCCGGGCGTCATATACGTTGAGGCTCGGCAAGAATAGGGGCTTGGCTCCCCTTTCTTCAGCAGGTGGTTTCGCAGGTGTTTGACGAAGAAGCATAATGCACGGTGTAGTTTCAAGCTGATCGGCACGCTCACTGTTTTGAAGGTCTTCCTCGTTTTTCTTCCGACGTGGGTGATGGCGAACCCGGTGTCGGTGGGCTCAGGACTGCTGAACTCCGTCAGCTTCACGGCTTGAAAAAAGCCAGGGTGATGCCCGGACGTGATCTCAAAGCTGACATACGCCATTTGTCGGAATCGCACCGCAGCTCGTCAAAGGGGTGCGCTGTCGGTTGGCCGCTGGTCGGCTCCATTGTCCACCACCAGTTTCAGCTCTTTTCGATAGCCCGGCGTACCAGCACGCGGTCCAGGTGCTCGAGGCGGTTCTCGCCGGCCAACCTGAGCTGCCGTTGACCTTGGGCTTCGACAACACGATGTTAGTTTTCTTTGATGATGGACGATATCATCACAATGACGAGCTCCAGCGTCTCCTTCCATTGAATGCCTCCCGCGGTCTCGGCCAAGTGCCCGAGCACGTACTTTAAAAATGACCGTACGGCGTTGGCCATGGCAGCTCCCTTCTCTCCAGATTCCCTGAAGATGGTTTCGATCACGATGCAGATCTGCCGTCGATTCTCAACCGAGGTTAGGATGTAGCGCCAGTCTGGTGCCCGGATGTTTAGGCGCTCCTCGAAGAGTCGAAGGAATGTTCGGTTGGACTTCGACAGCTTGACCTTGCTGTAGCTGCCAGTGATCAGGAACAGCGGGTCTCTTCCGGGAGTCATTGCCAGGGCATTCCTCAGGAGTCCTTCGTCTTGTGTATCGGTCGACGTGCCGGCGTAGGCCTGCGCCAGGCTGGTGCCACGGGACGCGATGGTCACTCGTAGGTCGGCTATCACAGAGGCGTCAAGTGGCAGCCCCAGCTCGATAACGGTGTCCAGGTCCATTGCCACCGACTGGAAGGCCTGCCTGAAGAGCTGCAGCCGGATGGCAGCACGCTCTGTGTCCGTGATTCCGCGATGTGGCGCGTGGTGCGACAGATGCCGCGCAACCACTCGCGCAGTCGTTTTTTTCAGAGGCGCTCGGCTTCAACTTTGCGCCACATCCACACACCCTTGTGATGCTGGCGTCCACACGCACGTAAGTTTTAATCCTACGCATTTCAGCTGTCTTCCAGGTCGCCAGTGGACATGGAGACTGGCCACACTGGCTCCTTATGTGACGGCCCATCCGTCTCTTGGCCACCAGGGACCCGCATGGGCAGGCCACGTGCTGGTCGTCATCGACCCACTCAGGGCCACTGGGTCCAGAGACTGTCGTCGGGTTGACGCCGTCTTCTGTGGCGGCTTCATTCTCCTGGCAGGCAACGGCAGACGAGTGAGGCGGCGATGATTGCCATTCGCCTGTGGGATTGCCCTCATCCACGAACCAGTCACGGGTGCTTGGGCCCTCCAAGCCAGAATCCAACAATGCAGCACTGTCAGGACGACGTTGCTCCGCTGTCAGCACCGTCTTCTTCTTGCCTTCTTCGGCACGTGCGGCCCAGTGCTTGGATCTTCGCCAGAGCTGGACTGGTCGTCGGATGGAGGATTGTATTCATCCGAATCGTCATCAACCACAGACGGTGAAGACGGTGGCGATTCTTTCATGCTACGCGTAGCCAAGTCGTACGGGCGAGGCATATCGTCGGTTTCTTCGGTATACTGTTTCTACGTGCTTCCTTCTGACTCCTTGACATAATTTGAGCTAGTGCAGCTCGTGTGTGTGTGTGTGTGTGTGTGTGAGTTAATTTTGCCAGCCTGCCACTGTGTGGTGATATCGGCTGGTTCCGGTTGAGAGAAGATGTGCAAGAGAGTGAGTAGCGTAGGGTAGGAGGATGAATCCGAGGTGGAGGTTTAGTAGTCGTCGAGCAGTGGTGAAGTAGCGTTGAGATGATCTTGAAGAGTAGAGCTGAGGTAGTCCGGATCGATTGAAGATGTAGAGCTGGCGCAGTAGAGTTGTTTGAGAGCCGGAGATGATGAGTCGAGAGAGAGAGATAGAGTTAGTCCGGTCGGTGCCACATTGGGGTATGGGGTATAGCGGGAGGAGGTGTTGGGGTCGGGTCATCGCCAGATTGAACATTGCAAGAATAGATATAGAACATATAGATATATATTTCTCTCTTTTTTGTTCTTTTTTTAATTTTTCTTTTCTTTTTGTTTCGTATCTTTTTTTTCCCGTTTTCCTGGTTTTGTTCATTTTCTCTTTCGTTTTTTAACATATCTTTTCCTTTGTTTTCTTTTTTACTTTTTCACATTTTTTCCATAATACGTGTAGTCTTGAGAAAGTGGAAGAGGTGTTCGTGTAATGCTGGATGGTCGTCGTTGAGGAGGGTGGTGAGGTTTAGTGGGATGTTGTTCGTGGTGCAGTAGATTGTGATATGTTGTCTTTGGTTGTTGTATTTGGTGCAGTATATGAGCATGTGTTTCACTGTGAGTGTGTGGCGACAGGTAGTGCATTGTGGTCGTGGTTGATTGAGTAGGAGGTATGAGTGTGTGAGTGCTGTGTGTCCTATGCGTAGTCGTGTTAGTGTCCGTTCTCTTAGTCCGGTGTTTTGGTTGATGGAGTGTTCGTGTTTGGGGTGTATTTCGTGTAACTGTGTTGTTATTGTATCCAATGTTTGTTGTATGTGTTTGTTAATTGCCTGTCGTACTGTGGGATAGTGGTCGGATTGTGAGTAGGGGCATTGTGCGATTTGTTGTAGTGTTGTGGCTATGTTTGCTTCTGTGTCTGCGTGTTCGTTACCGTGTATGTTTGTGTGACTTGGGATCCAGAGAAGTGTTGGCCGTTGTGGTATGGTGAGTTGTTTGTGGATGCGTAGTATTTTTGGTATGAGGGGGTGTTTGTATTTGGTGTGTGGTGCTATGCTTTGTAATGCTGATTTTGCGTCTGTGGCTATGATGTTGCGTTCAATTTTGGTGTTGTAGATGGTGCAGTATGCCGAGAAGATTGCGAAAAATTATGCTGTGTATGTGGATGCTGTGTCGTGCAGACGGGGGCCCAATTTTTACTTGTGAAGATCTGTTGAGTAGATAGAAATGGAGGTAGTGCATCAGTCTGCGTTGTATGTCGATGTTGTGTAAATGATGTAATAGTGCTGTTATGTTGATGGTGTCATAGGCTTGTTTTAGATCCAGGAAGACGGCGGTCGTGGAACGTCCCGTTGCCGCCGCTTCCTGGATGTTTGTGTTGAGGTAGGTGAGGTTGTCTAAACATGATCGATTGGGAAGGAAGCCTGATTGAATAGGAGATATTAAGTGTTGTGCTTGAATGATATAGAGGAGGCGATTTTTGACGAGACGCCGCCCAGGTAGCTCAGTTGGTTAGAGCGCTGGCCTGCACTGGTCTCTCCTGTATTGGCAACACAGGGTTCGAGTCGCTTCGCGCGCTCGCATTTAGCCCCCGGCCGGGAGTGTCAGTTGGCAGCTGGCCCGATAAGGTCGGGGACAAACTACCGGGTGGCCGTGTCGGTGCATTGGCAGCACGTTAAACTTTCGGTCTAAATTCTGCCGTTGAACTGGAGTTCATGGATCGGGTGGTGGGGCCAGGGTTCACGCAACAAGCTCTGCTTAGCAATAGAACCCTGGCTCCTCAAGCCACCCCAGCAACAACTCGGGTTAATTTTTTTAATTAAATAGTTTGTGGAAGCAGCTAGTGAGGGCAATAGGGCGATAGGAGGTGCAAAGAGTTGAGTCTGTGTTTGGTTTAGGTATGGGCAGGAGAGAAGCGTGTAGCCAGGATTGTGGGTATGTATATGTGGTCCATGCGGTGTTGTAGGTGTTAAGTAGTGTGTGCAGTGCTGATGTTGGTAGGTGTTTGAAGAAAGAATAGTGAATGTTGTCCGGTCCTACACATGTGTTACCTGTCTGTGTGATTGCTAATTGTAGTTCTGTAAGTGTAAATCTAGTGTTGTAGAGGTGTGTGCGTGTGTGTCTGATTGGGGATGGGGGGTTTCGTGCCAGCGTAGATGATCTAAGATGGTAGTGGTCTGCGAATATGTTTGCTATTGTTTGGGGGTCTGTTGTGATGTTGTTGTTGTGTCTAAGTGTGGTGGCTTTGATTGGGGGACTTTGTCGATGTTGAAATATTTTCGAAAGTGTCCAAATTTCGCCTAGAGGTGTAAATATATTAAATTTGGTGCTGAATGTGTTCCAAGAAGTCTTTTTTGCGTCTCTAATGATGGTCTTACATTGTGTTCTGAGTTGTTTGTATATTGCTAGTGTGTCTGGTGTGCGGTGTCTTTCATGTCTCTGGCGTGCGTGGTTCCTGGCGCGGATCGCCCGGTGGCAGTCATCATTTCACCAGGGAGCCGCGCGAGGTTTGTGTTGACGTCGTGGTTTGTTTGTGGTATGTGTTGGTGTGCTGTGGTGATGAGTATGTCTGCGAATTGTTCTGGTGATAGTTGGGATCTGTGGGCTGTTTGTATTGCTAAAGATTCTGAGAAAGGGTTCCAAGAGGCTTTTTTGAGGTTCCACCGGCCAGACTGGGGATTAGGGAGGCCGGTGGTAGGGATTTGGGTGAAGGTAATGGTAATGGTAGCATGGTCACTGAAGTGTGGGTCAGGGTCGGATGTCCAGGATAGGATGAGGGCCATGCGTGAAGAGGCAAGTGTGACGTCTGGGGTCGTAGGGAGGAGGGATCGGATTGGTACTAGGTAGGTTGGTGAGCCGGTGTTGAGTATTGTGAGGTTATGCTGTGTGGCTATTGCGATGAGAGTGTGTGCTCTGTGATCAGGTTGTGTTGTGCGGGTGTCCCATAGTGGGTGGTGTGAGTTGAAATCTCCGGTGAGAATGCCATGTGTGCGAATTTGGTCAAGTGCTTTAGTTAATTCCGAGAGGGTTTCTGTGTTTCGCGCGGGTGGGTCGTAAATGTTGATGAGTGTGTAAACTATGTTGTGTACATGAATTTCAGTTAATAGTATGTCTGCCGTGGTGTCGAAATGTATCAGGCGGTGAGGGGTCGTGTTCCTAATGTATGTGCATACACCGCCTGATCTGTGTGGGTTGTGCGTGTCGTGTCTGTGTATTATGTAGTGAGGAATGTTAAAGTGATATGGGTCGTGGTGTTTGAAGTGTGTTTCTTGAAAGCATAGTGCTATAGGGTTTGTTTGTAGTGCATAATGTTTAAATTCAGGCCAGTGTCCAATAAGTCCGTTTGTGTTCCATTGTATTATTTTGCTCATTGTTTGTATGTGTTAGCGCTGGTGTGTGGGCGTTTAGGTGATGGTTGTTGTTTGATTGTGCTCTTGGTTGGCCTGCGTGGCTGAGTAATTGGTGGCGTCGCGTTTGGGGGGGGGGGGGTCGTGGTGTCTGAGTCGGTTGCCCTGTGTTCTCGTTCCGTCTGCTCCTCCGGGTCTGTGTCCTGATCTGTGTGTGCGTGTGGTGTAGGTGGTCTGTCCAGTGTGTGTGTGGTGTGTGGGGATGCCCCGGTATTGTTTAAGGTTTTTACTTTTTGACAGATAATGCATTACAAAAAGGTGCACGCGTCCATTGTGCATCGAACGCTATAAAAATTATAATCTCCATTTACCAGTAACCAACTATAGGTCAAATCTTGACCAATGTTTTTCGGAAATTTTATTCAAAAACATGGGTGCATATAAGTGTTCCTAGGTCGAAAAACATGTATTTTAGGAATGTGTCGAGATAGCACTTCGCTAGAGAATTGATGTGCGATACTTTTATCAATGATACTATTGTGTGAATTTTTCAAAAAAACTTTCGAAAAAAAATATTTTTAAAAAAAATTGCATTGCTAATTTTCGACCGTTAAATTTTTTTATAAAAGTTTTTTTTTATATTTCTCTTGCACATCAATTTACTTCCTAAAAATAGTTTAGGAAATTTCGAAAAATATTTTTCTTAATCTCAAAATCCAAAAAAAGTTTCCAAACTTTTTACACCATAGCAATGGGGGGAAAGGACGATTTCTCTTACACAGTAGTTAGAGGTGGGCGAGATCTATCCATGGATGTGTAAATATTCCTCCTGGCGTACATATTACGGAAATTACGGTGCTTCGAAATTTCACGCATTTTTTTCGGATTAGGCTATGTTAACTCGAATAGTTATAACTCGAAAAGTTAATGTCCGATTTCTTAGCTAAGGGCATATTCGTGATCAGCACGTTTTTTACGTCTAGCACAACTGGTTAGAACAATTAGTTTGGTACATTAACACGAGCAGGCCTCCAAAAACTCCAAAAAGTAAACAGTTTTGGGAAAAGTGCTTTGAATTTATGGATTTCGTTTCCGGGGTGGAAAAATGTACCGTGCACGGTTTGCACGTACCAAGGCAACGCACGAAAATTAGGAGAAAATAAATATACAAGGAACTTTTGAGAAAAAAAAAATTCTCTAAAATATTGACACATTTGAAGTGCCCTAAGCGTTGATAAATATCAACATTTGCATCTTTTTGTGGACCTAACCTACCTAAAGGACACGAGCTAACAGAACCACGTTGAAAAACGTCAGAAAATATAACGGAAGCATGTTTTTCGAATGTTTTTAATTTGTGGGCGTTGATTTTTTCATATTCAACACATTTTCGAAAAAGTTGAAAAACTAGCCTAACCGCGATCAGACCATTAGATGCGCCGTGAGCAGCTGCATCTTTTACTAAGAGTACCTTTATAAAAAAATATGGCCCGATAATGTGTCAGAACCAAAAACGTTCGTAACAGGATACATATGGTCCACTTGATTTTTGAGATTCTGGTGTTATCTGGGCGTTGGAGTCTGCAAAATGTCACATTTGATCCAACTTCAGAGCATCTTAAGCGTACTTTAGGCTTGCTTAACCTAGGTTAGGGTGATCTTTTCAGATAGATTGATCTTTTTTCTTCAAAACGCACTCCTCCGATTTGACCTAAGGTCAACACCCTACTTGCAGTCAAGCAAAACTCCTCTGCAAGGATAGAAATGGCCCTTTAGGTTCATATGAGGATAGAAATGGCCCACTTGGTTTGTCGTCGGATTAGTGAGGATACATCTGGCCCCTTCGATTAACCTAACCTAGTATGGCATGGTATGCTATGAAAACGCATTTTTAAAAGCCAAAATGTTCAAGCGCTGCGCTGTGTCGCCGTAGCGGCGATTTTCAGCCGTCGGCCGCCCGTATTGACACCGCGGTGCCGGTATGAGCCGCGCGGCGCTGAACACCGAAAAGTGATTTGGGCGGGGGCGGATGTCTATTTAAAGATAGATACAGGGTTTATACGGGAAAGTTGCTCATAATTGTCTGAAGTTTGCGCCCCTGAGTGGTCGCGGCTAACTATTTTTTACATCCCCCTAGCTCTTACTTAATGGATCGATCACGTTTGGTATGTACGGAGCCGGAGCTGGAGCCGCCTGAGCCGGTACATTTTTATCGGGGCCGGAGCCGGAGCCGGAGCCGCCGAAACATTTTACTCGGAGCCGGGGTCGGAGTCGGAGTCGGAGCCGGGATACTTCCCCAGAGTCGGAGTCGGAGCCGGAGCCGTCCAAAATTTTCCCGGCTCCGCATCCCTGATGATAACACATATTCGCGAAGTTGAACCTATTCTTGTACTGGGCAGCACAGCCAACGGTTCAATCCGGGAGGCGTGGCGGTCGGATTTAACGAGCAAGCGGGGTGACATCGGCACGTTTAAGGACATGCGGTTCGTTACTCTTTGTCCGTTCCACGTTTTTATCGATTGATCCCGTAGTTCAAAGAATGCTAAATCACATGCAGTCGAAAATTTTCCGGAGAATTAATACAAAAAATATGTTTTCAAGATTTCCATGTTATGGGAATTTGTTTTGCCGAACTTCTAAGAGGTATATTTCCACTGATGAATTACTGTTAATCTATGTACCTTTCCTAAGAACACAGTATATATTTTCATTCACATACCTTACAGCATAATGGCGAAAATTGAGCTCTACAATAGTCCTGCACGTGCGGATGGTCAAATTGCCTGAGGATATAACTTTGAAACCGCTTCCCGGAGGAAAAAATAAATCACACAGCAGTAATCAGAAACATCGATTACCCCTGGGAGGAAGGTATCGTAGAAATCGGTCACATTAGGGTGTTATCCTCTGGTCGTTCTATCCACCCAGCTGTCAAATGAACCCGATTTTGTTCCATTTTGATAGTATGTAAGATAGAAAATGTCGTGTGGAAAACACGGAAGTTGAGCTGGCCAGCGACTATGGGACTAACCAATTAGTCGGTTTTACAGCGGAACTTTGCTCGCAGGTCCCAGGTCTCAGGAAAGAGACCTGGGATGAGATAGAAGGAGAAGACCTGGCATAATGATCCGTGTACATTAAAAGCGGCCACAAAATATAATTATCTCACCAGTTTTAATAATGAAATGGGATTTACTGTCGACCATGCTGAAATAAGTCAAATTAAACTTACGAGCATCAGTCAATTGCAATACGATTTATGATTTATGATTTACAATATGATTTACGTGGAGACTACACTCAGCTCTACTGTATATGGCAGCCAACGAATGAATGCCAGAGAGCAAATTGGCGCTATGGTTAAATTAGCGAAGGATGAGGTTGTTCGACATCGTCCTGAGGAACCGTAGACAAAACAACAACAAAGGCATGCTTAATCGATGTCAACCGAGTTCATCAATCTATACCTGATACTCCTGATATGCTCACACCGCACTAGTAAATATTCACAACACACCCCATGAGTAGGATGCACTCGCACCGACCTACTTGTTACTTGCCATCTATTTGGATATAGGTTTCGGAATATAAAACGGTTTAAGGAAAATTATACTAAAGCGATCTGTCTAAAATCGTTTTATTCGCACCATGAAGAACAATTTTTTTCCAAACGAAAAAGGTGAGAAAATGGAGTGACTCCAAGTCTTATTAATGCTAAAAGCTCTTCGATGTACTTTTTTTAGTTCATGTCTGGAATATTTAGTTGAAGGGAGGAATAGCTTCGAAGGCTCAAAAGCTAGTACACAGGAAAGCAAATTTCCGCTATAAAATCGACTGCTGTAAAACTAGTCAGTTTTAAAGCGGAAATTTGCTCGCAGGTACCAGGTCTCAGGAAAGAGACCTGGGACAAGATAGAGGTGTAGTGAAGGTCCTTCTTCTTGGCTCGTGATAGACTATGGACCTCAGCGTTACGATAACCCCGGGATAATTATTTCACCAGCTCGCAGCTTCCAATTTCATAGCTCTGGTCTCACATCTCTTGACACGCACCTCCAAAGCCAGCACTTC
The DNA here is from genome assembly GCA_034440575.1 of Imbricaverruca yamaguchii. Classification (NCBI taxonomy): domain Eukaryota; kingdom Metazoa; phylum Arthropoda; class Thecostraca; family Neoverrucidae; genus Imbricaverruca; species Imbricaverruca yamaguchii. Next base: position 1,062,942 of record JAOTOL010001659.1, read on the forward strand.
TATATTGAGCTATTAGTCAAACAACGGCTAAGATGCTTGAGTCGTTAATAGCGCAGCGTGATACAGGTATTAATACAATAGCTTCATATTGACAGGTCAACAATCACCCTCAATATATATCTCTACCGACATAGCGAGTCCGACAAAGCCCAAGCGTACCTTAGTACCGACGTGTGGGGCAGGGCAGGGCAGGACAGGCCGAGCCCGCCCGAGGGGCGACCGCCCGGGGGCGACCGCCCGTCTCAAGCGCCCGTCGACGAGAGAATGCCCGAGCGCCTCTCGCGGCGCGTCCCAAGCAACAGACAGTACGTCATTACCATGTGACCAACACGTCACTACTGACCGCGTGACCCGGGCATCGGCCACGAGTCGGAACAATGGCTTGCGCCGTCCATCTGACACACGTCAGCTCAGAGTCAGATATCAGAGCCGCCTCTGATGGCACCCAGAGACTGGCCTTTGTGGGGGTCGCGCGGTATTGGGGTCGGACAGTGAGCTGTCAGCATTTCACAGGATGTTGCTTAACAACAACTGACTGGCAGACGACGGTACTGTAGCCCCTGGTCTGGCTACACAGCGCCCGACTCTCTAGCGACTTACGACGTGCAAATCGCCACAGCCCACGCTCTGGTATTCACCATCATTCAGACATCATTGACACGCCTGTCCATAGGGCTTCTACATCACCCACTGACGTCACGTCACTTCACATGGCATTCACCATCTGACGACGACAGCGGTGCGCGCCGGGGTACTGGGGTCACCTTGGCTGTGACCGGGACGGCCGGTGGCTGTGGGCGCAAGCCAGGGCGGGCAATGTCCACTGACCGACCTCGTCTGGGCGTCGGCCGATAGGTATGCGACGGAGGGACACAGGGTACGTGCCGCAAGCTTGTCGGGACCGGAACGGAGTGGGTAGGGGGATGAATTTAGAGGGTTTAGATGCCCCGAAGACTAACTTCGTTACAGAGGGAGAAGTCCTGGCATAATGATTCACATACACTAAAAGCGATCACCAAATATAATTATCACGTCAGTTTTAATAACGAAATAGGTTTTACTGTCAACGATGCTGAAATAAGTAAAGTTAAACTTAAGAACATCAGTAAATTGCAATACGATTTCTGATTTACGTGGAGACTACATTCAGCTCTACTGTATATGGCAGCCGGCGAATGAATGCCGGAGAGCAAATTGGCGCTATGGTTAAACTAGCGAAGGAAGCGGTTGTAAGCCAACATCCTGAGCAACGGCAGCCAAAATAACAACACAAGTATACTTGATCGATGTTAACTACGTTGATAAATTCATACCTGACACTCCCGACATGCTCGCACCGCACAACTAGCAAATATGAACAACACACCCCATGAGTAGGACGCCGTACGCGCACCGAGTGATTTGTTACTTACCATCTATTGGGATATAGGTTTCGGAATATAAAATAGTTAAAGGAAAATTATACAAAAGCGATCCGTGTAAAATCGTTTAATTCTCACCACCAAGAAGCAATTATGTTGCATTAAAAACCTGAGAAAATTGGTCGAAACTAATTTTTATGAATAATAAAAGTTCTTCGATGTACTTGTTTAGTTCATGTCTGGAATGTTCAGTTGAGGCAAGGATCGACTTGGAAGGATCAAGAGTGGCTAGACGGGAGAGCAAATTGCCGCTGTAAAGGAAGCGTGTCCGTAACAGCCACTGCACGTGTAGGACATGTATTGTTAAATAAGCGTGGATATCGACGGCGACGTCGATTTACACAGAGACTCCCCTGCGTATAAATCAACGCAGATCTCTGTCGATATACACAGAGACCTCCACTCGTGTAAATCGACGTCCGCGTAGGTTTACGCTAATGGGCAGCTGTGTCTAAATCTACGCCTGCGTCGATTTACACCAATACACCCCCCTGTGTATATCAACGCACACCAGTGACGTCACTGAGCATACGGAGAAAAACCAAGATACCTTTACTAGAAGGTAGAAGGTAGATACCTTTTACTAGAAGGTAGATATAACTTTTCCTTCAAGCCCGCATACGTCATCCGAATGTTTTTGAATTTGGTAGTAATCTGGTTGCAGAGGATTTTTGACAAATCATGCGCAATGGTTACTATTTATTTTGAGCAAGTAAATATGTCTTCCACTAATCAGGTGGGTTATTATCTTGTTCTGTTTTTGTTTTTGCACGGTTCTTCTAGATACGGTTGGGCAAAAGGTCCGCAACAGCTGATTGTCGGTCGTAGACAATTCATCCGTCGTGAAAACCCGTTGACTTAACATGGAGCAGAAATTATAGTTTTGAAGGAGGCCTTGTACCAAATTACTAACAGTAAGGTTGAGTATATTTTGAATGATCCCGGTTCCAAATTGCTTGGTCTATTTGTTAGCAATTTATTCATAACTTCAGTCAATTTTTTTTTTTTCAGAAGCGTTTAAATCTCACTACATCAAAAATATCATGAATGCCGCTTCTGCTACGTGTGTGGCGCAGCTCCGTTTAACACGCGCCCTGGAAGGGGCGAAACCCGGCCACCCCTCCGGTTCTTCGTAAATAACTCCAGATTTTACCGGCGGATATACGCCATTGTTTGTGTACCTGCTTACAAATGACCGCCGCGTTGTTTAAGGCAAGAAAAATGCAAATCGACCGAAAAGTTTTCAAGTTAGGAGTCACTAAACTAAAAAAATGTTCTCAGCGCCGGACCACAAATATCGTCGCTGAAGCGCTTCCCGTATATCGGCAAAAAGGAAGTGTTCTTTGCAAAACCAGCGACTTGTTTGTTGTACATTGTTATGCTATATTGTTTCAAAGTCATGTCAGGTCACCGAGGTCAAGTCAAGTCAAGTTTATGACAGGTTAACAGACGCCCTGGAGGGGGATAGTGAAATCCGCCTACCCCTCCGATTTTTCGTACATAACTCTATCTTGTCCCGGTTGATACACGCCATTTTTTGCGTACCTACTTGGAAATGACCGGCGCATTGTTTGAAGTAAGAAAAATGAAAATCGGCGGAAAACTGTTCAGGTTAGGGGCCATTAAATTAAAAACAATTCGCAGCGCCAGACCACAAAAAACGGTGCTGATGCGCTTCCAGTATATTGGCAAAAGGGAACTATTTTTGACAACACTAGCGATTTCTTTGACGTATTTTGTTATGCTATATAGTTCAAAAGTCATGTCAGGTCGCCAGGGTCAAGTCAGGTCAAGTTCATGACAGGCTAATAGAACCAAACTTGGTTAACTGGAATGTTCTAAAAAAATTCAAATGACTGTCATGCGATTGATGTCACTTTACATGTTACTCCCTACACATCCCGAAATCTACTGTTTGTCATTGTGTGCCTAAGCGTTTCCATACTTTATTCATGTGTTTCACTCCTTTCTTTGCGAAGCCGATTGTGCCGAACCGCCCAACGAAGCAGTCGGGTGGGCAGCCCGGTTCCGATAACTGGAGCAGGTAATGATCTGCTAAAGTGCTCCTATATTGATGACCTGAGGTCACATGGCTGATCTGGCATCTGTATTGTATCATTAGTAATGTTCAAAACATCATTAATGCCAATTTTGGAGCATTTAAACACAATCACAGCGATCCATAACAATGACAATCCAATCCACGCAAAGGAAGAAAATTTGGATATTTTGACCTCATTTTACCTTGAAGATATTGACCTAAGGTCATGAAATTTGCACACAGTAGAGTTCACTACCGTGCCCATCCACCCTGCGAATTTCGTTGCTCTAGCCCCAGTAGGAGCCGAGATCGTGAGGGGGCGGAATCCGCCCCCCCTCCAGTGTGCGTAATTTTCCGAGGTCCTCCAGCCCGCGTGTTACTGTATCGAGATAGGCATTCAAGCTGTTTCTGCTCAGGGCCTTTGGCTCATTTGGCGGTAGTAGAAACGTTTCTGCATTAACAAGCACGAATTGTTTGTTGGAAGTGAGCAGACAACTGTGCTATATGGTTTTTTGCCATAATCTGAATTAAACTATTTTATATTCCCAAACCTATATTCTAACATGTGACAACCAAACGAACCAGTTGATATTTGAACATCCTACTTGTGAGTTGTGGGGAAATTATCTACTGTTTGGGTCATGTGAGCACGTCAGAAATATCAGGTATAGATTTATTACCTTGTTCGGCACATAATTAGTGTGTTTTTGTTATCAATCTATTTACTATTTATCCTGAAAGAGCTTCAACGGTGCCCCTTGCTACTTTAACCACAGTGTTAATGCCATCACCTGGATATATATATATATATATATATATATATATATATATATATATATATATATATATATATATATATATATATATATATATACATATATATACATGTATATTCACCATACCACAGTGATTAGATAATATGCTCACTCGAGCTTTAGAGATTAAGGCATGATGGGATTTAAATGTTGAAAGTTGTTAAAGGGTTAGGTAATGTAAATGTTCCGAAAATGGTTTTGCATGGTGAAGATATTTCAATCTTGTCTGATCTAGTGTCTGGTTCTAGGGTGTAGGAGGGGTCCTCCTCTTGGATGCATCTCTGGCAACAGCTATTGTTTCATGATTTCACTTCATGCCATCCTCACCTGCGGTGTTAAGTAAATAATAAATGAGACTGAGGAAACAATGCAGAAATATATTGTATCATGCATATCAGTCTCAGAATTCAGACTTGGTTAATGTGCAAGAGAATGGGTCCAATCCAAAGTCTGGCAGAAAGCAGCCTACTCAAGGGAAGCTTGCTCACATCATATTTTCTTGATCGATGCAAAGATGCAACCTATAAAACTGAAGATCGCAAAATCATTAAAACAATTTTTCATGACTGGGATACAATGACAGAACTAAGCACATTATCGCACAGGTATACACCGACATGGCATTTCTAACACAGCCTTTATACACTGAAGCACATATGTTTTGATACAATTATATGGACCACCCTAATGTACATCGTGCAATAAATACAGTCAACACAGGTTAGATCACAAGGTGAATGTTTGTTGTTTGCTATTACAATTTGAATGAAGAGCACATTGAAATAAGGTGAGCATAAATATGAAACCATTCAATTTGGCCCTGCGTCAACGTTCACTGGTAAGTATCGATATCCGACGAACTATCTCAGCTTACCCACGCCTTCAAGATTCGTCGCGCTCCCTTCATTTCCATCACTTGAAATATATGTGCTCTCACATGTAGGGAAATTCGCCTCTGGAAGGTGAGTACGGATTGAGACCCTGCTGGAACTTCGGGGGGGGGGCTGTAGTGTCCTATGTTAAGAGCATGAACAATCCAGCGGGGAGAGGGAAAATCTTCAAAAATAGACCAATCGCTACCTGTTAGGTATATCCCCGTGATATACGCATCTCCGTCCATGGCACCGTACTTCACAGTGAAGGGGATGTCCGGGTGAGGGACACCGTGGTCCACAATTTCCAATGAAAAATATTGGTTCTGACGTCATCAAAACGTTGCATCCATATACAGCTGTATATTTCACCAGTACGGCATCTGCCTATATGCGGCACATTCGGTTACATATCTAGTGTTCACCAAGGCCCCCTTACGGTGTATACAACGCTGCGGCAGAAAGTAAAAGAATACCGCCAATATCACCCAGCCGGTGATACAATAATTATGCGCTTAAAGTTGATAATTTCCTGTCTCCCTCCTTGAAATATAGAAATTTTGAATTGCGTGCCCATTCAAAGGATTTGTATTTCCCAAAAATTTTACTTACTGCCCTCTGAATGCCAACAAACTGAACGAAGGATAAGTGGCAAAAGTATCAGCAAGAAGTAGGCATATGGGGAAAATGTTTTTGCAATGACGGTGTTTAGTCAATCTTTGACCTTTAATATGTAAATGATGGTTATCCTGTCATTGTAGAAGGTATGGGTTGAAAACCTCAAGTTGGGGCTGCAGAGTATGGCACCTTCGATGCAGTCTTGTCTGCAGGGCAGGCTGCAGCTAGTGTGACGGGTGCAACAGATCAAGGGATAAGAGTTTTGTGGCAAATGATATTGGGGATGCAAATGTGGGCTGCCACAGTCTGGAAAGAAACAATGGGCGGTTTTACAATGGCATTTGCTCTCCCATCTAGTCCATTTTGATCTTTCCAATTAATTCCTGGCTTCAACTAAAGGATTCCAGACATGAACAAAAGTGCATATAGGATAACATTTAATATTAACCTGTTCCAGCTGGAGGGGGGTCATTGACATCCCCCATAAGGTTTTCTGTTGATTGCGAAAACTGGGAGTGGCAATGAGAGTGGGAAGCTTACTCTCCGTGTTTGGAGTTGGAGTGCAAACATATTTCGTCCAAAGTACGTTTTCATGAACATATTATTTTTTATGCATGGAATCTATTTGCTGGTAACTGACTGTACAATCATATGTACCTAGTCAGTACCTATGTAATGTGCATAAATAATACACATCATCATTTTTGGTCATATCAAGGCATAGAAACAAAGATGTGAACAATGGACTGCACCACAAGACAGGGAGATGTGATGATCAGCTCAGTTTTGTCTCATAACTCACAGTAGCAATGTGCTTTCCTTTCACTGTTGTTCTCAGTACAAGGCTGACCAAATGAAGAACTAACAAATAATTTATGTTTCAGCCTCAGCTCAGAGTGCACACCTACCTACATACACAGCCAATTCCCTGCATGATACAGACTCTGTACCACTACCTCACATGTGAGAGTTGGAAGCAATGGAGGTGTGCAAAGCAAATGATCAGTGTAGGTGTTGTGTTTGCAGTATGGCACTGGTGAACATGTATTCAAAGTTGGTAATGTTTGTCATTTAAAGAATACCTTGCATCAATTGGTTGAAAGACAGTTTTCAGAACAGGAAATGCTTATGAAGCAAGTTCCAGTAGGCGGCCTCTGGGACTCCGGAAGATGTCTCTTAAAAAGTGTTGTTTTTTCCACTATGGGGTGCCTCGAAAGCAGCTTTCACAGAATTTGTAGCGACCGGAGGCCGCTGTTCAGTGCACATGAGTAAGTTTTTGTGCATTGTTGTCAGCATTTCCATTGGTTGTGGTTTGGTGTGATGTGTGTTCAGTTGTATATGATAGATATTTGGTAATCGTAAGTAGAATAATGTATTTGGTGGATGTTTTCTTCAATGCGGGTATGAACCCAGAGTGCAAAAAATGTTTCAAGAGATGAAAATTTCTCAGGAAGTGCCTTAATTCCCACCCTGGTGGCAGCACTCCAAAATTTGCATACCATCTCCCACATCAATTTTGCATGTGCTGTCAATATTTTGAAGTCTGCCCATCTAGGGTCAACAAGTACGTTAAGGTCAAGTGAGGTCATTTCCAATAAAGTCCAACCAGTTGTCATGCTTACAACAGACAGATAAAGATATTTTGATGAAACTTTCACCATTTGCTTATCTTTAGGGATGCAATAGAACATATGAGAGGAGTTTTTCATTTCTTCCACTTTTGATTGCTTATTAATTTTGTGTAGATGTTTTTTAGAGTTCAAATTGAAGATTCTGGCTAAAGTAAGCATTTTGTATTAATGCAAGTTGACTGAACGATGTTTTTAGGTCTGCTCTATCTATTAGAAAGGGAAAATGAAAGAAAACTTGAAAACTAAAAATTTTGGAAGTAAAATGAAGATTTTTGGGTGGCAAAAAAATGGCATGTCTATGGTTGATTTTGCCTTCCTTTTCTGATTGCAATTTTTTTTTTTTTCAAGTCCCTATCTTTTTCTAGGGCCCCTAAGGATGTCATGTTTTTAGAGGAAAATTGTTGGGGGTGCCCTACTCATTGAGCATTTTCAGATGACACCAATTTCGTTTTCATGTGATGCTTAGTTTGGAGATTAGATAGTGGTCTCTATTGCCCCCTCTAGATGGGGTGTGAGGTTCTGACAGAAGAAACAGAGTGGGTTAATAAAAATGTATTTAAATCATTTTCTCAGTTTTTTCCTTGACAAAAATGTTTGGTGGTGAGAATAAAGTGCTATATGATCAACATGGTCGATGCACCCTAAAGCCCCAGAATAAAATGATTTCAGGGAGATTGCTTTCAGTATAATTTCCCTTCAGCCATTTTATATTCCAAAACCCTTAACCCACTAGATGGCTAGTGATAAATTAGTATACATGAGGATCCTTTTCTTGGTGTGTGTTGTGACTATTAGGTGTGTGGTGTGTGTATGTCAGGAGTATCAGATATGGATTTATACACTTGGTTGACATTTATTAAGTATACTTTTGTTATTTTATCTACTGTTGCTCAGGAAGTTGGCTTATATCTGCATTCTTTGTTAGTTTCACCATAGTGCAAATTTTTCATCTTGCAGTCATTCATTGACTGTCAGACACTGTGGAGCTGAGTCAGTGTCCTAAAGTTACTTCACCATTAACTGTGTGGATGAAGGAAGAAGTTGCTTGGGAATAGTGAAAGATTGGAAGAAAATAGAGGATTGCCACTTAAGGATTAAAAAGCGGAATGGCTTTCACTTCAATCACATGCATTTTACATTATTTAGCAGTTGTGTGCATGACTGTGCATACATCATGTGGCAAAATGGGAAAAACCAAAGACGAGAATGAAATACCACAACTCCATTAACTGTGCATTTACAGGCCACATGGTGAATTATTTTACACTGAGCTGAGTACAGTCTCCATGTAAATCTGAAAGCATATTGCAATTCTGCTAATGTTCATAAGTTTAATTGGACCTATTCCAGCATAGTCACCAGTAGAACTTATGTTGTTATTTAAACTGATGTGAGAATTGTATTTTGTCATCACTTAATTTATGTAGATAATTATGCCAGGTCTTCTCACTATCTTCTTTTATAGATCACTTGACCTGAGAGCAAAAAGTCACTGTAAGACAATCTGTAGTCATCTTTAGCCAAAGACCATTTGCTCTGGAAAAAGTGGCAAAATCTTGTTGTAAAGTAAGTTCATAATTAATAGAATCTCTTTCCAATATAAATCATTTTCTCTGAAACATTTTCAACATAGAACTTCTAATCTAACCTAATGCAATGTTGTTCTAATGCCTGTTCTAATGCAACTTAACTCAACCTTACCTAACCTTTTTTTAAAGATTGTTTTTCAATGCCAAAAAGAGAAGAAAAATTGAAATAAAAGACCTAACCAACCATAACCATTTTATTTGCTTCATGCACACAACATGTGTGCAGAGCCTTTTCCTTCAGAAAACTGCCATACTATGCCACCCCTGGTAGTATTAAAATAATTTTTTATCATCAGGTGTGAGATGTTGAAGCAAGAATGGTATGATGTTGAAACTGCCATGGCAATAATGCTCTTTAAAAGCTCTGGTCTTTAAAACTCAGTTCAGAGACAATTGCATACATATAACTGGTTTCAATGCTTTGAGAGATACTTAATTTGGTGATACTGATATAAATGATAGCAATACAAATGTCTATGCTATAAACTGGTATTGCATAACATAGCACATCTTAGGCAATTCCCTTACCTGGAATTGCACTACAGGGTGTTCATTATCACGATCCTGGATCCATTGTGATGAGGATAAGCATGCTACTAATAAATGGGATGCTGTTAGAAACAAAGCATGGGGCTTCACAAACATCCCAAGAAGCATGATGTCAATAGTTGTTTGGGAGGATGTCAACTCAGTATTCCATAAGTGGTATATTCCACCCTATTTCACAAATAATTTATCACTGACTATCATTGATGTCAATGGTAGGAATTGTATGGGACTAGTGCTGCTGGGTATGCCAGTGCATCATCTAAGTGCCACTGCATATTGGCCAGAGTAGCAATGGTCTGCAACATGGCAGCAGTTGACAGGGATGCAACAACAGCAGCAGTAGATAGCGATTATACTGATGTGTAGAATGGTTGTGAATGGTTGAGTGATGATAGTGGCAGTAGATGGTGAAGCAATGACAGCAGTAGTAGCTAGTGGAGTAATAGCGGCAGCAGCAGACAGTGGTGTAGTGACCACGGACAATGGTGTACCAACAGCACGCCGACGATGTTGCTCGGCGGTCTGTTCGGCCGGCGGCTTTGGCTGACCAACACAGTCAGCAGCGGCGTCCTGCTGGCGGCCGGCGACGCCATCCAGCAGCTCATCGAGTTCCGGCGCGGCGTGCATGCTGAAGTTCACTACAACTGGCGACGGACAGGTGTGTGTCATTATAACTGATGGTGTGCAGGTGTGTGCCACTACAACTGACGACAACAGGTGTGTGTGTGTGTGTGTGACCACAACTGGTGGTGTGCAGGTCTGTGCCACTACAACTGGCGACGAACAGTTGTGTGTGTTACTACAACTGTTGTGTGATGGGGCTGTGCTGATGGTGGCATTGTGTGCTGTTGTGTGATGGGGCTGGGTTAACTGTGGTGTTGTGTGCTGCTGTGTGATGGGGCTGGGTTAACTGTGGTGTTGTGTGCTGCTGTGTGATGGGGCTGGGTTAACTGTGGTGTTGTGTGCTGTTGTGTGGCGGAGCTGTGTTAAAGGTGGTGTTGTGTGCTGTTGTGTGGCGGAGCTGTGTTAACTGTGATGTTGTGTGCTGTTGCATAGCGGAGCTGTGTTAACGGTGGTGTTGTGTGCTGTTGTATAGCGGGGCTGTGTTAACAGTGGTGTTGTGTGCTGTTGTATAGCGGGGCTGTGTTAACAGTGGTGTTGTGTGATGTTGTATAGCGGGGCTGTGCTGACGGCGCTGTTGTGCGCCATTGGACGCAGGTCGGATGCTGGCCGTGGGTCTCAGCCAGGGCCCGCCCCACCACATTTGGTACACGTGGCTGGACCGGCGCCTGGTCGGCCGCACCAGACGCGTGGTCGTGCTCAAGATCGTCGCCGACCAGCTGGTGGCGGCGCCGTTCTTCGCCATCACATTCTTCCTGGGCGTGGGTCTGCTGGAGCGGGCCACGCTCACGCAGTGTTTGGCAGAGTTTCGGCGCAAGTTCCCTGAGGTGTACCTGGTCAGTACTGTCACTGTCAATGTCTCCTGGTCACGCAATCGGGGACCAGTAATCGGTCCGGGGGCTAACATATGAAGAGGGTCCTTTATTTTCGAAGGGCCCCTATATGTATCATACACACACACATACATGCACATATACAGATTATAAGTATATATATGTATATATATATATATATATATATATATATATATGTATATATATATATATGTATATTCTAGGCAAAGGTGGTTAAATATAATATGGAGTGAGTTATTGTGGAAAATTTATGGGCCATGTAGGTCTCCAATGAACATCTCCAATGAAGGTATGAATTGTATTGACTTGAATAAAAATACGAGTGCTCATCCTCCATGGTCACCATTGCTTCTTTATGTTATCTGCTACATTCATGCATGGTTTAATAGAGATGGTGTTCATGATATGGGTGGAATCGCATTGTTGCATCTTTCCAACACTCACAACGAGTGTTGAATAGATGCAACGTTCTCCATATGAGATTTGAATACCAGTTGGGAAAAGTAAGTCAAAAATTTTCGACAGGGGAAGGACCAGCAATATGTCTGACCAATTACGCCCAACACAACGTCCTGCGAGTTTTGTTTTCTTTCGTTTTGCTTGGCCGGTATAATCCAAAGCCAGAGCAACTTGTATCGCTATAGCGGCATCACCACATCTATCACTGGTGTGTTTGTTTCATCACGGCTGCTGGATCGACCATAACTGCCGGGGCAGCTGTGGTCGCCACCTATCAGGCCGTAACGTTCTCTGTCGGCTAGTAATTGCATGTTTTCAGATGGCTGTGCGACCAGATTGCGTGCGGAAGGATTTTGGATCCAGGTTTAAAAGCGTAAGCCTAAAAGCCTGTCGCGAAGCTGGAACTTGACCTTTGACCTCATCTGCTGATGAACTGTAAGGTTCCTTGAACCCATTCAACTGAATCTGCAAGATATCACGTCGCCGAATTGTCGCTTTGGTTGCATCGCGGGAGACGAGTACCCTACCGCTTCATTTTCTAATCGGCCTGCACGTCAGCCTGGCCCACGTGCTGACTGCCATCTCCTCTGGTTGCAGTTTGACTGGTGCATCTGGCCTCCGACCCAGTGGGCCAACTTCCGCTACGTGCCAGCACAGTTCCGCGTGCTCTACGTGAACTTTGTGACGGTCGCCTGGGACGTATTTCTGTCCTATATAAAGCACCGGGTAAATAATACCAAACACGTGGTGTGGTATGTGAGGAGACTAGTAAAACACACCAGACACATGCTATTATACGGCAGGCACGCGGTGGTGTGCTGCATCAAGCACACTCATCACCTTTGATCAGTGCGCTTCAATAGGCTGGAAGTAGAGTTGAGAGTTTGTTCATTCATACCTAGAAGTATATTAGGTGTTGTTAATTTGGTATATGCAATGTTTTCTATCACCTTCCACTTGTTTTCAACGACCAGATAGGTTCACGTTGTCCTTCACCTTCACAACATTACTGATGATGAATATTGTGTACGTTTTGCTCGTTGTGTACTTTAACGTGTCTGCTCAAACGTTCCAACTTACTGTAAGATCTGTTACTCGAACCACTCGGGACATTGTCCAATTCCGCGGTCCACTAGCGAAACAGTGTGGGTAGCGCCATTAGCCGTGAATGTGGATAAAGTGCATCGGGGACTACCCAAGAAACAAAATACTGTAGGATCTATTTCATGACGGTTTCAGTTTTCCTTTGCCGAGGCTACCGGTCATACATTTACATACAGTGCACAGTGATTATAACATTTTCCATAAGCAATAGGATGATAAATTACATGTTCAGTCATGGAATGCTCGCCAATATTCCTCGCATGCTCTTCGTCAATAATCTGCTACCTCTAAAGGTGCCTGGTGAAAGGTGTGGAACTTGTTGGTTGGTTATTAGGTTCTGGAGTCATCAGCAAACCTGGTTTTCGGCGAGGTGACTTGCATGGTGTTTGCATGTCTGTTTGGGAAGGACATTGTTGATCTCGGGTCCCCCATCAGGACGGAAACGTGTGTATTGCCTTTAGACATAATGGCACGGCTGCCATTATTTGGCGCTGCCCCGTCGGCCTCTGACAACTGCACCGCCAGCCGACATGCGTTTGCGTGCCACCGACCGACCGAAGGTCGTGCTCTCAATATGTTGTGTAGTGACAGTAATCAGTCGGCATGGTTGTGGGTAGCATTGGTCCTCCCTGTCCTGCAAGACGAGACTCGGGTCGGCACTCCCATTTGGTTGCTGCGTGGAAGAGTCGGCTGGCAACTGGTGCCATCGTGTTGGGAGATGGCGGCCACGAGGCAGAGTCGGACTATTCGGCAAAGACTAATGGAAGCAATTGCCCAATGCTGGGTTACCAAGTGTAAGCTCCACATCAAGTGCAGTCACGCCAGCTGATTTATTTTGCTTCCAGTGTTTACTATCGCCTCTCGAGGTGGTTAAAAAACGTCAAACTTGAATCCCTGCAAAGACTAAAGTCAACGACGGCTTGAAAGGGACGGCTCCATTTCTCTTCTAAAACGTGCATTTCAGTTAATATTATCTTTAAATTCCACCTGAAATTACGCCGAAACATTTCTTTCTCATGCAGATTCTTCCCTGCTTTAATGTAGAACTTCAATTTCTACAAAATGTAGTTATCTGGTTGAAAACTGGAGATCTCGCGGCAATTGTTATACATCAGCAGCGTCACAAGTGTAGGGATATCATGTATGCCACCATGTCTGGCGATAGATGTGCCCATATTCTGGTAAATGAATTGTTTGTTCTGCTGTTAACAATATCAGAAAATGTAAATAATCGAGAACATTTCTAATAACTGAGTCCCATTTCATAATAGCTTCTCCGAATGAGCATCATGATTATTTTATCACTCGATAGCCTCGTCTGGCATCTGTGCCGAAAATTCGAGAGTGCAGTCCATACGTCATGCGTGTAGTGCACTCTGAAGTACCGCCAAAACATACATCCCAGGTATGCGCAAAGCATGAAAACACGATACCAAATTGAAGTTTGGTAGCGTAGACATTCTTTGACGGTTAAAGCCCCCCTGTACCCGGTATACACAAGACAGAGACAGACGGACATATCCTTCTTAGCGAAGGACGATTCGTGCCAGAATACGTGTCCTCTGACCGTTCATAGTGTTGTCATGTTCATACTGGCCGTTCATAGTGTTGTCATGTTCATACTGGCCGTTCATAGTGTTGTCATGTTCATACTGGCCGTTTATAGTGTTGTCAATCTGACTGTTCATAGCTTGTCACTATGATCTGACCGTTCATAGTGACAAGATCTTGGTCTGATTCAGGGTGTTTATAAGACGATCGCCTGCCATGTGAAGAGGTACACCCTTTTCCAGTCTGTGTACCCTTGGCCAGCAGATGTCCCAGTAGTCTTTGACGAACCTCTTGTGATGAATGCCCACCGGGTAATGGACGGGGAAACACCAGCTATTGCAGCACAACTGTTTCCTTACAGGACCATCTAGTCAAAGTCTCTTGTGACGTCACCGGTCGAGAGATGAAACCAGTTGAGTACTCCTGTGACGTCACCTATCGAGAGCTGAAGCCAGTCGAGGACTCCTGTGACGTCACCTGTCGAGAGCTGAAGCCAGTCGAGGACTCCTGTGGCGTCACCGGTCGAGGGCTGAAGCTGGTGGAGGTCCCTTGCGACACTGCTGCTGGCCGAACAGAGTGCAGTGAGGTGTTGCGACAGAGAGGAGACCTTGTAGGGGCGGGTGGCTCAGTCAGCTGATGGCGTTCGGTTAGCAATCGGCGTCCCGGTAGGCGCCGGCCACCAGCAAGTGATAGCTTAGTGGTGATAGCATCAGTGTTGGAATTTCGATCATTGTGTCGTTATGAGTTGCACATGCCCTCGTTGCGTAGGCCATGCGCGGCGTTGCGATAACTTCTCATAGTCGAATATGTGTGAATGGGCAAATGTACTGAATATTATTTTACTCATTGTTGCCGACCAGCGTTCCCTACGTGTATCGTATCGTACAAACCAAAGTTCAACTCAGCTGCCAATTGTTTCCTTCCAGTGCTTATGGTATATCATTGTGCACCTTTCAATGGAACCTGGGTGTCCGCATGAGAAAACGTCAACGGTTCGGCTTTTAACAGCTTGACCAAATGTCAACAACTTGACAGGGCATGTCCCAATGTCCTACCAATGCCTTCGCGTGCCTCGGTGTTGAATGTATATCTTGTCCATGATATTTTCTCGACATCGGCGTCATTCTTAAGGATACCATAAGTGTTACAACCTTTCTGCGGGAAGCTTGGGCAGGATAACTGCGGGTCAGGCTCACGTCATACCGGCGCGGCATTAGCTTAGTACGGAGACGGCGACCAAAGTCAGTCACAGCACGGCCATCAACGGGCCCACCTACTCTACCATGGTCAGTCCGACGGTTGTCATGGTCCCGTCTACTCTACCATGGTCGGCCCGATGGTTGTCATGGTCCCGTCTACTCTACCATGGTCGGCCCGATGGTTGTCATGGTCCCACCTACTCTACCATGGTCGGCCCGACGGTTGTCATGGTCCCGCCTACTCTGCCATGGTCGGTCCGACGGTTGTCATGGTCCCACCTACTCTACCATGGTCGGCCCGATGGTTGTCATGGTCCCACCTACTCTACCATGGTCGGTCCGACGGTTGTCATGGTCCCACCTACTCTACCATGGTCGGCCCGACGGTTGTCATGGTCCCGTCTACTCTGCCATGGTCGGTCCGACGGTTGTCATGGTCCCACCTACTCTACCATGGTCGGCCCGATGGTTGTCATGGTCCCACCTACTCTACCATGGTCGGTCCGACGGTTGTCATGGTCCCACCTACTCTACCATGGTCGGCCCGATGGTTGTCATGGTCCCACCTACTCTACCATGGTCGGTCCGACGGTTGTCATGGTCCCACCTACTCTACCATGGTCGGCCCGATGGTTGTCATGGTCCACCTACTCTGCCATGGTCGGTCCGACGGTTGTCATGGTCCCACCTACTCTACCATGGTCGGCCCGATGGTTGTCATGGTCCCACCTACTCTGCCATGGTCGGTCCGACGGTTGTCATGGTCCCACCTACTCTACCATGGTCGGCCCGACGGTTGTCATGGTCCCGCCTACTCTGCCATGGTCGGCCCGATGGTTGTCATGGTCCCACCTACTCTACCATGGTCGGCCCGATGGTTGTCATGGTCCCACCTACTCTACCATGGTCGGCCCGATGGTTGTCATGGTTGGGCGCGAATGATCAACCCTGGTCGATGCGTCCTAAATATGCGTCGTGTACTCACGCCAACAAAGGTAGGATATAAGCGCCAAACATTTTTATCTTCTCTTAACACACCATCATGAAGTGCACTAGCGTATTGTGACCCCAGTCTTCCAATTTACTCCACGTCGATACGTCCACACCTGGCCTGACTGACGAAGTTATGGGCGCTGTATAACCTTTGCAGTTGATGCGCCCCAAAACCCCAATAACACCAACGATGCGCCCTAAAGCCCAAATAGCTAACTAACGGTTGTCATGGTCCCACCTGCTCCACCATGGTCGGTCAGACGGCTGTCATGGTCACACCTGTTATGTCATGGTCAGCCCGACGGTTGTTATGGTCCAACCTGTTCTGCCATGGTTTACCCGACGTTTGTCGCATGCGTTTAGCTACCGTGCAGCATGAGAACAAATTATGAAGAAATATATTATAAACAGTACGTAACATGGTCATTCACGAACATCATATATTCGCAGATCAGAAGTAAAGCGAGCTTTGTTACTTTGCAGAAATAAGCAAAACTGCGGGGTTCACGTGTTGCCGTTCTTACGAATTTCAGGAAACAGCGTTGGATTTATTGGGTGATTAGTGGATCTAGGGGGCACGGGGACCATGCCCCCAAGCGGCCTGAAGAGGGGGGGGGCTAACCTATGGCCTCCGACAAACGGGACTGCAAACGATCTCAAGATATCGGTTTGGTGGCAAATACTAGGCCATGCCTATAAAACTATCCAGGTGGGACGGCTATTGCAAAATGGGGAACATCAATGACATCCAGGGTTCATTTATTACCAAAGTTCTCAACGTCCGAAGTGTGAAATAAAGGCCAAAATGTCTTCGATGGGGTACGTTCACAATAACCAATGTTCATAACCTCCAAAAACTGGCTTCAGAGAGAGAGATAGCGTTCATGACGTCCAAGGTTAATTTAGTGCCAAAGTTCATAACGTCCAAAAAATTGTTCCTCAGCTGTCTGCTGGACGAACCAGCCGAACATTGGCAGTGAATTCGTGGAGCTGTCTCCGCTTGCTGTGAACAGGTGGCAGCAGTGTGCGATTATTGTCGCATGGCACCTCGCAAATGTGTTGCCAAATGTGGTTTTGTGGTTTCTTCGGGCGTGTGTTATGAAATTGTCTCCAGTTACTCCAGGGGACGAACACATTTCCGAGGGTCATCTTCGGTGGGAAAATTCGTTGAACGGGTGAAGGAGTTGCGCGCGAGAATACTGAGAGGCAACTTTTCCTTCGAAAAGAGCTCCTTTGACTGGACAGTCCGTTGTAAAGGGGTGCGGAACGTCATTCCCGGTCGGAGGTGTGTGTGTGTGTGCGCGCGCGTGTGTGTGTGTGTGTGTGTGTGTGTGTGCGTGTGTGTGTGTGTGTGTGTGATTGAATTTCGCCAGCCTGCCACCGTGTGGTGATGTCGGCTGGTTCCGGTTGTTGGGAGGTGTGAGAGAGTGAGCAGCGTAGGGTAGGAGAATTAAGTGCAGGGAGGATGGGTTAGTTGATTTGTTGAGCGATGTTGAAGTAGAGTTAGAGGCGTCTTGAAGAGTAGAGTTAAGCTGGTCCAGGTCACTTGGAGATGTAGAGATGGCGTAGTAGAGTTGCTTGAGAGCCGGCTATGATGTAGCCGAGCAGAAATGTCAGTCTGGTCGGTGCCATATTGGGATATAGGGTGCAATGGGGATTGGAGTAGGGTCATCGCCATATGTTTAACATTGCTAGAACGTTTTTGGGGATATTGGATCGATTTTTATATTTCTTTTTTGAAGCATTTTTTCCGATTTTTTTCTTTCACTTTTTAATATATCTTTTTCTCTTTTTTTTGTTTTCTTTTCTTTCCACGTTTTTTCCTTTTCCTCTTCACAATTGTTTGATTATGCGTGTGATATTGAGGAACTGGAAGTGGTGTTCGTGTAATTCTGGATGGTCGTTGAGCAGCGTGGTGAGGTTCAGTGGGATTTTGTGTGTGGTGCAATAGTTTGTGATATGTTGTCTTTAGTTGTTGTATTTGTTGCAGTATATGAGTATGTGTTTGATTGCGAGGGTTCGATGGGATGTTGTGCATTGTAATCGTTCTCGATTTAGTGGGAGGTAGGAGTGTTTGAGTGTTATGTGTCCTATGCATCCTATGCGTAGTCGTGTTCGTGTTCGTTCTTTTAGTATGTTGTTTTGGTTAATGGAGTGCCAGTATTCGTGGTTGGGGTGTATTTCGTGTAATTGTGTTAGTGTTGTATCCCATGTTGTGTTGTGGTTGATTGGAGTTTAAGGGCGCGTCGACATCTAGGGTTATTTTGCGCCCATAACTAAATTGTAGTCAATATACGGTGCTGCTATCATAGCTTGTTATCATTATTCACGGGTTGGGGCAAGCTCACCTCAAGGCGAGCTTGTCGAATGAAGAGAAGGTGAAAAAGCCAAGCAGCTTGGAAAACCCGTAGGTAAAAACCAAGCACAATTTGTATGGAGAACCGTCCGTTATGGCTAAATTGGATCGGTCTCTGCCTACCTAGGGTGATATGGCCTATATGTATGTGTGTTGCGACGACGGAGATGATGGCGCTTCGGCTTTTAAATTACTTTCTCAAGTTTGGTACTGTGTAAGAATGAAAATAGTAGCTCAATGAGCTCTGGGTGTTCGTCACCGAGAAGAGTTGTCAATGTAAGTGGGAACTGGTGCCGGGCAATGTAAGAAAGAAGAAGGCGTCGCTATAACTGGTTGGCTGGGCAGAAAGGTAAGAAATGATCAGCAGAATTACGAACATCACATGTCTGGCAAGGCGAACCGCGGCGAGGTCGGCGGAAGAGGTAATCATGAGAAAGTATAATGTGTCAGAGTCGAAGTCGGGCCAGGAGGATTTCATGAGAGCGGGTGTGTTGCCGGGAAGAGGGTCATTTGGCGAGAAGGGGTTTGGTGTGATACAAAGGCGTAGTATTGTGGTTTCAGCAGGTCTGAAAATATGTGTTAAATAGGTGGTTGGTGATGGACAAAGGGTCACTGGGGAGAACTGGGATGTTGGGGGTGGGTGGGAGGTCAATGGCTCGACGGACGAGCTCGTCCGTCCGCTCGTTGCCCAGAATCCCCATGTGGCCAGGGACCCAGAGCAGTGTGAGTTGTAGGGGTGGGAATGGCCGAGTCGTTAGGGTGTCGGGCTATGGGTACCAAAGGTCCCTGGTTCGACACTAGCGCCACTCAGGACATTCCCCAATCCCGTGGCCCACCGGCGAAACAGTGTGGGCGGCGCCATTAGCCGTGAATGTGCATAAAGTGTGTCGCGAACCACCCAATAAACAAACAGTGTGAGTTGTAGGTGAGCGTGGTGTGTGTGTGTGTGATAGAGTCGACCGATACCGTGGAATGAGGGATGAGTGGTGTTGTGAATGGCTGCTATAGCATCGATGGATGATGGACGATGATGTGGATGGATGGATGCGGTGATGTGATTTTGTACAATGTGCTGCAGACAGGCGTGAATAGCGACTAATTCTGAAGTGTCTTGGGTCTGGGCTCTGAGGGCGGGGGCAATGAGAGGCCTCGGGGGGGCTGGGTTGGACGTGGGCCCTGAGGGGGCGATGGACAGGGGCGGCGTGGACGAAGCCCTGGCTCGAGGCGAGGCAGCCTGACGGCGGAGTGGGCGTCGGGCCTCATGGGTCCTGGAGTTGGGGGCCAGATGCCGGGAGTGAGACCAGCCCTCCGATGGGCCCGAGTGTGGGGCGGGGCTCTTGACTATCGGCTTGTCCTGATAGGAGAGCCGACCGTCAGCGGAGCCCACGCGGGGGGCCCTGGGGTCAGAGGGGACGGGGCTCATGGCTGTCGGCTTAACCATATGGGATAGCCGACCGTCAGAGGACTGCGAGGGTCCTGGGGTCAGAGGGGCCTGGGTCTGGCGCACGGTGCTCGGTCAACGGAGGGGCGGCCCAGCGACGAGTGGGGGCCGGAGGGTTGAGGGGTCCTCCATGGGAACGGGGTGTGCGGTTGGCGGAGGAGGAGGCGGGTAGTAGGGCGAGGGGTCAAAGTTTGGTGGTCCCTGGGGGTGTTGAGTAGCCCCTGCGGGAGTTGGCCACAGGGCCCGTCTTGTGCGGGGTCGTCCCTCAGGGACTGGGGGCGAGGGCGGCGACCCGCGCTGGAGGGTCATACGCCTCGTCTGCCGCTCTTTGGCCTCGAGCCACACGGGACATCTCGGCGAAGATGCGGGGTTGGGCAGGGCGACTCGCAGGTACCCCGCCATGATGAAGGGGGCGGGGTGAGCGTTCGGAAGCCCAGCTTAATGACCGGGCCAGGTCTCATGCGGCGACCGAGGCGTACCACCGCGCATACCCCCTGGGAGGTCAGCTCCTCGAGGAGCTCTTCCTCCGAGAGCTCGGAGAGCTCGGGGGCATACGCCGTGGTGCAGGTCAGGTTAAGACGATCCTCCCGCCAGTTGGACCGTGGCATCAGCGCCCAGAAACCTCCCCACGTTTAGGAGGCACCGGGCCTGAGTGGCGTCCCTCACTCGGACGAGCAGTGACCCGGAGCGGAGGACTTTCGCCGAAGCCACTCCCCCCGTCCATATGTCCAGCTTCCTCGCTATTATGAACGGGGAGGATCGGGACCAGGAGTCATCCTCCCTGGTGACCAGGACGAAAGACTCTCCCTCTGGATGGTCGCGGGGGGACCGGAGGGGGGAGGGATTCCCGGGCATACCGGGGTAGGCGGGGGTGTGGTGTCCTACATAGGTGGCGGGTTGTGTTTGAGTGAGGCTGTGAATGGGGAAGGGTACCCTGAAGGGATCCTAACAAGATAGGCGCCCTGAGGGGGTGCTGTAAGGAGAGGTGTGAAGAGAGCTGTCGTGCGAAAAGGGGAAGAAAGATACAGAGTTGTGTAGGGATGGGAAAATCGGTCACAGGCGGGGGCAGTCACGCTCTGCGAGCGCTAGCCCGATCCATTGAAACAGAAAGTTATCTGTGGCCGATTCTAACCTATTGGGTGGGATGAGGCAAAACAATCAGAGCTGGCCGCTGTTACACGTCGGTTTCCCGACAGCGTTCGAGAGCACCGTTGGGACGAAGGGGGTTGGGAGGGGGATCTACACCAGGTATTCTGGCGAGCTACAGACTGGTGGCGGCGACCGGTTAAGCGGCAGCCAACCAACTAGTGGTCCCGGCGGCTGACGTCACCCGGGGTGGGGCGGAGCTTCCCGTAGATGCCCTAATAAGGACACCTACGAGAGAGCTGGGAGAGGGTGGGTGGGTCTTGGGGCATCGTGTGACCTATCGCCAGAGTCAACTGGGTCTTTTCGGATCTCCTCTTTCTCCTCTTGATCCGAGAGAAATCTTCCTTCCGACAACTAGAAGCTCCAGCGCGGCCACCCCTTCCTCAGCGGACACACTAGAAGCTCCAGCGCGGTGACCTCTTCCTCGGCGGCCGCCGCGGCGCAGCATCACGAACACCATCATGAACACCACGGCCACGGCCACCAGCGGCAGCAGGCTGACCAGGCCAGAGAGGGCGGCCGCCATCCGGCCTGGCCGCGCGGCTCCGTTCAGAAGTTGTGCTGGTGCGAAGTGAAGGCATCTTTGAAAGGGGAGCCCACCTCGTCGAAAGGTCGGCACACCGATGTTGGTATCTTGAAGATCTTTATCTTTAATCATCTCTTATCTCTCTATCTTTATCTTTATCTTGAAATGACTGTACGGGCAAAGTACATGAAGGCAATGGACAGACCAAAATGAATTGGGGCCACATTCCATTGGCTCCCATGTTAGAAGTTGAAATAATTGCGGGGGTTGGTCAAGCAAACATTGAGGTGGCAGCCCCCTCAAAGATATATAAAACAACAACCCTGAGTTGAAGGACTGGCAAGTGGTAGCGAATCGGCGAGAGGTAGTAGCGTTATCAGCTAGGGTATGTTGCAAGGGTTGATCTAATGGGGGAAGATAAATTCGCGCCCCTTATGACCCGAAGGATGCCTCTCTTGGAGGCTCCAGTGTACCCTCTCCCTCCAAATACTCAGCGGCTCGTCGGCCTGGGAACGGCAGTCCCCTGAGAGTCCAAACGCACGCCGCGAATTTTTCGGCGAAAGTCACCCCTCAGACAAAAACAAATGCTGCTCCTCTGGTAGATCGGAGTGTACCCCGTCAAAATGTTCTGGACCAAGATCCGCCCCTCTGGAGAAATGACGCCTCCTTGGCAAAATCATGAATCTCTCAGTAGTATGGTGTAGGGGGAGGGGTTTGTACCTCCATGGATCTTCCGCTCAATCCTCTGCGGATTGGTGAGTACGCTGAAGTGTACTCTCCATTCAATTGTGCAAACCACTCCACCTGAAAATATCAGCCACATATCTAAAGAGCAAGGAGGGTGGGGCGAAAACAGAACCGCCTATTGGAGGCCTTTTCTTTAATGGTGAAACTGCCCCCTCAATACTTGCTTCCCCCACTCGCAATAATTTCAACTTTTAGCATGGGAGCGTATGTAATGTGACCCCTCTATTCATTTTGGTCTGCCTACTGCCTTCATGTACTTTACCCTCTTCGATCGTTTTAAGAATTCAACAGGTGTGCCACTGCCGACTCTTTCGGCAAAATGGGTTCCCTTCCACAGACTTCTTCACTTCGCATCACGAGAAATTTGGAACGAAGCGTAATAAATCAATAAGGAAGGAACGGTAAGGCCCCTTGATCAATTCTGTATCATGGAAGGCAGATGCAATCCTCCTGGGGTGGCTGAATCAATTGGGAAAAATGCCAATACGAAATGCGTACGCAGAACTCCTACAGGCGCACGGCCTAAAACCGGCCGCGGTTCCCTGCTTTTATTTACCCGCCGCTAGGTGCCAGGTTGGTGCCGCTGATACGCGCAGATGAAAGGCGCCGACGCGGAGTTTCCAATCCAGGAGTACATCATCCATGACTCGGCTGCAACCACAATCAGGTTTTGCAAACTGTACCAGATTTCTAGTTCAATCTATTATCAATTTGGTTTGGGACGGTGATGTCACTTGAGAATGCGAATTATATTTTAAAACCTGGATAAGCTTTCAACTGTGGCGCAGCGAAGACATCAGGCCGGACAAGGGGGAGGGGGTGCGGCCGGGGGCGAGGCGCTGACTGGGTGCTGACTGGGCGATGCTGTTGCACGTGATGGAGGGGGTGGAATTTCTTGCACGTACATCTCTGGAATTCGTGGAGAACTACAAAGGATCATTGCCCGAAGACAGGGACAGATTACTGGCGGAGTTTATAGACAATCAACTAAAATGTGACGATAATTATGCAGTGAAGGTAGAATTTTTGCCAGGTAACGCTCTAAAGTGTCTGTGCATGAGTCCATGGTCCATTGTTCATGCAACTGTGCGTGAGTCCATTGTTTTTGTGGTGCCTATCTTGGCCATTGTATGTATTGCTTACAGTTTTCATTAGTAGTTGTATGTAGCATCATGCTGTTAGGTTAAATTATGGTAAGTTTTATTTGGTACATATTGCAATCAAGGTAAATGTTGATTGTTGTTAACATTTTTTAAATACAATGCTTTTTGATCTGAGTAAGATGATGCAACCACTTATTTTATCTGCACATGATTGCTTTTCACTTGGGAAAGGAATTCATAATCACAATCTTCACTTCATAAATGCAGTCCACAGCTTATAATTATACATACCTGGTGTGCCACAGACATGATATAGAAGATATTCAACACTGCACTTCAGGTAATACTCTTGGACACCAAAAACTTCATGTTTCTGCCTTAATTGGACATTTATTCTGAAGAAGGAATACTTGCATTCAGACTAGCCTGCAACCTTCAATCAATCTAACTTAATCATTGATTAGCCTAACCTAACCACCTAGGTTAGGTTAGGCTAAGAAATGAATGAGCCACAGCCAGGACAATGCCATTAATGCATGCACCTGTTACATCATCAATCATATTGACCACTGTTGACTGAAAAGTAATCATTTGTTGATCAAATAAATGGTTACATAGCATTACTCACATCAAAAGGCATTGTAGGTATCGCAAAAATGAACAAAAATCAACCTTTGCCTTGATTGCAATATTTACCTTTTATTTTAGGCACTTTGACTTCAGATATGATATATATGATACTAGCAGTTTCATAATGTGAATGGTGTGAACACCCATTTCTGTTGCAAGTGCTTGCATTTCAGTTTGCAAGAGCTTGAAGTTTCAGAGGAAAAATATTTCCAAAGTGGTGGAATATCATCCATGTTTCTGCAATCCAACAGAGTTCATTCTACTTTCAGACTGGGACTGGTTCAATGTTAGTCGGCCATTGGACTTTTCTCTTGACTTGGATAACAAGCTTGTAGTTTTGGATTTCTTCACTTATTGCTGTATCAACTGCCTTCATATTTTGCCAACTCTGCATCAGCTGGAAGAAGACCACTCAATTGAAGATGGACTTGTCATTGTAAGATGGTATCTACTTCAACTTATCCCCTAGACTATGTACATGATCATTTCCAATTGACAGTTTGCCATTTGCTTTGTTCACATAGAACAGCATTTCTTGACAGCCAATTGAATTGATTGAAACTCCAATCACTAACTGAATCATGCATGGAAGAAGCACACTTGCTCATAGCAAAACACTGTGTTCTTTGCATGGGGTGGCTGTGAAATTCAGGAAGGTGTATGGAAAGCCTGCAGTCTCTTATTTCTGGAATAGATCTGTGGAGTATGCTTATTGCATCAATTTTTGGAAGGGAATGTGCAGAGATGCATATATTAGCTGGGAAGCTCTAACATATCTTTGCTGGGGACCAACTTCATAGGTTTCAACTACAAACCTTGGAGACATTGGGAAAGGAGGTGGAACAAATCTACCATGGGGGGAACTGATCACACATAAATATATACACTGAAACCTCTGATGCTTTCCAAAAGTGGGCAATGTGAATTTTACCCCACATTAGAGATATATCCGACCCCTCCTTTTTGTGAGGGGTGTGGGACTTCCTGCTTTTAGAACAGTACCAATGGGTGCTCAGTTGAATGTGAGTACATTCACATCCCTGTGAGACTTGTCTGTGGTATCTTGTAACCATTTGCCATCCATCAGATATTTCAATTTTATTTTATTTTGTGTTTTGCTGCATCCTTGTCTTTCTTTTTGCCATGTGTTTCCATTTTCTTGCAACACATGCATGGTATGATGCTTTCCATGACTAATCAGCCTCACATGTTGGGATCATAGCCAAGTAGTTCAGTGTAGATGAGACTTATGACATCTCTCACATGGCAGAACATGAGAGAGCATGGACAGAAGTGGCAATGCCACCACCCTTCATCTGATAATAATGGGTACTACATGACCAATGAAGTTGATGTGCCCTAAAGCTCAAATAACTAACTAAGGCACATTAAAACATCCCTGTTGCACAAATGGCCCTGTCACTGGGTATAAATTAATTGGAACCAAAGCTAACTTTACTGGCTCAATGTCTGAGGTTGTGCACTGGCCCTGCCTACCTAGTTTGTCTTTGGATTACCATCAGAGACATTGTTGATATGTGATTTCATGCACCTGTGCTAAATTGGCCACCAGCTGAGCATTCTTGACCTCATCAACACAGCCACCCTATGCTGCACAGGTGGGTGTGCATTCAGCCAAGTTTGAGAATGAGCGCCAGGCAGACAACATTGCTGCCGCTTTGGAACGCCATCGCATCCTCCACCCAGTGGTCAACGACAGCCAGCTGCAGCTGTGGAACCAACTGGGCATCACCTGCTGGCCAACCATAGTCATCATCGGTGAGGTGGTCATTTGACACCCTCCCTCTTGGTTGGTTGGTTGGTTATTGGTTTTACAACACATCGACCATTGAGTCATGTTGCGTCGCCAATCCCTCACGCTGATTGGTCGCGGGCGAAGAGTAGTGGCAGGCGAGACTCGAACTCACAACCTTTAGATTGTGAGACAAGCAACTTACCCCTAGGCTACTCATCCCCCTCCCTCTTGGTCAACTCATCCACTCACTATGTGCTGCATTCCTTCTTATCCAGGTCTTATACTCTGATACAGCACCCAGTTTGGTGCTGAATCATTCCCCATCTGGTCTGGTTCTTCCCTCTCAGCTGCATTCTTCCCCCAAGTCAGATTCTTCCCGAGTCTTGTCCTTCATGCTTCCTTCTGATTTGGACCCATCCGTGGTGTCCATAGGTGATCTCAGAGAGATATCATGTGGAACTTGGTCAAACTCAGGTGCTGTTGGCATCTGGGCTAAATTGTGCACCAGTTCAGATGTCTTGGATTAGCTTTTGCGACACTTGCATCTGCCAGATTTCCGGGCACATCGGCCATAAATAGGCACCAGGGGTTGACGTCTGGGAAGGGACTGGGAAGCTCTGATGACCAAATATGTGATCAGAAGTTGGGCTTTCGTACGTGGCGGTTTGTGGTGGTTTGGTGACCCTATGGCGGCGAGACCCAACCGACCATCCCTGCTACAGTTACTGTGGTGACCCTATGGTGACTGGTGGTGGTACTAGTCTGTAGGTGAGGTGTGACCAGCTGGTGATATGGTGACTTGCAGCAGTGCTAGTCTGTTGGTGAGGTGTGACCACCAGGTGGTGATTTGGCGACCATGTGGTGACTGGTGGTGGTACTAGTCTGTTGGTGGGGTGTGACCAGGTGGTGATGTGGTGAGTGGTTTTGGTACTAGTCCTTCAGTGAGGTGTGACCTGGTGGTGAGGTGGTGATGGTGCTAGTCCATCAGTGAGTTGTGACCGGGTGGCAATGTGGTGACTGTCTATGAGGTGTGACTGGGTAGTGAGGTGGTAATGTGGTGACTGGCAGTGGTGCTAGTCTGTCTGTGAGGTGTGACTGGGTGGTGATGTGGTGGCTGTCAGTGAGGTGTGACTGGGTGGTGATGTGGTGGCTGAGTGGGTGTGACTGGCGGTGGTGCTAGTCCGTGACTGTGAGGTGTGACCGGGTGGTGATATGGTGGCTGTCAGTGAGGTGTGACTGCATGATGATGTGGTGGCTGTCTGTGAGGTGCGACTGGGTGGTGATGTGGTGACTGTGAGGTGTGACCGGGTGGTGATATGGTGGCTGTCAGTGAGGTGTGACTGGGTGGTGATGTGGTGACTGTCTGTGGGGTGTGACTGGGTGGTGATGTGGTGGCTGTCAGTGAGGTGTGACTGCGTGGTGAGGTGGTGACTGTCGGTGAGGTGTGACTGGGTGGTGATGTGGTGGCTGTCAGTGAGGTGTGACTGCGTAGTGAGGTGGTGATGTGGTGACTGGCGGTGGTGCTAGTCCGTCGGTGAGGTGTGACTGGGTGGTGATGTGGTGGCTGTCAGTGAGGTGTGACTGCGTGGTGAGGTGGTGATGTGGTGACTGGCGGTGGTGCTAGTCCGTCGGTGAGGTGTGACTGGGTGGTGACGTGGTGCGGCAGGGCCCGGCCGGCGGCCCATACTTCAGCTGGTCGGTGAGGCGGACGTCGACCTGGTGAAAGTGGTGACGGCTGCGGCGCTGCGGCGGCTGCGGGGCCAGCTCAGCACAGTCGGTCTGCCGGTGTCACCCACCGCCCGCCTGGCTGCCGCCGGCCCGCTCCGGTTCCCCGGCAAACTGTGCGTCCTGCACGACCGCCGACTGGTGATCAGCGACTCGGGACACCACCGCCTGCTGGTGACGGACAGCAGTGGTGCAGTGCTGGTGAGGCTACACTCCTCTGGTCGTCTATACGCGGCCGTCTATAGTGGTGCCGGGCTGGTGACGCTGCACCCCTCTAGTCGTCCATACGCGGCCCAGATGAATCCGCATGCGACAGGACAGCATCAGCAGGAAAGCACCGGCTAAGACCTGAGCGAGCGCTAGGCCCTAGGACAATATATTGTGTTGTAAATGACCACAAATGGTGGGCAAAGAAATGTAAAGAATAAACTGTATCGAACGCACTGATTTTCAAATAGCATATCGTTCGGGCTCTGGAAATTCCGCCGTCAAGCGAAGATCGTGTGGACAAACATCGCGAATATGTCGGATTAAATGTTCTCATGGCGACTGCTAATCAGAATTTAAAGCATGGGCTTAATTCTAAGTCAAGAAAGACTGATTGTAAAGTGCAGAGCACCATTACAAACTTATGAGAGCTTTATAAGTGTGACAGTCATGCCGAGTCAGACGTGGCTGGGTCTGGTCAGGCCACCCATATGAAGCCTTTATAAGTGTGACAGTCATGCCGAGTTGGACCAGGCTGGGTCTGGTCAGGCCACCCATATGAAGCCTTTATAAGTGTGACAGTCATGCCGAGTTGGACCAGGCTGGGTCTGGTCAGGCCACCCATATGAAGCCTTTATAAGTGTGACAGTCATGCCGAGTTGGACCAGGCTGGGTCTTGTCAGGCCACCCATATGAAGCCTTTATAAGTGTGACAGTCATGCCGAGTTGGACCAGGCTGGGTCTGGTCAGGCCACCCATATGAAGCCTTTATAAGTGTGACAGTCATGCCGAGTTGGACCAGGCTGGGTCTGGTCAGGCCACCCATATGAAGGCTTTATAAGTGTGACAGTCATGCCGAGTTGGACCAGGCTGGGTCTGGTCAGGCCACCCATATGAAGGCTTTATAAGTGTGACAGTCATGCCGAGTTGGACCAGGCTGGGTCTGGTCAGGCCACCCATATGAAGCCTTTATAAGTGTGATAGTCATGCTGAGTTGGACCAGGCTGGGTCTGGTCAGGCCACCCATATGAAGCCTTTATAAGTGTGACAGTCATGCTGAGTTGGACCAGGCCACATCCCAAGCTATCTAAGCTAACCCTATAACTGACCTCATTTAGTTCGCATCACGGCTACTTCAGAGCGTAGTCAAAGATGGCTCTTAGGAAACTGGTAATCCTAAGAAGCATCCTTGAGTATTAGCTCTAAGTAGCCGCAATCTCTATATGTACCGTAGTCATCAACAGGGCATGGACAAATTAGTTCATTTGGGCTGGTAGTATGGCGCCTGAGTCATGTAGTAATAGTCCTTTCAGTCACACAATGCGATTATGTAGAGAGATGTGGCGAGTGGAGGGATGAGAAAGTGATGCATGACTGGATTTAACCTGGCTCAATAATCGTCCTTGGGTAATCCTTCGAGGACAGCAAATTATTAAGCAACATCCTCGCTAGTTTGTTTATAACATGGCGTACGTCAACAAATTATCGCGCAGCACTCATAAAACTCGAGTGTGTCACAATTGTAGTTTATGGTGGCACTATTGCCAGAACTTGCTCCATGGGAGCATTACAGCTGTCATTCAACTGTGCTTTGGGGTTAAGGGAAAAGAAACACTCGAATTATTGAGGACAAAGATTCTTGTAATAGCCAGTTCCCTTCATGCCTTGCTGATTCTGATTCAAAATACTTTATTCACTTCTTCCATCCCCTCCCCCTGTCAGTTCATGCGTTCATCTTGTGGACGTTGCCGAAGGGGTGGCGATAGTGGGAATTTGTTCTGCCAAGTGCGGTAGCCTCAGCAGCCTAGTGATATGGACTGATGTCCGGCGTAGTACAGCCGTACTCTTGATGCACGGTTGTACTGTAGATGCCGTATGCCGTCCAGTGCTGCTACTGTAGCCAGTGTGTGCTCCGTCGGCAGCGTGTGATCGGCGGGCCGACGCCCGGCTACTGCGACGGCCGACTGGACGAGGCCAAGTTCAGCGGTCCGCAGGGGGTGGCCGCCGTCGGAGACGTGGTGTATGTCGCGGACACGGAGAACCACGCGGTCAGGAAGGTAGGCGCTACACGGAGAACCACGCCATCAGGAAGGTAGGCGCTACACGGAGAACCACGCCGTCAGGAAGGTAGGCGCTACACGGAGAACCACGCCGTCAGGAAGGTAGGCGCTACACGGAGAACCACGCCGTCAGGAAGGTAGGCGCTACACGGAGAACCACACCGTCAGGAAGGTAGGCGCTGACCGGAGAACCACGCCGTCAGGAAGGTAGGCGCTACACGGAGAACCACGCCGTCAGGGAGGTAGGCGCTACACGGAGAACCACACCGTCAGGAAGGTAGGCGCTACACGGAGAACCACGCCGTCAGGAGGGTAGGCGCTACACGGAGAACCACGCCGTCAGGGAGGTAGGCGCTACACGGAGAACCACGCCGTCAGGAAGGTAGGCGCTACACGGATAACCACGCCGTCAGGAAGGTAGGCGCTACACGGAGAACCACGCCGTCAGGAAGGTAGGCGCTACACGGAGAACCACGCCGTCAGGAAGGTAGGCGCTACACGGAGAACCACACTGTCAGGAAGGTAGGCGCTACACGGAGAACCACGCCGTCAGGAAGGTAGGCGATACACGGAGAACCACGCCGTCAGGAAGGTAGGTGATACACGGAGAATCACGCCGTCAGGAGGGTAGGCGCTGACCGGACCGACGCCAGCCGACTGAGTCACGTTAGGGAGTATGGCAGCGAGCCGGCCCAGAGCCGGCTTTGGCCTAAACAAGAGCTCTCTTCCAACGTTTTGTGGGCCTGTGTTTGTCCATGTGTTTTGTGCACTAGGGGAAAATGCTATGATGCAACATTGCTGAGGTAGTAGGTGTAGGAGGTCGAGGACAGAGCGAGAGAGATAGGTATTTATGTGTGTATATATATATATATATATATATATATATATATATATATATATATATATATATATATATATATATATATATATATATAGCTAGTTATAATCAGGGGTGCGGAGCCGGAGCCGTAGCCGCCGCGACATTTTACTCAGCCGGAGCCGGGATACTTCCCCGGAGTCGGAGCCGGAGCCGGAGCCGTGCAAGGTCCCGGCTCCGCATCCATGGTTATAATATATAAATAGATATAATAGGTAAATAGATAAATGGTGGATGATGGCAGATGATGGATATGTTAAATGGATAATATAGTGATAATATATGTAGGTGATGAATGGCAGATACATGCTATATAGGTGATATGTTATATATATATATATATATATATATATATATATATATATATATATATATATTTATATAAATCATTCCTAAATTGATAGCTACAAAAATAGGAAATGAGTTGTAGAGAGGAATTGTGTTCATTCTCGATTGATGCGCCCGTCCCTTGCGACCAGTTCAAGGGCATTTGTCCCAGAAGTACGGAAAACCACAGCTTTACAGGTTTCATTATCATTGATTCATTTAACTTAATTATGCTTTTTCACTGTGACTGAATATTCTTATACACGCACATGTGTTTTCATTCCTATCTTGACCAGATTAGGTTGGGTGCATGGCGCCAGATCGACTGACCTGATTTCACCTGGTAAGACTTTGTATTTATCATCTTTATCCTCACATGTTCCTGTCATCGATATATCACTTGCGTAACCACAGCATGCTCACCTCTTGTGACGCAACAAACAAATAAGTGCAAAAGTTTTTGTGCCCAAATACGCAAATGCAGCTGCAAGTTACAGTATTTGGATGCATATTTTAGATGAGCGATTATGTTTGTGTGATGTGTGTGTCCAGGTGGACCTGGCTGCCGGCCGGGTGGAGACCATAGCCGGCACCGGCCGGCGGGGCAGCGACACGGCCGGCGGCGGTGACGCGCACCAGGCCATCGCCTCGCCCTGGGACGTATGTGTCGCCGACGGCCGGCTGTTGGTGGCCATGGCCGGTCTGCACCAGATCTGGACCATCTTCCTGCACCCCGGCCGGCTGCTCGGAAAACGGTCAGCGACACACGTACACGTCACAGGTCACACGACACAATAATCGCAACGTTTGTACAACAATCACGTCATAGTGTGTGAGTCATACCGTTTGTGCTCGCAAACGATCTAGCTTTGTTGAACGTGATTTAACTAGCATGGTGTTTGTTTACAATCACATCATTTGTTAGCAAGCAGTGGGATTCCATAAAAACAGCAAAACTGGTTATCGTCTGGTTCAGATGTCTAAAACCGCGTTCGGTACCAGCTTTGCACTGCCGGCTCTAGTATATATATTTATATATATAATATATGTAATGTGTGTATATTTATATATATATATATATATATATATATATATATATATATATATATATATATATATATATTAGCTGTTTGTGTGCATATCTTGTTCCTTGCTCTCACATTCTCTATTATGCATTGCATAGTGGGCATATCCCTTCTTCTTCCCAACATCGACTTAGTTTCCGATCTTCCACCTATGCACTGGCGTATATGCACTGGTCCGTGGTGACTCGCTGCTCTGTAGTCCTGTACTCGGTGGGGGGTGCCCAGTCTGTATTCTGTGGGGGTGCCCAGTCTGTATTCTGTGGGGTGCCCAGTCCTGTACTCGGTGGGGGTGCCCAGTCCTGTACTCGGTGGGGGGTGCCCAGTCTGTACTCGGTGGGAGTTGACCAGTCTGCAGTGAGTGGTGGATTGTGGCCGGTCCACACTCGGTGGTGACGGGTAGCCGGTTTGTATTTTGTGGGGAGGTGAAACTGGGCAGTCGTGGCGGTACAGGAGAGTGCGGCAGACGTGGTGACGCTCGTGCGGCCGGGAGGTGGCAGACGTGGTGACGCTCGTGCCGCCGCCAGAGACTGTGCGGCTGGCACCGTGGTGGCACTGGCCGGCTCCGGACACGAGGCCAACCGCAACAACTCGTACCCGCACCGCGCCGCGTTCGCCCAGCCGTCGGGGGTGACGTGGGATGAGGCTGGCGGACGGCTGCTGGTGGCCGACAGCGAGAGCTCGAGCGTGCGCCAGGTGGCGCTGGACACCGGCGCCGTGCGGGCCGTGGTGGGCGGCGCCCGCGACCCCACGGTACGTCTGTCCGCCACCCGCCACCCTCCACCCCACGTCCCACCTTCAAGCCAATGGTGCCACC
Organism: Imbricaverruca yamaguchii; assembly: GCA_034440575.1. Lineage (NCBI taxonomy): Eukaryota > Metazoa > Arthropoda > Thecostraca > Neoverrucidae > Imbricaverruca > Imbricaverruca yamaguchii. The sequence goes on from JAOTOL010001659.1 coordinate 1,096,059, forward strand.
GGGCTCCGTATGCTAGCATCTTGTCGGACTGTGAACGTCTGTAAGCTGCAGACGACCACGGCTGGTGGCGTGTTTTACCCGGCCAGTCATCACACGATTTCTATTGTCACCCGGCTACCGAAATCACCTCGTACAATGTGACTGCCGTGTGCTGCCTTGATTGGCTACCACTCTGGCACCTTTGGTCAGTAGCATACAAGCTAAATTCCTCCACAAGTTTGCATAGCGTATTTAGATGGGCGCTGTATAACCACTGCAGTTGATGCGCCCTAAAACCCAAATAACTAACATAGCGTATTTAGACACTCCCGTGTCTAGGTTTCATTCCCAAAGCTGCATGTTTGTGTGTTTATCTGTGAATGTATCTGACCGTCGGGTGGGCTCAGACTGGCCCGTGCCCGGCGGTAGTGTCCGGTGGCCTTTGTAGCCGGGATGCCGCGGACGAGTGCTGACCTGACCGGACGGCAACAGGACCTGTTCGGATTCGGGGACGTGGATTCTGGCGGTGGTGCGGTCCTGCTGCAACACCCCATGGGTGTGTCGTGGAGTCCGACCGAGGGTGCGCTGTACGTGGCCGACACATACAACCACAAAGTGAAGCGGGTCCAGCCAGACGGAAAACGTTGGAGCTGCCACAGTGTAGCCGGCGGACAGCGCGGCGACAGCGTCGGACCAGTGCAACAGGCCAGGGTGGGTGCACTCGGCTTGTGAGGGACACTGTACCAGGCCAGGGTGGGGACACTCGGCCTGTGAGGGACGCTGTACCAGGCTGGAGTGGTTACATTGTGACGGGGGGGGGGACACTGCACCAGGCTGGAGTGATTACATTGTGACGGGGAGAGGCGCTGTACTAGACTGGAGTGTTTGCATTGTGACGGGAGGGACGCTGCACCAGGCTGGAGTGGTTACATTGTGACGGAGAGGGACGCTGTACTAGGCTGGAGTGGTTATATTGTGACGGGGAGGGACGCTGTACCAGGCTGGAGCGATTATATTTTGACGGGGAAGGACGCTGTACTAAGTTGGAGCAGTTATATTATGACGGGAGGGACGCTGTACCAGGCTGGAGTGGTTATATTGTGACGGGGAGGGACGCTGTGCCAGGCTGGAGTGGCTATATTGTGACGGGGAGGGGCGCTGTACCAGGCTGGAGTGGTTATATTGTGACTGGGAGGGACGCTGTACCAGGCTGGAGTGGTTATATTGTGACGGGGAGGGACGCTGCACCAGGCTGGAGTGGTTACATTGTGACGGAGAAAGGCGCTGTATCATGCTGGAGTGGTTGCATTGTGACGGGGAGAGGCGCTGTACCAGGCTGGAGTGGTTACATTGTGACGGGGAGAGGCGCTGCACCAGGCTGGAGTGGTTACATTGTGACGGGGAGAGGCGCTGTACCAGGCTGGAGTGGTTACATTGTGACGGGGAGAGGCGCTGTACTAGGCTGGAGTGGTTATATTGTGACGGGGAGAGGCGCTGTACCAGGCTGGAGTGGTTATATTGTGACGGGGAGGGACGCTGTACCAGGTTGGAGTGTTTACATTGTGACGGGGAGAGGCGCTGTACTAGGCTGGAGTGGTTACATTGTGACGGGGGGTACACTGCACCAGGCTGGAGTGATTACATTGTGACGGGGAGAGGCGCTGTACCAAGCTGGAGTGGTTATATTGTGACAGAGAGAGAGGCGCTGTACCAGGCTGGAGTGGTTACATTGTGACGGGGAGGGACGCTGTACCAGGCTGAAGTGGTTACATTGTGACGGAGAGAGGCGCTGTACCAGGCTGGAGTGGTTACATTGTGACTGGGAGAGGCGCTACACCAGGCTGGAGTGGTTATATTGTGGCGGGGAGGGGCGCTATACCAGGCTGGAGTAGTTACATTGTGACGGGGAGGCACGCTGTACCAGGCTGGAGTGGTTATATTGTGACGGGGAGGGACGCTGTACCAGGCTGGAGTGGTTATATTGTGACGGGGGGGGGCGCTGTACCAGGCTGGAGTGGTTACATTGTGACGGGGAGAGGCGCTGTACCAGGCTGGAGTAGTTACATTGTGACGGAGAGAGGCGCTGTACCAGGCTGGAGTGGTTACATTGTGACGGGGAGGGACGCTGTACCAGGCTGGAGTGGTTATATTGTGACGGGGAGGGACGCTGTACCAGGCAATCTCCTCCCAGGATCTGACCAGGGTACACTCGGCCATGTAGGGGTGCTGCATTTGCGATTGATAGATTTTCGATTGATACATTTGCGATTGATCCGAAGGTACTGTTTTTTTTAGCAAAACTCACTTATGCAGTATATTCTCGTTGCATATCCGTAAACTTTCGGAAATTCTGAATGCAAGCGAATGCTGTTCAATGTTCGGTCAGTATGCAAGCGTGCTCAGAATACACGTGATTAGCAACTTGGGGTATGAATTGGCGACAGTTGTTTGAAAATGTCTGCACGTTTCGTCTAATGAGAGCCACGTGGTCAGTGTGATGGCAACGGTGACAAAGCTGCTGTTCGGCAGTTCAACGAGCCCAGCGATGTGGTGGTGGAGCCTTCTGGAGACGTGTTGGTGGTCGACTCAGGAAATCACTGTATCAAGCGGCTGTGTCTCTCTACCGACACGGTCCACCGGGTACGTATTGTAGGTGGCAAATGTAAGGGCAGAAACTCCGACCAGAATTGGCAGGCTCTGAGCTGTTCTTTGGGTCTTTTATACTTAGGCTGGTCTTTCATGTCGTCTGTCAGTTCATGTATGTATTTTTAAAACCATCTTAGCTTTTTAAGAAACCTAATGGTGATAATTATCGGGCACCTTGTAAAACTCGTTTCAACATTCCAGCCAGCAGTTGTCACGTGCATATATGTAGCAATTTCATGATAAATCTATATATTTCATATTCGAGAATTATTTCCAACATTTCTCTAATGTGTGTTGCTGAAACCGGAAAGCCATCGATTATGTTAGGTGTCTCCATTTCTGTGATATACAACTTTCAAACGTAAGACTTGCAAGAATGAGGAATTCTGGTTGAAGCGCCCTAAAAACGAAATAACTAGCAACAGAGTGATAAAAGTGTGTTGGTTTCGCCATATATCAAACGGTATGGCTGAAACCAGGTAATAATGACCAACACAGGTTGCTCCCAGTCACAACAAAACATGTTATGGGTTCAGGTTGGAGATGAATGCGAGGCAGGACACGATAATAAGGCAGACTATTTAGGTATGCTGATTTTTAAAATAAATTACCAAGCGTGGAACTTCATGTGCGTTTCGCATTACCAACGCAAGCCGAATAAGTTCCAAGATTTAACATGAGGCAATATACATTGCTTCTGGAATACTGAATGGATGAGCGTTTCGTGGTCGTAGTTTTGCTTCTTCCTTATCTTGAGGATATTAAATGATTGGTATTAATCTGTGTTTAAGACTTGTTTAGAAGCCATCATGTTGGTGGTATTAATACCTGCCAATAAAAGAAGAAATCTTGATCAGAGGATTCATTTCAATCCATTTTCTGGAGTCACCGAGGCTTTCCAAATTGGGGTAACCCGCCTATTTTAAATCCAAATTACACAGAAAATAGTCGATTGCTCTATGTGCAAAACAAACAATCTGTGTCCACACTGGAATCGGTGTCCACCTTACGTGGCCGGTGTCCGCACTACGGGATCAATGTCTACACAATGTCAGTGTCTGCACTGGGATAGGTGTCCACACTGCAAGATCAGTGTCCATACTACAGGGTCAGTGCCAGCACCACGGGGTCGGTGTTGGCACTACAGGGTCGGTGTTGACACTACAGGGTCGGTGTTGACACTACAGGGTCGGTGTTGACACTACATGGTCGGTGTTGACACTACAGGGTCGGTGTTGACACTGCAGAGTCGCGAGTGTCCATTATCCACAGTATGGGTCGGCGTCCTTACCACAGGGTCGGCGTCAACACTTGACTCAATGTTCACAATGTTTACAACGTCGATTTCCACACTACGTGGTCGCTTCACCCGCCGGCGTGTGGCCGGGGGTGGTCGGCCAACAGAAGACTGCGCTAACTCGACGTGCGCGCCGGCCCTCTGATGTTCGAAGGGAGCCCGATCCGTGTATACTGCATGACCGATGCAGATGACACACCCTTACAGCCATGTTACCAGCTATTGAGGCCTATCCTGACCAGCATCCTCGTTCAAGACCATTTCTAGTGAAGCCCCACGGCGATAACTCATTTCCAGCCCTGGGAAAAGCCAGGAGACGGAGCTTTAAATACGTTTTACTATTTCAGCTGGATGTGCGGATGCCCCAGGATGCTCCCGACCGACCAGACGCGTTCAGTGCGTCGGCAGTTTTCAAGTCGGCTGGTGGCGACATTTCTGTACAAATTGAGCTAGTCTTTTCTGGCGTCGCTCTGACAGAGGGCGCTCCGCATAACTGGAAGTTTGACCTTCTACGTGAGTACTGAAAATAAAATTGCATGACACTGTTACTTCTAATATTTTCTGGGAAGTGGAAAGTAGATACAGGGGAAAAATCAGTGTGGTTTTCCATTACGTGGTGTCCCATATCACCAGAGAAGACGGCCTAAAAGCAAGTGGCAGAATTACCTACACTTGCTCGGGATGTGGGCAATTATGTTGGATCCATATCGCCTAACTCATTTTATTGCTCAAAATCACTTCTGTTTCCCAAAAAGCGATAGGTCGGGTGAGAAACTTTATATTGCCCGAAATCGTCGTGCTGCCTTGCATTTCTTTTCTTTCCCTCCATCTGTTCCGTTCAGCTTTCAGTAGCTTCCTAAGCATTCACACCCATGTATGAGACAGCAGTCCTAAGCTTGCAGCTCTGTCCCGGAATGTTAATGTCAGCGAGAGCTAGCAAGCAATAATCCTTTTTTGATGTTCTGCTTGTTTGTCTACTAATGCTCAAGATCTTGAATGCAGTACATTATCCAGATAAATAAGTGATATCAAATTACAGAAAAAAATATCCATGAAAGGCACCATTGAGAAATTAACCCTTGTGAGTGTTCTTCTGAGTTTCCCTGTTCGGTGCTCAAGCACATTCTGCAACGCTTCTTTGTTGAATTGTGCGTGCTTTATGACGCATTCAAATAGACAGATGTATCACTAGTTAATCCATTATTTTTATAGGGGAATGGTCACTCGTCCGCAGAGCGATATTTCTCCAGAACGGTGCTACGTATATGACCAAAATCCAAGTGTGACCTTCCCCTGGGGCGTCCATTTCTATCGTCGGGCCTCCATCGGACGTTTTTTGTAGCGGGCACACTCGAGCCTTCCGGAAGAGAGTATTTCATTGAAAATTCCAGAAGTATGTGGTTGAATATTCCCAATGGTGCCTCGTTTTCCGATTTCGGGCGTCGTGCTCCGATCGGAGAGGGCATTGCACCCTTGTATCCCCAGTGCACCTCTGAATCCGACTAGTGGAGCTTAGTGACTTTAATGACTCCGAACCTTGCGACTCCGGCTGTATTGCATTGTGTTGTACTGCGGCTGGCTGTTGTGTGATAATACAGTAGGCAGGCAATCGACAGACCCTGTCTACGTTGCGTTGTACCGTGCTGTGCCGTGACCGGGTGTTGTGTGTGTCCACAGCTGACCGTTGTGTTGTATTGTGCCGTGACCGGGTGTTGTGTGTGTCCGCAGCTGACTGCTGTGTTGTGTTGTGCCGTGACCGGGTGCTGTGTGTGTCCGCAGCTGACTGCTGCGTTGTGTTGTATTGTGCTGTGACCGGGTGCTGTGTGTGGCCGCAGCTGACTGCTGTGTTGTGTTGTATTGTGCCGTGACCGGGTGTTGTGTGTGTCCGCAGCTGACTGCTGTGTTGTGTTGTATTGTGCTGTGACCGGGTGCTGTGTGTGGCCGCAGCTGACTGTTGTGTTGTGTTGTGTTGTGCCGTGACCGGGTGTTCTATCCGCAGCTGACTTGTATTGTGTCGTGACCAGGTGTTGTGTGTGTCCGCAACTGACTGCTGTGCTGTGTTGTATTGTGCTGTGACCTGGTGCTTTGTGCGGCCGCAGCTGACTGTTGTGTTGTGTTGTGTTGTGCCGTGCCGTGACCGGGTGCTGTGTGTGGCCGCAGCGGACTGTTGTGTTGTATTGTGTTGTGTTGTGCCGTGACCGGGTGTTGTGTGTGGCCGCAGCTGACTGTTGTGTTATGCCGTGGCCGGGTGCTGACTTGTATTGTGTCGTGACCAGGTGTTGTGTGTGTCCGCAACTGACTGCTGTGTTGTGTTGTATTGTGCTGTAACTTGGTGCTTTGTGCGGCCGCAGCTGACTGTTGTGTTGTGTTGTGTTGTGCCGTGACCGGATGTTGTGTGTGTCCACAGATGACTGTTGTGTTGTGTTGTGCCGTGACCGGGTGCTGTGTGTGGCCGCAGCTGACTGTTCTGTTGTGTTGTGTTGTGTTGTGCCGTGACCGGGTGTTGTGTGTGGCCGCAGCTGACTGTTGTGTTTTGCCGTGGCCGGGTGTTGTGTGTGTCCACAGCTGACTGTTGTGTTGTGTTGTGTTGTGCCGTGACCGGGTGTTGTGTGTGGCCGCAGCTGACTGTTGTGTTGTGCCGTGGCCGGGTGTTGTGTGTGTCCACAGCTGACTGTTGTGTTGTGTTGTGCCGTGACCGGGTGCTGTGTGTGGCCGCAGCTAACTGTTGTGTTGTGCCGTGGCCGGGTGTTGTGTGTGTCCGCAGCTGACTGTTGTGTTGTGCTGTGGCCGGGTGCTATGTTGTATTGTGCCGTGACCGGGTGTTGTGTGTGTCCACAGCTGACTGTTGTGTTGTGTTGTGCCGTGACCGTGTGTTGGGTGTGGCTGAAGCTGACTGTTGTGTTATGCCGTGACCGGGTGTTGTGTGTGTCCACAGCTGACTGTTCTGTTGTGTTGTGTTGTGCCGTGACCGGGTGCTGTGTGTGGCCGCAGCTGACTGTTCTGTTGTGTTGTGTTGTGTTGTGCCGTGACCGGGTGTTGTGTGTGGCCGCAGCTGACTGTTGTGTTGTGCCGTGGCCGGGTGTTGTGTGTGTCCACAGCTGACTGTTGTGTTGTGTTGTGCCGTGGCCGGGTGTTGTGTGTGTCCACAGCTGACTGTTGTGTTGTGTTGTGCCGTGACCGGGTGCTATGTTGTGTTGTGTCGTGATCGTGTGTTGTGTGTTTTTGGTGGGGCGGGTGTTGTGTGTGTCCACAGCTGACTGTTGTGTTGTGTTGTGCCGTGACCGGGTGCTATGTTGTGTTGTGTCGTGATCGTGTGTTGTGTGTGGCCGCAGCTGACTGTTGCGTTGTGCCGTGACCGGGTGTTGTGTGTCCGCAGCTGACGGCTGGTCAGCAGCTCCCAACAGCGGCCGTCTGGCGGGCCTGCTAAGCTGTCGACTGACACCGCCCAGCCTGGTGTCGGCCGGTCGGACGGCGCTGACGCTGCGACTGCGGCTGTTCCTCTGCTCGCCGGCCGGTCTCTGCTTCCCCCGCGCCATCACCCTGAAGCTGGAGATAGAGACGGATGAGATAGCCTCCGCCGGGCCCCTGGAGGCACGTCTGCTGGTCACCGCTGACTCGGCTGTCCTGCAGCTGTGACTATTCAGCGGTCAGACTGTGGGGAGTATTCGTGTAATGACACGAATACCCGGACTGTGCATTCGTGTCTTGGACAGTTTACGGTGTCGGATGCAGCTTCCCTTTGCTGGTGAGACGGGTTTTGGCATAGCTGCTGGATGTACACTAATGCTTCCACTTGTTGAAATTTTTACGTTTGTAGAATGATAGGCTATAACTTTTATAAATGTGCGGCGTGTTTTTTACACTGTGTAAGATGGCCTTACACTGGGTCATGTATAGCGATTTTATTGATGCTGCCTTCCAAAAGAGACATTGTTAATCGCGGTTCAGGAGAACGAAGACGACATAAACTGTTGACGCATATCAGCGTCCATGACCTCATGATGTTTAACGATGCTTTTATTCCATAATATGAGAATACGCTGTGAAAATTATTTACAAACTGATTGCATATTCGGTGCATAAATAAGGGTTTTGATCAAGGCTATGAGCTAAATAGTTCTCAGTGATCCACGTTTGTTTGGTACGTAAGACGACCTGACTATTGTGGTTTTAGGGCGGGTCAACTCAATTTGGTTTGCACACCAAGGCAACATGTTACACGGGGCCGGTGCAGGCAGATCGTTCTATGGTGGGCACAGCGCTCTGGTGTTGGTGCACTGCAGAGGTGTAGCCGAGAAGGCAGCGGGGTCGTTCGCGCATCTCCCCTCCCCCTGCGTCCCTGACCTGACGCGGCTAGAAGAGCCGTGTTAGAAGCCCGTACGTAATCGGCTACAGGATCACCATGGTGGAGATAGAAAGGCCAGCAACACTTCTTGTGACCGCCGAAGTTGTTGTCCAGACTCTAAGGTAGTCTACGAGCCCGTACAAAAGCTGGCGAACACAAGTGACCGCCCGTGGGCTCTTACGAACGTCTGCGGGCTCTCACAGACATCTACGGTCCTTTACGAACGTCTACTGGTTCTTACGAACGTCTACGAACTCTAAAGCACTTCTACAGGCACGTATATAGGTGCTTGCAGATGCCAACGGGCCCTTATAAACGCCTACGAGCCCTTACTGCATATGAGCCCCTAACGACGTATACCAGCGAAACGAGTAGCAGCAGTATCTTTTTTTCTGAAGCATAGCCGGAGGTGCCATGGCACACTAATGAAGCTCGACACACCAGTATTGTATTACGACTATAACTAGAAATACATACACTGTCGGTGACTACATTGATGGCTCTGATATTCCAACGTCAACGCTTTAAATATAAAAACGGTTAGGCCGCGCGTGATAGCTGTGGAAACTACCGTATTGTCGCTCTGTACGGATGCTGCTATGCTGTCGTTCTGTAAACAGTCTGTCGTGCTGTCTGTAGAGACTGCTGTACTGTCACTCTAAAGAAATTGCTGTACTGTCGTTCTGTAGAGAGACTGCCAATACTGTCACTCTGTACAGAGACTGCCAGTGCTGTCGCTCTGTACAGAGACTGCTGTACCGTCGCTCTTTAAAGGGATTGCTGTACTGTCGTTCTGTACAGAGGCTGTCAGTAAGTCCATAGGTGGCAGCCACTCTAGCTGCCGGCCCATGCCGCCCACATGCAGATTCTGGAAGATCTCTGCCGCGACCAATCTTACACACCACGCGGAGAACCTTCCACAGAGAGCTCTACACTGAGAACCAGCTAAAGCAGCCTTCACAGACCATCCTACACGGAGCACCTTCAACAGGGCGAGCTGTTGGGGCACAGTGTGGTGTGCTGTCGAGAGAGAGAGAGAGCGCCACCTGCCGCGCACCTGCACATGTGACCGGGCCCGAGCACGGCGCCTCAGGCGACGTCACGCAGGTCACACCGGAGCGCTAGCGATTCCAACGAGCTTAAAGCTGAAAATTGCAATACACAGTAGCGGACCGGCTGCCGGCGGGTCGGGCGGTGGCGCGGCGACGGGCGCACGCGAAACTCGACCCAACGGAGCGGCGATAACTATCCGATTTGAACAATGACCTGGGCTGCTCCGGGTTTGGCACACGTATAGGGAGCACGCCACGACGGCCGTGCACATCCAACATTTAGTAGAGTTAATATCATGGAGCGGCGTCGCTGCCCACCGTCGGGAGCGGAGCTCCAGCGTGAGGCCGGGCGGCACGCTGTTCCGGCGCCGTGGACCCACGACAGTGCCAGCCGGCTTCAGCTCGGTGTGGCGGCGTGGCCGTCACCACCTGCCGAGGTGGCCGTCACCACCTGCCGAGGTGGCCGTCACCACCTGCAGAGGCTGCCGTCACGCGGTGCCGAGTTGGCTCGTGCTGCGCCGACGCAGGCAGGGCAGTCTGACCGACGCCGCCTACTGACACTTCTTGCGGCGCCGGCAGCGGCATTTGCGCGCCACGGGCACCACCTTGCGGTAGCGGGTGCCGTCGTTGCAGATGAAGCTGACGCGCCGGTGACGCAGCTTGCGCGGCTGGCAGCAGTCGCGGCCGCAGCCGCCGACGCAGCGCGCCTGCCGCACCGGCCGCCGCGACCTGCAGCCGTTCTCGCGGATGTAGTCGCGACTCTGCTCCCGGCGGCAGCGCGGCGCTGCGGGCGCGGCCGGGGCCACAGTCAGACGTGGATCAGACGTGATCAGGGTCACACAGCGAGACTGCGTGGCCGCCCGGGGCCACAGTCAGACATGGATCAGACGTGATCAGGGTCACACAGTGAGACTGGGGGGCCGGCCGGGGCTACCATCAGACATGGATCAGACGTGATCAGGGTCACACAGCGAGACTGCGGGGCCGGCCGGGGCCACCGTCAAACATGGATCAGACGTGATCAGGGTCACACGGCGAGACTGCGGGGCCACCATCAGGCGTGGATCAGACGTGACCAGGGTCACACAGCGAGACTGCGGGGCCACCGTCAGACGTGGATCAGACGTGATCAGGGTCACGCAGCGAGACTGCGGGGCCGGCCGGGGCCACCGTCAGACGTGGATCACACGTGATCAGGGTCACACAGCGAGACTGCGGGGCCGGCCGGGGCCACCGTCAGACGTGGATCACACGTGATCAGGGTCACACAGCGAGACTGCGGGGCCGGCCGGGGCCACCGTCAGACGTGGATCACACGTGGGACTGGGTCTCAGGGCCACAGTGAGACGGAGATCATATACAGGGTGTCACACGGGCACGGCCGGGGCCACCGTCAGACATGACCAGGGGTCACGTGATCAGGGTTACACATCGAGACGGAGATCACACACAGGGTGCCACACGGGCGCGGCCGGGGTCACCGTCACACAAGGCCCACACGTGGGCCTGGGGTTACGTGATCAGGGTCACACAGCGAGACGGAGATCACACACGGCGCCACACGGACTCGGCATCGCATAGTTGGCGAGTGTGACATGGCTCAGGCCCGAGCGCGGGATTGGGCGCGCTGCGTGAGGATTAAACGCGGGATGTGATCATGCACATAATGTGCAGCAAGACGTGAGTATCGTACGTAGTGTTTGGTTACGTAGCACTGTCAGTTCGTTTAGAATGAGAAACGGCGTCATAAAGAATTGTTCACTGCTGGGTGCATCTGGCCCGCATTGACATTGTGTTACCCATACATACTGGAATCAGTGGTGTGGCCGCAAGGATTTGATACGGGTGAGAACATTTGAAAATGGCTTCCTACATACCGAGGGCCCCCACTTTTCCGAAACTTTTCCACGCAATCCTTCAATCACGGTTGAAACAGCCCGGTAAAAGCCAGTTTGAGAACAATTCGCTGCTGGCAGCAACCAAGAGAATGTAGCCATTGCGGAGAATCAAGGAACATCTCTAATGAATATCGCTGCTTCGCCACCACTGGAGCGACCACTTTCGCCACCGCCAGAACGCCTGTGGCCGTTGGGCGGCCGTGGCCTCAGGGGAGGCTGCTGCTGCTGAGGCGACGGCCTCCAGGTCTCACTGGGCGCTGCATGACCAATGTAGTCGATGCGCCCTAAAGCCCTAATAACTAACTAACTCCAGGTCTCACGGGCCCCTCAACCCAAGCTGTTAGATGCGTTGGAATTTTCCTCGGTTGTATCTCTGTCCCTTATGGCAGTTGCCTGGATGGCCCATCGGACTTCCCAGGGGCGGGTGTCGCTTTACTCCTTGGGAACGCCCCTGCTTTTTAACAGTCACGGCCCATCCATGGGGGTTTAGCTGCCTGTTACGTAGCACCGGGAACCCTCCGCTTCGGCCAGGATTGCCCCCGACTTGGGGGCCTCTTTATAGGCTTGAGAGCCGCTGTCATCTAGCCCCTTCCCATTAGCGTGAGCCAAAGCCGACCCAGTGGCCCTGCACGTCTGGCCAGGGGTACCTCTCCGTCGGCCCAAACCCCTTCTAATGGCTCAGGACACTCCGTGCGTCCGGAGTTCCAGTTTTTAATGCTTGAGCCTCTATCACGCAAGGGCCCCCTGTATGGTTTCGGTCCTGTCCGTCGGCCCAGGGGCCCTACATGCCGGTGCCCTACATGCCCAGGGGCCCTACATGCCGGTCCTCTACGACGTTACTGGGTCCTGCGGCTTGGAATCCTCTCAAACAACGCAGGGGCCCTTCTTATTGATCCAGGGCCTCTTCTGTCAGCCGGAAGCCAGCTTTTATCAGCTTGGGGCCCTTGCACGGCTTGGGCCCCATTCATCGGCCCAAGATCCGTTTTTGACGGCCCAAGGTCCTATCCGGTAGCTAAGGCTTCCTCCGCCGTCTTAGGGACCCTCCGACGACCCACGACCATTTCCGGCAACCCGGAAGTCTCTTCAAACGCCTGGCCTCTGTCCATCAGGTCAGGGCCCTTTCTTCGGATTGGGCTCCGCCGACAGGCCAGTGGCCATTCAAATTTCCTCGGAGTCCTTTCCGTTAGTCCGCGGGTTCTTCCAACTATCTGGGGCCTCCTCCGTCGACCTGGAAGCCGTTCACGTTGGCCCAGCCAATGGCCGTCATCATATCACATGACATGATAATCTCTATTGCCCGTTACCAATATATATTGGTAGCTTCATTAAACTAATCATATTAAAGCGTAAACAGTGTTGGCGTAGCGCACGTTCCGAGCGAATAGCAAAAAACAACTATCTTGATAGGATGTTGCGTCATAGGTACCCCACGCGGCGACGCCACGAAAGTTTCATAATCAATGGTGCTGATATATATATATATATATATATATATATATATATATATATATATATATATATATATATATATATATATATATATATATATCGACTTTTAACATGGATCCCTATGGAGTGTACCCATCCAATCCATCTGGGTCACCTCGTGGCTTTCATGTGTTGTACCTCTCCCCCCCCCCCCAAAAAAAAAGTAAACCTCATGTACATTGCTCCCCACGTTATCTCGCTGGTCCAGCGCCTCTATGGCGCCTTGTACTGGTATTTATGGTACATACATGTAGGACAGAGGAATGTCGCATACCCGTGGAACGGCCACGCCTGCTGTATAGGTACCCGTATTAGTACAGGGAGGTCACCACGTACCTCTGTCGCACAGTCTGCCACTCCAGCCTCGCCGACACCTGCATCGGTAAGATCCGTTGGAGGTGTTTGGAATACACCGTCCCCTCTTGCACCTGTCGGCACAGATCTGATCTATAGACAGCAGCCAGCAGCGGCAGACAGGTGGTGCGCAATGTTCAACTGTTGCGAAGGCCGCTGAACCATTCAGGACCATGCACCTAAACCTTCAAGCCAATTCTGGAATACGGATCCTACTTTTCGAAAACGCTGATCCAACAAACCTCAAAATGATAGACAAATTTTCAAATCAAAGCATCCAAATTGCCACCGGATGATATATGACATGACCACCGCAGGTACTCCACGATTCCACCCACCTATCACGATTACAGCACAGACCTACATAAGTGCTCTAGATTCAACAACAAAACAATTGCATACCACCCATGCACAAGAACATCCGAACTACACACCAGCCGCGTGTGCACACACTAATGTGTGCACCATGACCAAACACCAATAGATGTCGCACACACACACACACACACACCCACATGTAACGACCTGCACATAACTTCTTACATCCGCCACTACTTGGTGGAAACATGAGGCACAACGCATCTTTTAATAAATCACGTAAAGCACACCTGCACAGATCCAGAAATTCAGCAATTATTTCGGTAATTTACATCACGATACCAAAATAACAATATGCACTGACGACTCCAAATCACACACAGCACAGCAGACGGACACAGCGGCGGTGCTGTTTCCGGGCACAGCACCACCGCGATTCATCTGACGTGCCCGTGTGCCCGTGTGCCCGTGGCCCGACACAGCATCCACATACACCGCAAAAACTGCACGCAATTCATTGGGCATACACAATCATCTGCAACACAAAATTAGAACACAACATGATCGCCATTCACTCAAAATCGGTCATGCAAAACATGACACCTTACACCACTGTTAGACACCCCTTCATAACAAAAAAAAAACTGCATGCTGCACAATACATTAGCCCCATACGAACAACCACTTGCTCTTTAGGGGAGAGCTGAATGTCGGTGCGACAAAATACAACCCATATACCACCCGCACTTCGATATTCCAGGATAGCAGTGTGGCAGGACAGCAGTGAGACAGGGTGTTGGTGTGGCAGGACAGCAGTAAGACGGTGTGTCGGTGTGGCAGGACAGCAGTAAGACGGGGTGTCGGTGTGGCAGGACAGCAGTGAGACAGGGTGTCGGTGTGGCAGGACAGCAGGGAGTTAGTGAGACGGTGTGTCGGTGTGGCAGGACAGTAGTGAGACAGGGTGTCGGTGTGGCAGGACAGCAGTAAGACGGTGTGTCGGTGTGGCAGGACAGCAGTAAGACGGTGTGTCGGTGTGGCAGGACAGCAGTAAGACGGGGTGTCGGTGTGGAAGGACAGCAGTAAAACGGTGTGTCGGTGTGGCAGGACAGCAGTGAGACTGGGTGTCGGCGTGGCAGGACAGCAGTGAGACAGGGTGTCGGTGTGGAAGGACAGCAGTAAGACGGTGTGTCGGTGTGGCAGGACAGCAGTAAGACGGTGTGTCGGTGTGGCAGGACAGCAGTGAGACGGGGTGTCGGTGTGGCAGGACAGCAGTAAGACGGGGTGTCGGTGTGGCAGGACAGCAGTGAGACGGGGTGTCGGTGTGGCAGGACAGCAGTGAGACAGGGTGTCGGTGTGGCATGACAGCAGTAAGACGGGTGTCGGTGTGGCAGGACAGAGTGGACAGGTTGTCGGTGTGGCAGGACAGCAGTGAGGCAGGGTGTCGGTGTGGAGGACAGCAGTAAGACGGTGTGTCGGTGTGGCAGGACAGCAGTGAGACGGGGTGTCGGTGTGGCAGGACAGCAGTGAGACAGGGTGTCGGTGTGGCAGGACAGCAGTGAGACTGGGTGTCGGCGTGGCAGGACAGCAGTGAGACAGGGTGTCGGTGTGGCGGAACGGCAGTGAGACAGGGCGTCGGTGTGGCGGAACGGCAGTGAGACAGGGCGTCGGTGTGGCAGGACGGCGGCACTGACTCGTTGGTGGCGCACAGGTCGGTCGTCTGCTCGTCGCGCGGCTCGCGGACGGCGCTGCAGCCGGCTGCCACCTGGTGACGTTTGCGCGCTCGCTGGAAGTCGATTCGCCAGTCATCCACGTAGAGCGCCACCAGACAGCCTGCCGTCGCCCAGGAACACGCGAGTCAGCCCGGCCGAGACAGGCGTTGTGCATGTCACTGTGTCACTCACTATACGTTCACACATCAGCACGTTCGCATTAAATCACATCAGAAACGTGTCGGCGATGGGCTTCGGCTTGGTGGTCTCGAGCACCTTCTGGAGGTGGTGTGGTCGTGACCTACTCGTGAACCTGGTCGTATTGTGCACCTACCTCTGAAGCTAGTAGTGTTGCGAAGTTGCCAATTCTGGACGGCGTAGGTGGCTTTTTCCAGCGGCAGACCGCCGAGAAATAGCGGCTCGGCCACATGCAGCGGAGGCACGTCGGCCTGGTTGACGATGGGGCGCACCACTCCAGCGTCCACGCGGAACGTGAAGTTGCTGCCGCTGGTGAGCATCTCAACGGTGTGGGGTCTTCCGTCCGACAGCACCTGCCGACCGATCAGTGGTCACTGATACAGGCTGCACATCTAGTGGTGAAACGCAGCTCCTCGCGAACATCCCCAGCACACCACCCGATAAACACTGTCAACTCCACACCTGACAGTCACACTTAGTGCCACTGGTTTTACGACACATCGACCGTTGAGTCATGTAGCGTCGCCAATCTCTCACGCCGATTGGTCGCGGGCGAAGAGTAGCGAAAGTGCCACTCTTGACATTCACCCCCAGCACACAACCTGATGAACACTGTCAATTGCACATCTGCCAGTCATTATCAGCGCACCACCTGTTTAACACTGCCAACTGCACACCTGACAGTCACCTTCAATCAATGCCACACCTGACATTCACCTCCAGCAAACCACATGATGAACACTGTCAACTGCACACCTGGCATTGACCCTCGGTGCTAATCTAAGAGTCACCCTCAGTGCCACACCTGAGATTGACCCTCCGTTCCACACCTGACATTCACCCTCGGTGCTAATTTAAGAGTCACCCGCAGTGCCACACCTGAGATTGACCCTCCATTCCACACCTGACATTCACCCTCGGTGCTAATCTAAGAGTCACCCTCAGTGCCACACCTGAGACTGACCCTCCGTTCCACACCTGACATTCACCCTCGGTGCTAATCTAAGAGTCGCCCGCAGTGCCACACCTGAGAGTCACCATCAACACCTCACCTGCCTTTCGGCACCCACCTGCCACGCACCCCCAGACCCCGACAGACCAGGCGACCGGCAGTGGCGAGACCTCACCTGGTGGCTGAACATGGTGAAGCCCAGCGCGCTCCCCAGGTGGTAGCTGACGCGCAGCCGACCGCGGAACAGCTCCACCGCCAGGTGAAGGTCGGCGCCGCGGTACAGCACGATGCCGTTCTGCTGGCGGCTGCGCAACACCACCGTCACGTTGCTGCTCACGGCAGACTTGGGAGGCGCCAGCTCCACGTACGCGTCCCGATGCTCGTAGGCCAGGCTCGTCAGGTGCTCACAGTATTTCCCTGGGGAGGTCATGTCAGGTTAAGAAAGACGATCAGAGCATTTCCACCGGGAGGTCAGGCCAAGTCGTGTACCCACAGTACTTTCCTAGGAAGGTGTGATCAGGCCACGTGCTTTCAGTACTTCTCTGTGGAGGTCATGTCAGGTCAGATCAGGTATTTACGGAGGTTAGATCAGATGCGCACTGTACCCTCCTGGACATTTGGGGTCAGGTTAGGTTTTCACGGTGCTTCCCTGGCGAGGTTAGGTAGGAGCAGGTGACTACAGTACTTTCTGGGAGCATTAGATCAAGTGACGTCATGTATGCATAGTACTTCCCTGGGGAGTTCAGCTTATATCAGCAAGGTGCTACTTGTTACAGCTTACGACTTGGAAAATTGCACTAGGCTGGTGACAATATGGGCGGACTTCTTTGATAATAATGTGTCGAGTCTTCACACATTTTCATGAATATTGTCTCATGAATGTCAGGGGAGTCAGAATCGTAACACAGGTGAACAAATGATAGTAGACCTGTCTGGTGCTACCTGTGTAGCGCTGCTGGACATGTTCCGTCTCACCTAAACAGCACTGCTGGACCTGCTCAATCTGACCTGTGTAACCCTGCTGGACATGCTCCGTCTCATCTGGACATGATCCGTCTCACCTAAGCAGCCCTGTTGGACATTCCCTTCTCACCTGTGTAATCCAGCTGATCCTGCTCTGTCTGACCTGAGCAGTGTTGCTGGACCTGCTCCGTCTGACCTGAGGAGCTCTGCTGGACCTGCTCCGTCTGACCTGAGGAGCCCTGCTGGACCTGCTCCGTCTGACCTGAGGAGCCCTGCTGGACATGCTCCGTCTCACCCGTGTAGCGCTGCTGGACCTGCTCCGTCTGACCTGAGGAGCCCTGCTGGACCTGCTCCGTCTGACCTGAGGAGCCCTGCTGGACATGCTCCGTCTCACCCGTGTAGCGCTGCTGGACCTGCTCCGTCTGACCTGAGGAGCCCCGCTTGACATGCTCCGTCTGACCTGTGTAGCGCTGTTGGATCTGCTCCGTTTGACCTGAGGAGCCCTGCTGGACATGCTTCGTCTCACCTTAGTAGCGCTGTTGGACATTCCCCGTCTGACCTGTGTAGCGCTGCTGGGCTTGCTCCGTCTCACCTGTGTAGCGCCGCTGGACCTGCTCCGTCTCACCTGTGTAGCCCTCCTGGCAGCGGCAGCGGTACTCCTGCGAGTCTCGCGGCAGGAAGCAGGCGCCGTGCTTGCACTCGTTCTGCTGGCAGGGTGAGGTCTGCTGCATGAGCGTCACCGCCGGGCCCAGCTCGCAGTACTGGCCGGCGAACCCGGCCGTGCAGCGGCACTGGTAGCTGGCCTCCGGGCCGGGGCTGCACGACGCGCCGTTCTGACGAGCACACGACACTCGTCAGCCGTCAGCTCAGCACGACTGGTGGTCTCGTGTCAGCCGACACCGACCCGTCAGTCGTCAGCTCAGCACGACTGGTGGTCTCGTGTCAGCCGACACCGACACCCGTCAGTTGTCAGCTCAGCACGACTGGTGGCCTCATGTCAGCCGACACCGATCCATCAGTTGTCAGCTCAGCACGACTGGTGGCCTCATGTCAGCAGGCACCCGTCAGTCGTCAGTCGTCAGCTCAGCACGACTGGTGGCCTCATGTCAGCCGACACCGACCCGTCAGTTGTCAGCTCAGCACGACTGGTGGCCTCGTGTCAGCCGACACCCGTCAGTCGTCAGTCGTCAGCTCAGCACGACTGACAACCGCATGTCAGCCGACACCGACCCGCCAGTAGTCAGCTCAGCACGACTGGTGGCCTCATGCCAGCCGACACCCGTCAGTCGTCAGTCGTCAGCTCAGCACGACTGGTGGCCTCATGTCAGCCGACACCGACCCGTCAGTTGTCAGCTCAGCACGACTGGTGGCCTCGTGTCAGCCGACACCCGTCAGTCGTCAGTCGTCAGCTCAGCACGACTGACAACCGCATGTCAGCCGACACCGACCCGCCAGTAGTCAGCTCAGCACGACTGGTGGCCTCATGTCAGCAGGCACCCGTCAGTCGTCAGTCGTCAGCTCAGCACGACTGGTGGCCTCATGTCAGCCGACACCGACCCGTCAGTTGTCAGCTCAGCACGACTGGTGGCCTCGTGTCAGCCGACACCCGTCAGTCGTCAGTCGTCAGCTCAGCACGACTGACAACCGCATGTCAGCCGACACCGACCCGCCAGTAGTCAGCTCAGCACGACTGGTGGCCTCATGCCAGCCGACACCCGTCAGTCGTCAGTCGTCAGCTCAGCACGACTGACAACCTCATGTCAGCCGACACCGACCTGTCAGTAGTCAGCTCAGCACGACTGGTGGCCTCGTGTCAGCCGACACCCGTCAGTCGTCAGTCGTCAGCTCAGCACGACTGACAACCTCACGTCAGCCGACACCGACCCGTCAGTAGTCAGCTCAGCACGACTGGTGACCTCGTGTCAGCCGACACCGACCCGTCAGTCGTCAGCTCAGTACGACTGACAACCTCATGTCAGCAGGCACCCGTCAGCTGTCAGCTCAGTACGACTGACGACCTCGTGTCAGCCTTGACATCAGATCCTGAAGCAGGATCGCTCCAGAGCACGGTCCGTTAGCTGTACCCAAGACGAATGTGTGTTTAGCACATCTTGACAGCGATGTCGACTGGCTTGCCCATATTGTTGTCATTGTAGGGTGTGTGAGAGGTGTGTTCCGGATCAAGTTAAGCACGTCTGACGTGACCATACTCCTTCGGGTCTTGTTAGAAACGGTCATAAAAAGCTGACCGTTTTTATTCTAGTACTGTAGAATTCCATACACATCCATAAACTGATTCCGTACACTGATATCCAAAGAACATCTGGTACAATAGTCTCGTCACTGCCCAGAACTCCTTACAAATAATATTAAGCTGGCCGAGACTCAACCTTTCCAAAGAAAATCACAACTTTGCCAAGCCCGTCATTTGCTGACTTGAACACATTTCACAACGCCAAGAACTGTATAATACTACCCATATATTTGAGCAAATCAGCTGATTTAATTGTTGATTTATTCATCCGTTATTTGTTTACATACTTATCTATTTATTTGTTTGCTTCAACTCGCCACGTCGATCGATCAGACTGCCAAGTCTGCCAGAATGGAAGCGGATACCGACCGTGAGCATGGGGTCCGGTCCATACTGCATTCATATAATATTTGGAATATCCAGGAGTAAATATTGTGGCCATTACTGAGTGCCGACTGTTGACAATGCGAAATGTGCAATGATTGCCAAACTATTTCAAGCTTAAGGGGCCAGTGGCAACCATCAATTAATATCGCATGCGATATCGTGCATCACAAAACAGGCCGATGAACGATAAACAGGATGCAGCCTAGCATCATGTACATCGCCATATACAGCTCCAGCATACTCGTAGCCGCAGAATGCAGGCATGGACATGCTTTCCCAACACCTGAATCGAATGAGGAGACTAAAATGTGGGATATAGTATGTTGGCGTCCGTGCTCGATCGGCAATAGCGGAGCAGTCTCAGCCTGTGCCCAGTCAACACTCGCTGCGGTCCTCAGTTGACACCCGAGGCGATGCCTGGTCAACGCCCGAGGCGGTTATCGGTCGACACCTGAGGCCATGTCCTGCCAACACCCGAGGCAGTTCTGGGTCGACACCTAAGGCGGCATCTGGCCGCCACCTGAGGAAGTCCTAGGTCGACAACCGAGGAAATTCTAGGTCGACACCCGAGAAGATCCAATATCGACTCCCGAGGCAGTCCCAGGTCGATGCCCGAGGAAGTCGCGGGTCGACACCTCAGGCGGTCCTAGGTCGACACACACTCACCTGGCAGAGGTTGCTGGCACAGCTGTCGACACTGTCTGTGCAGTTTTTGCCGGACATGCCCGGCCCACAGGTGCACGTGTAGTCGGTGATCTTGTCGTTGCACGTTGCGCCGGAGCCGCACGGATTGTAGCCGGTGCAGAACTGGATGCGCCGCTCACAGAACTGACCTGAAGATGGTGGAAAGGTCAACATAGGGCGGCACAAGGCGAACAGCGAAACTGACATACAGAGGGCCTAGGATATGTGACATAAGTAATAACCTTCAGACGGTCCAGGATCAGTAAATGGTGGTGCAAGGTCGATGACAGAAATGGTCCACAGACAGTGGTGAAGTCGGAGCATGAACATCACTTGATTAGTAGGAACAGGTCAGAAACAGTTACGTATAATTAACTTGCAGACGATGACAAGCGGCAGGAGCAGCTGAAGGGCGGAGGTACGACGGCAGAAGCAGTATCATGGCCGCCGTCAACCAATGAAGGCATGCACAAGCAAACGTGCAGCCTCCACCTCAGGAACATAGTTAGGTTCTTTCCAGGAACATAGTCGAGTAGGGTATTAAGATGTTAGGTGCTTCCATGCAGCACTCATATGCGAAACGTAGCATTTAAATACCTTTGTGGAGATTTAGCTCCCCCGATCTGCATTAATGGTGACGAATCCATACACGCCCATAAACATGTTTGCATCACGCGGAATGCATACCGACCGCAGCTATAAAGTATCAGAGGAATACTTGGTGACGGGAGCGTGTATATGATTAAATTCCAGCACAAACAATAATATCCTGCGTGTTTCACCAGAACTACATTTGGCTGCCTACCCTGGCCAAAGCACCAGTGTTGAGGCCTGCCATGCCGGTTGGTGTTGTTATTGGTCTTGCTCCACATCGACCGTTGAGTCATGTAGCGTCGCCAATCACTCACGCCGTTTGGTCGCAGGTGAAGAGTAGCGACAAGTGAGACTCGAACCCGCAATCTTTCGATTGTGAGACGGGAAACTTACCCCTAGACTACTCGTCCCCTGCCACAACAGTTGTGCGGCGACCAGTGCGTTGTCCCGTCCCACTGAGTGTCACTGAATGGCAGCAAGGGCGGCGGTCTGAGTAACCAACCTGTGTAGCCGGGCTGGCAGACCGTGTGACTGACCAGTGTAGCCGGGCTGGCAGACTGTGTGACTGACCAGTGTAGCCGGGCTGGCAGACTGTGTGACTGACCTGTGTAGCCGGGCTGGCAGACTGTGGGACTGACCTGTGTAACCGGGCTGGCAGACTGTGTGACTGACCTGTGTAGCCGGGCTGGCAGACTGTGTGACTGACCAGTGTAGCCGGGCTGGCAGACTGTGTGACTGACCTGTGTAGCCGGGCTGGCAGACTGTGTGACTGACCTGTGTAACCGGGCTGGCAGACTGTGTGACTGACCTGTGTAGCCGGGCTGGCAGACTGTGGGACTGACCTGTGTAACCGGGCTGGCAGACTGTGTGACTGACCTGTGTAGCCTGTGTGACTGACCTGTGTAGCCGGGCTGGCAGACTGTGTGATGACAGTGTAGCCGGGCTGGCAGACTGTGTGACTGACCTGTGTAGCCGGGCTGGCAGACTGTGTGACTTACCTGTGTAGCCGGGCTGGCAGACTGTGTGACTGACCTGTGTAGCCGGGCTGGCAGACTGTGGGACTGACCTGTGTAGCCGGGCTGGCAGACTGTGGGACTGACCTGTGTAGCCGGGCTGGCAGACTGTGGGACTGACCTGTGTAGCCGGGCTGGCAGACTGTGTGACTGACCTGTGTAGCCGGGCTGGCAGACTGTGGGACTGACCTGTGTAACCGGGCTGGCAGACTGTGTGACTGACCTGTGTAGCCGGGCTGGCAGACTGTGTGACTGACCTGTGTAGCCGGGCTGGCAGACTGTGGGACTGACCTGTGTAGCCGGGCTGGCAGACTGTGGGACTGACCTGTGTAGCCGGGCTGGCAGACTGTGTGACTGACCTGTGTAGCCGGGCTGGCAGCGGCACCAGTAGCTGCCCACGCCGTCCTGACAGGCGCCGTGTTCTGAGCACCGACTCCCGGCACAGTCGTCCACGTTGACCTCACAGTGGGCACCAGAGAAGCCCTCCGGGCAGTGACAGCTACCGAACACCATCAGAAGCTGATCAGGGGGTGTGACGACACGGTAACTGGCAACATCATCCACTTATCATTAATATCTGGTAAAGTGTGGGGTTTGCAACATCATCATGTATTCATTTCATATGTGGTTTTGCAGGGCAGCCTGCTAAATGGACTCTTGTGGTCGCATATATATATATATATATATATATATATATATATATATATATATATATATATATATACCTGAATATGCACTGCTGGACCACACCACAGGTACCGTACCTGTACCTACCCACCTGAACCACACGACAGGTACCGTACCTGTATCTGCCCTCCTGAACCACAGCACAGGGACCGTACCTGTGTCTGCCCTCCTATACAACACCACAGGTACCGTACCTGTATCTGCCCTCCTGGACCACCTTGCAGGTGCCGCCGTTGGCGCACGGGTTCCCGTAGCAGGCGTTGATGGTATGCTCGCACGTGTCGCCGTAAAAGCCCAGAGAGCAGCGGCACGAGAAGGAGCGACCGACACCGACTGAACACTGGCCACCGTTCCGACACGGCTTCGTGTGGCACACGTCACACTTGGCCAGGACCTCGTCCGGCACAGCTCCACCTGGGGGTGGCAAGTGTCACACTAGACCAGGATCGCAACTGGCACAGCTCCACCTGGGGGTGACGAGCGTCACACTAGACCAGGATCGCAACTGGCACAGCTCCACCTGGGGGTGACAAGTGTCACACTAGACCAGGACCTCGTCCGGCACAGCTCCACCTGGGGATGACGAGTGTCACACTAGACCAGGACCTCGTCCGGCACAGCTCCACCTGGGGGTGACGAGTGTCACACTTGGCCAGGACCTCGTCCGGCACAGCTCCACCTGGGGATGACGAGTGTCACACTTGGCCAGGACCTCGTCCGGCACAGCTCCACCTGGGGGTGACGAGTGTCACACTAGACCAGGACCTCGTCCGGTACAGCTCCACCTGGGGAGTGACAAGTGTCACACTAGACCAGGATCTCGTCCGGAACAGCTCCACATGGGGAGTGACAAGTGTCACACTAGACCAGGATCTCGTCCGGGACAGCTCCACCTGGGGGTGACGAGTGTCACACTTGGCCAGGATCTCAACTGGCACAGTTCCACCTGGGGGTGACGAGTGTCACACTTGGCCAGGACCTCGTCCGGTACAGCTCCACCTGGGGAGTGACAAGTGTCACACTAGACCAGGACCTCGTCCGGTACAGCTCCACCTGGGGAGTGACAAGTGTCACACTAGACCAGGACCTCGTCCTGTACAGCTCCACCTGGGGAGTGACAAGTGTCCCACTAGACCAGGACCTCGTCCGGTACAGTTCCACCTGGGGGTGACGAGTGTCACACTTGGCCAGGACCTCGTCCGGCACAGCTCCACCTCGGTGTGGCAAGCGTCAGGCTAGGCCAGGACCTCGTTCGGCACCAGAGTCCATCACCTACCAAGCATCACACTTGGTCAGGATCTGGTCCGGTACAGGTACCCCGGAGCGGTACACATAATACCTGGCCAGCTGAGGACAATACCTATCGAGAATGCATAATATCATCCAGTGGCATTTCGGTGGCAGGGATGACATGTAGTTCACGGGATGTCACAGTTATATGTACATTATGTGTACATGACGGTACTCTGGAATATAACAGTGATATATACATGACAATGATCTGGAATATTACGGCGAGATGCACATGATGCTCTGGACCATTATGGTGAGATTCACATGACGATGCTCTTGGATATTACGGTGAGCTGTACACGACCATGCTCTAATAGTGTTCTGAGCAGTTGCTACACAATTCATTGCTTCATGGCTCGCTGTGAGGGCGACAATTCACTACGAGTACCGCTTCGTCATCCAGCCAGCACGACCACCGATACCTATCTCTCCGCCGGAGCGGTGTACCTGAGCAGACGAACTCGTCTTGCTTGGAGGTCAGCACCAGCTTGTTGGCCATGCGGGTAGGCTGCGCGCAGCGTGCGATGCCCGGCTCCCGGAAGTCGGTCTTGACCCACGAGGCGAGCCAGCGCAGTTTGCAGTCGCAGTAGAGCGGGTTGGAGCCCAGAGCTCTGCCGTCGCCAGACATGCACTGGTTATTCTGGGCTAAACTGTCAGACCAGCGTCTCGTGCGGACCCTGACGTTATCCGGCACCTCAATCCTTAACCTTGTTCTATTTTTCAGGATGCTATCTAATCACAATTATTTTTCTCTTTCACTATGTGCGCTATTTTCTATGGTACTGCATTTAATTCCTTGTCTAACATACAAGAGCTCCTCCTATCCTTGACTTCCATTGATGCGCATGTATGCTGTAACCTGTACATCTAGATCCTTGTCTCCAAATATGCTTCCATTGATCCATGTCTCAGTTACGCACACAAAATCTTATTTTCAGACAGCATGCAGTTCCCAACTGTATTCCCAACACTTCTGGCATTTATATAAAAACATGATAAGCTATCCTTCTTCTTGCTTGGAATGCTTTATACTTTTCCACCTACATCTCCTTGACCTCATCATGACACCATCACATCCTTATCGTATCGTCACATACCGATATTAAATCGCACCGCAGAAGGCATGGGAACCACCGGCCTGAAATTGGTCCCAGAATATGGAAGCAAAATCGCAATAGAATACGGGGCATAAGAAGGCCATTTCTCCTGTCCGCGCAGGTCGTTCGTCACAATGGAGAAGTTCAGTAATTCGTGAAGAATGCCTGGTGTTAGAGGATTCTTAGCTGCTTGTAAATTTTTCGGTCGCTGGTGATCTGCGATATGTCATAGAATAATAGCAAGGCCAGCAGCTAGCGTGGGTCGGCAGAGGCAGCCAACATAAGCGTCCGCACTACACATTAGCAATGGAGGGTGATAATAAAGCTGAGATTGTGACAACAGTATGGTCGTTTCGGAGAAACGGCAGAACGTTATGCTCCCGTGGTTAAATTCTACGAGTACGTTGATATTCCGGTAGGTAATGGTCTCTGAACATACGCCATCAGCTTTGCTTTACATGAACATGGTCCTCGTTAACCCTCGGTCTCGGGGGGGTCTTCAACCGCCCCCTTAGGTTTTTCGCGGATAGCGGACGAACGGCGCGCGGCAGCGCGCCCAAATTTGGCATACCATCTCCTACATCAATTTGACATGCTTATTCAAAATTTCTAGGTCAGATCATCTAGGGTCAACGGGTTAGTCAAGGTCAAGGGAGGTCACCCCCAAAAAAGTTAAACCAGTCGTCACGCATTAACGGATACAGATATTTGAGTGAAACTTTCAGAGTTTGCTTATCTTTGCGGATGCAACAAAACGTTCGAGTGGAATTTTTCTTCTTTTTTCGTTTTTGACTACATATAAATTTTGCGTATTTGCCAAAGTGCAGCTCAAATACAGGATTCTGGCTAAAGTAAGTATTATTTATTCGAGCAAGTTGACTTCCAACAACGTTTCTCGGTCTCCTCTACCCATTAGAAAAAGACAATTAAAGAAAACTTGAAAACTCAAACTTTTGAAATTTGAAGAAGAAAAAAATTGGGGGGGGGGGCAAAGAACAATATAGCACTGGTCGATTTCGCTGTCCTTTTCTTATTACAAATACATTTTGTTTTTTCATATATCTCACAAAATGAACTCGTCAGAGTCAAAAACAAAATGTAAGTTGTGAAAAGTCGTGAAAAATCTAGCCCCCTGGTGACGTCACTTTTGGGGAAAATTGTTTTGGAGGGTGGACCCCGACCCTACTCATCGAGTGCTTTCCGATGACACCTCTTTCGTTTTCGTGCGATGCTTTATAGGGCGGTCTTCAACCGCCCCCCCCCGAGACGGGGTGGGAAGATATGACCGGAAAGACGGCGGGGGTTAAGCTAAGCAAACGAACATTGTAACTTAGTTGTTTGTTGGCTGTCTAGAACGACTCCAAGTGAACATATATTGCGTGTTCATGTTTTAGGGACACGGGAACCACATCCACACATCTCGGCCACCTCGGCACCATATCCTGGTTATTTCCCTCTATATTATGCTCTCAATTACGTTCGTTATATATTCTCGAAATTGACAGAACTAGTCAAAGAAACCTTAATTAAAACACCAAATAGCAATGGTGCCAAGGTACGAATGAGTATCACAAAACGTGCGTTTTCTGTAAATTTGCCGGAACGTTAACAAAAACTGAGAAAAAAAAATTCCAACGGGTCGAATTTCCCTCACCCTGCTGAAAAGCGTCTTCCAACCATTCTCAGTTTCTGAAAATTTATCTCCAAACGCGAAGCATTTTGTATCTTAACACGCGCCCTTGAGGGGAGCGGCGAAAACCGCCCACCCCTCCGGTTTTTGTACATAACTCCAGATTGCATTGGCCGATGTACGCCATTGTTTGCGTACCTGCTTCCAAATGACAGCGCGTTGTTTAAAGCACGAAAAACGAAAATCGGTCGACATTTGTTTTCGAGTTAGGGGCAGTTTAAAAAATTCGCAGCGCCAGATCACAAAAATTGGCGCTGATGCGCTTCCAGAATATTTCCAAAAGGGAAGTGTTCTTGGCAACACTAGCGACCTGTTTGATGTATATTGTTACGGTATACAGTTTCAAAGTCAAGTTAGGTCGCCGAAGTCAAGTCAGGTTAAGTTCATGACAGGTTAATGAAACCAAACTTGGTCAACTGCAAAGTTGTCATAAATGCAAATGATTGTCATGCGATTGATGTCACTTTTCATGTTACTGGGGCGGGGATGGCCGAGTGGTTAAGGTGTCCGGCTATGGGTACCAAAGGTCCCGGGTTTGACTCAAGCGCCACTGAGGACATTTCCCAATCCCGCGGCCCACCGGCGAAACAGTGTGGGCGGCGCCATTAGCCGTGAATATGCATAAAGTGTGTCGTGAACCAACCAATAAACAAACAAACTTTTCATGTTACTCACTACACATCATGAAAACTACTGTTTGTCAATGTGTACCTAAACATTTCCACACTTTATTCATGCATTTCACTCCTTTCTTTGTGAAGCCGATTGTACCGAGCCGCCCAACGGAGCAGTCGGATGGGCGGCCCGGTACCAGTAATTAGAGCAGGTAATGACCTGATAAAGTGTTGCTGCATAGGTGACCTGAGGTCAAATGCCTGGTCTAGCATCTGTATTGCATCATTAGTAATGTCCTAAACATCATCGATACCCATTTTGGAGTATTTAAGCACAATCACAGCGATCCAAGCAATGACAAGCTAGGCCACGCAGCCATATTTTAAAAATTGACATCATTTGACCTTGAAGATATCGACCAAAGGCCATAACATTCGCGCGCAATAGAGTTCACCACCGTACCATATCCACCTTGCGAATTTCATTGCTCCAGCCTTAATATGAGCCGAGATCTTGGGCGGGGGAATCCCCCTCCTCCAGTGCGCGTAATTTTCAGAGGCCCCCCAGGGCGCGTGTTATGTTGCAGGTCATCACCAGGAATGATAGCTTTTGAGAAACTTTATAGTTCGATGCCAGCATACCAGCGACCGCAGTTAGCATCATTAATTTCGGCTGTCGTGTGGTAGCGGTGAGTGTCTTCACACCCTGGTACTCACATGTAAGTGATGGCGGTGAGTGCCCTCACATCCTGGTACTCACATGTAAGTGATGGCGGTGAGTGCCCTCATATTCTGGTACTCACATGTAAGTGATGGCGGTGAGTGCCCTCACACCCTGGTACTCACATGTGAGTGATGGCGGTGAGTGCCCTCACACCCTGGTACTCACATGTGAGTGATGGCGGTGAGTGTCTTGAAGGAGCCGTCCGGTATGCGAGACAAGTTGTTGCCATGGAGACTGAGAATGCGCAGAGAGTGCAGTCCGTTCAGGGCGTCCGCTTCTAGACACTGCAGCTTGTTGTAGCTGATAATACTGAGGGCCAGGTGGGTTGGTATGTTTTCAAGGTTGTAATAGTTGGCAATTTGCAATATCAGCCAATATGAGATGTAGCATATTACAACGCTAGAGCATCCAGCATCCATCACGCAGCTCCACTGGAACATCCAGTAACATTGGATCTGGTTATGCCTAGCGTCACGAGGGTAGTCTCAAAGGACCACAGCTTTGCATTATATCTGCAGATAAACAGTTATACCAGCTGACGTCAATTAGCAATTTGGGTCTATAATTCGAATACCAGGCCTCCCATTCCCGTGAGGGCCCGATATGTTCTGGGGAGATGTTACTTAATTTATCGTCTGATGTGTGCAGGTAAACATGAGGCTGCGACTGCCGACAAGACGACCTAGATAATCACAGGTCCCACTTCCTGTCCGGATTGCGACTCACAGCGTCTCGAGGCTCTGTAACTGGGAGAAGGTGCCGTTCTCCACCGTAGTGATCAAGTTGTTGCTCAGATCAAGCCGTCTCAGAGCCCGCAAATGGCGTAAATCTAATGCCGTAACACTGGTCAGCTGATTCACGTCCAGGTACCTGGAAATATTACGTCATGTACGTGAGCTGATCACTGCAGGCAACAGCTTGACTTTCGAACGCTGTTTTGGTACATGATACGGATTGTTATTTCATCCTTCAGTTCATGTAGCATCTAGATCCATCCCATAACTAACATCAAGTTAACTACATTCTAGATCATCCATAAGTTCGCCAGAGCTCATTAGTTTTTTTTAATCACATTTGTTGGCTGTATTCGACGCGACAATTGGCCCGAGGCCGGAAGTTCCATGATTATCGGCACGAGGTGTAGTCACCTCACCGAATAACTTCACCAGGTTCGAGGCGGGGCACTCATGGTCGCCTGGTCATAGGCGATCCGACAACATAAAAGCGGTCGGTCGGTGAGCGCCTAGTGATATCAGTGGGACGTGGTGGTAGGGTATAACTCCGAATGCTCTGGACGCTAGTGTGATTATTGATCGCCAGGCGGTAGTTTTACACGGAGGCTGCGAGGAGTCACCTGTGACAGACATTCGTGCCTGATTTCCTGCGCCCAGCGTAAGTATGCGGTAAGGTAAACCATGCTGATTTGAAGCTGAACATGGAAAAATGTGACTGAATTAGAGAGTAATGCTTGCATTAATTGTGCATTGTTCGTCGACTGGCATGACAGTCACGGCAATCACAATACAATATGACAAAGTTAGGGTTTATTAATGTTCCTCTTCGAGCATGAACTTTTGTGAGTGGAGCATCTTGCACTAGGCTAACTATACTACAATGGTGTCCAAAGGTACCCCTGCGGATAAGACCTTACACTTGGTAGAGTTGTCAGCTTTGCTCGGGCGCTCGTGCCTGTAGATGAGGTGGCGCATTAACTAGCTAACCGTCAGAGCGGGACTAGCTTGCATCCTCCCATGGAACCACTCCCACCCTTCCCGCCGTACAACTCTCTCCCTCGCCATCTCCCACTCCCACTCCCACTCCCACTCCCACTCCCACTCCCACTCCCACTCCCACTCCCACTCCCACTCCCTCTCCCTCTCCCTCTCCATCTCCCTCTCCCTCTCCCTCTTCCCCTGCCTCTGCCTCTTCCTCTTCGTCTTCTTCTTCTTCTTCTTCTTCCTCTCCATCTCCATCTCCATCTCCATCTCCCTCCCCCTCCATCTCCCTCTGTCTCCCTCTCCATCTTCCCCTTCCTCTTCCTGTACCTCCTCCTATCTATCTCCCCTCTCTCTCTCCTGCCGGATTACTCCTCTCTCACCGGCTCACCTCCATCCTCTTGTCTCGAGACTCACAGTTCAGTGGTGCGACTGGAGATGCCACCAGGGAAGTGAGCCAACTTGGCGCGACTGCAGCGTACCACCGTACCGACACAGGTACAGCCCCGAGGGCAGTAGTCGATGGCGGTACATCTGTCATCCTCATGTTCTCCTCCTGGTGACGGACATGTGCTGTCAGACCTGTTCGACTCATGGTCACGCACGGATATATGTCGCCGGCCCTCCCCTGACCTCCTCCTGTTGACGGATATAAAACGATTACCCTCCTGGTCGCTCCTCATGATGGGCTTCCCTGTTCCCCTCCTGTTGACGGATATAAAACGATCACCCTACTGGTCGCTCCTCATGATGGGCTTCCCTGTTCCCCTCCTGTTGACGGATATAAAACGATCACCCTACTGGTCGCTCCTCATGATGGGCTACCCTGTTCCCCTCCTGATTGCGGACATACACCGTACACACGTCATCCTCATGACCCGTCCTGGTCACGGGTACACTTGCCATTCCCCTAATCCCCTCATGGTGATGGATATACACGTCTACCCTCCTGAAATTCATCCTCACCGATACACTCCTGGTTTCCTCCTGGTGATGCATATACACGAATACCCTCCTGATCCGCTTGGTCACGGATATGCTGTCCAGCTTCGTAGTTATCAGGTTTCGACTTCGCATCGAAGATCCGCAACATTGACAACGATACGATGAAACGCACATGCATTCACAAATTGTGGTATGCGTTGATCTAACACACTAATTGGAATGCCACTACTATCCCATTTAGCTAGCTCGACAGAAATTTCAAACAATTACATACATATGTTCGCTAAGTATGCAGTTTGCTGATATTTCTTACATCATTACAATTTGTCGTCACTGCTGACCATGCCAGGCTGGCAATGTGAAGTGTTACTATTTGTAATTGCAGGAAGCGACATTTGGTATGAGACAACATGGGTCAAAAGCTTAACACGTGTGCCGGTGGGCCTTTCACACAACCCGCAGCAGAAGGGGGGCGGTTCTCCCCGAATATCTTGGTCGATGCGGCCTAAAATCCAAATATCTAACTAACTCCCCCTAAGATCTTAGTAACTACTGAAGCTAGAAACACAACATTTGGAGGGTAGATTATGACTATGGTGAATTCCATAAATAAATTACATGACCCCCGGATCAAATGAGGGTCAAATGATTCAAGCGAGATCGACCGCCTCACCGCGCCATTGCGTCTGCGACACATTCATGATATTGAATGCGCGGCGGCCGGCCAGTCGACTTTGCGCCCCCGCAGTTGCCATGTTTACACACTGATTTCGGTTTTTGTATAGCGGATCAACTTTTAATGAAGTCGCATGATTTCACTATAATATTCCGCCCGCTTGCGTAGTATCGTCGAAAGCGGGAGAAAAGGCCGAGTCCGTCCCCTCATATCCGGTGAGCGTGTTAATAAGCGCGCCAGAGGGTCTCTCGCATAACACGCAGCGAAGGGGGGACGATTCGGTCACCCTAAGATCTCGGAAGCTACGAAAGCTAGAAGCGGAAGATGTGGATGGTTGATTACGGCCGTAGTGACCTGGCCGCATTATACATCTGATGAGCATAGGTTAATGCCATCGGGGTCAAATGAGGTGTCGAGATCGGTGTACACCACGCGTCGATGCGCCACGGCGTCGACGACACCTTTGTGACTTTGAAGGCTCGGCGCTCAGGCGGCCGGTCGGCCGACTGTGCATCCCCACTGCTCTTAATCAGGGCCTTCATGTGATGCAAAATGGTGTTAAGTAGCTCCAGATTCTTTGACACATTCAGACACTTAACACACCACACGAACAACCTTCTTGATACACGAGGAACGTGCCTGGTGGTAATGTTCGAAAATATGCTGGTGGCGAAAAAAAATCACGCTTCGGTAGTGGTGAATTATCAGGACTCACTCAGGAATCCCCAATGTGACACGTTACACTATAAAGACCCGTCGCATACACAACACTTCGACAGCATGGTTCCAAAGATACTACTGAATGACATGCCACCACCCAGGTGTTTCCTTTTGAAATACGGTCACGTACGATTCGTTACCATCGCATCTCGGGTTCTATGGTGGTACTGTGACCCCCCGTGCCTAAGCCAGCCACATTGTCACAGCCGGTCCCCCCGGCCCTCCTGTGACACTGTGGCTGGCTTTTGGTACGGTAAAGTTTGCCACTGGCCCTGCAGGAGCTGCCGTCAGACGCTGTCGATACCCGGCGAGTTACCCTGGCACGCCAAGTCCGTCTCGGAGAGGTGAGTCAGAGGTTTTCTGCGTAGCCGGTCTGGCAGCTCACAGGTGGGGGCGCCGATCTGCACGGCAGTCTTGGACTGCAGCCGCAGCCAGCGTGCCAGCCAGCGCAGCCGACAGTCGCACGCCAGCGGGTTCGACTGGAGGTCACTGCGGTCACGGTACACGGTCAAAGGCGTGTCTCACTATGGTCACGGTACACACAGTCATAGCATTGTCTCACTGTGGTCACGGTACACATAGTCATAGTATTGTCTCACTGTGGTCACGGTACACATAGTCAAAGGAGTGTCTCACTGTGGTCACGGTACACAGTCATAGTATTGTCTCACTGTGGTCACGGTACACATAGTCATAAGAACGTCTCACTGTGGTCACGGTACACATAGTCATAGTATTGTCTCACTGTGGTCACGGTACACAGTCAAAGGCGTGTCTCACTATGGTCACGGTACACACAGTCATAGCATTGTCTCACTGTGGTCACGGTACACATAGTCATAGCATTGTCTCACTGTGGTCACGGTACACAGTCATAGTATTGTCTCACTGCGGTCACGGTACACATAGTCAAAAGAACGTCTCACTGTGGTCACGGTACACAGTCATAGTATTGTCTCACTGCGGTCACGGTACACATAGTCAAAAGAACGTCTCACTGTGGTCACGGTACACAGTCATAGTATTGTCTCACTGTGGTCACGGTACACAGTCATAGTATTGTCTCACTGTGGTCACGGTACACATAATCATAAGAACGTCTCACTGTGGTCACGGTACACAGTCATAGTATTGTCTCACTGTGGTCACGGTACACATAATCATAAGAACGTCTCACTGTGGTCACGGTACACGGTCAAAGGCGTGTCTCACTGCGGTCACGGTACACAGTCATAGCATTGTCTCACTGTGGTCACGGTACACAGTCATAGTATTGTCTCACTGTGGTCACGGTACACATAGTCATAAGAACGTCTCACTGTGGTCACGGTACACAGTCAAAGGAGTGTCTCACTGTGGCCACGGCGTACACACAGTCAAAAGTCACAGTCTTCTCACTGCAGTCACATGAACGTCGGCTCCCACCGTCACACAGTGGGGTGTCTCACTGCAGCCACCCCACGTACTGTCGCAGTGGTGTTTCACTGCAGCCACATCATATACTGTCGCTCGGGTGTCTCACTGCACCCTCACCACATAGTGTCGCTGGTGTGCCTCACTGCAGCCACCGCACATACTGTTTGTTTGTTTACTGGGTGGTTCACGATGCACTTTATGCACATTCACGACTAATGGCGCCGCCCACACTGTTTCGTCGGTGGGCCGCGGGATTGGGAAATGTCCTGAGCGGCGCTAATGTCGAACTCTGGACCTTTGGTACCCATAACCCGACACCTTAACCACTCGGCCGTCCCCGCCCCACCTCACATACCGTCGCTGGTATGCCTCACTGTAGTCACCTCACATGCTGTCTGTCTGCACATACCGTACCACACACTGATCGGCAGGGGTGCAGGCTCTCAAGACATGCTTAGAGGGCTGAAACAGTGGTGGGTCCGAAAAATGTCCTACACAGGGCCACAATAATTGGAGTTCCTCACCTACCTCTTGGTGTTTCCAAACACCCTTTCCCTTCTTCTTTGAATAGTCTCCATGATCACCGCTGTGATGGTGTACGTAGTGACCTCAGTGAGATATCAATGTGATTGAATTCGACAGTGACACGGTGAGACAACTATGCGACTCAGCCGTGGCCTCCTATCTAATTCCGGGGGCCTTGCTCCTTTGAATTTTGAATTGAGTCCCTTGAACTTTGCATTGGGACTCTGATCTTTTGCTTCACCCCCGGAAGTTTTCTTGAAGCAAATCCACGGTAATCCATTGGAATTACAAATCCATTCAGTAATTCCAGCAGGCTAAGCCGCTCTGAGAACACCCTGCAACCATTCAGCGCATGCTCACAACGTCTCCAGAAGTGTCAGGTGGCTGAGAGCGTCGCGCTCCAGACAGCTGATCTTGTTGTGATTGAGCGCCAGCACCCGCAGCTTGTTCAGACCACGCAGAGTGGATGTCTTGATGCGCGTCAGTTCATTCTCGGACAGCACCCTGTGGCAGACGTTGAGCACGGTAAATGACATCGGATGAGAGACACAGCCAGCAGCTCTGATACACGACACAACTGGTGAGAGACAGAGCCACAGCTCGGTCATAGACGACACAATGTAGAGAGAGACACAGCCACAAACTGTCATACACGACATAACTGGTGACAGACACAGCCACAAGTTGTAATACACGACACAACTGGTGAGAGACAGAGCCACGCACTGTCATACACGACACAACTGGTGAGAGACAGAGCCACGCACTGTCATACACGACACAACTGGTGAAAGACACAACCAGCAGCTCTCATCCGCGACACACCTGAGGAGAGACACAGCCACCAGCTGTAGTCCGTGACACACCTGAGGAGAGACACAGCCACCAGCTGTGGTCCGCGACACACCTGAGGAGAGACACAGCCACCAGCTGTGGTCCTCGACACACCTGAGGAGAGACACAGCCACCAGCTGTGGTCCGCGACACACCTGAGGAGAGACACAGCCACCAGCTGTAGTCCGTGACACACCTGAGGAGAGACACAACTACAAGCTGTGGTCCGCGACACACCTGAGGAGAGACACAGCCACCAGCTGTAGTCCGCGACACACCTGAGGAGAGACACAACTACAAGCTGTAGTCCGCGACACACCTGAGGAGAGACACAGCCACCAGCTGTGGTCCGCGACACACCTGAGGAGAGACACAGCCACCAGCTGTAGTCCGCGACACACCTGAGGAGAGACACAGCCACCAGCTGTAGTCCGCGACACACCTGAGGAGAGACTCAGCCACAAGTTGTAGTTCACGACGTACCTGAGCTTTCGCATCAAGGCAAAATATTGCTTCATATGTGATGCGCACCGATGGTATGGAATCCACAACAGCGTGTAGTAATAGGTATAACAATATGCGTGAGGTTAACTTCGTGATGCATCAGGAAGCCCAAGGAAGCACGGCTGCGTATCGTATCGCCATTTACATGTCACTGGCGCATTGGTGTGGCAGGGTTACCAACAGACGACAGCTGCCTCCTTACAATTCCTCCAGTGAGCCGAGATCGCTGAACGCGCCATCCTCAATGTTATCGATCAAGTTTCCGGAGAGATCGATGCGCTTCAGAGCTCGCAGGGTGGCGAACACGGGCAGTGCCCTCACGCGAGAGATCTCGTTGCTGCTCAAAATACTGCAACAGTAGCATGATGTCAGGCATTCGTGCAACAGCGGACAAAGCCACTCGACTGACAATGCTGCGGTCCACAGTCATAGCACTAAGCTAAGCAGCACATTGTCGTGCCACTGATCATAATGTATTACCTGTTCTCTTGATATCTGTTCCAGATGGGCGCATTTGGTAAATATTGAGTCGCTGATGATAACTAGCTGCCTATTCACTTTATGCCTGCCCCAGATGGGCGCATATGGTAAATACTGAGCCACTGAAGCGTGGTTGCAGACCATCTTCTGCCAGTCACCAGGGTTACAGCTACCGAACATCAGCCCTGTTCCATCACTCACACTGGCGGCGGAACCTATGGGGCTCTCATCTCCTCAGGCACGAACTGGGTGAGCTCAGCCCCCTGGCGGGAGCCAATATTTTTTATCCGATTTCGCCGCTTTTTAATTGAAATACGTCATGGGCGCAGAATTTCCATATGCATTCATTGTGCATAAGAAGTTTGAAATATGGAGGTTTTTAACAATACTTTAGTTTGCATCGGAGCAAGTATAAAGCTTTCCCTATCTCCAAGTTGACCTGAAAGAGTCGCAAGGAAAACGGGTAAATTGTGGCAATGAATACAATTTTGCGCATTGCTTATTAGTGGGCACAGGCGGTCGTACTACAAACTCTCATTGAGCTTGTGCTGCAGAAAACGAATATATTTGAAAGTGAACACCTGACATCACAAAGTAGTATATTCTGGTGATCTGACGTTCTCGGAATTCAACAATGCATCCACCAGTTGTACTGGAGAATTAACTTTCTTCCTCGTGCAAGTAGTCAGTGAAGTCCCTGCTTCTTGCTGACGTAACATTATTAGGCTCTCAAATAGCGGCAAGCCTCGAATAGCGTAAACCGTGATCTTCATACCAGATCCGACAAAGCTTGAGTGCCGAAAATCGGGTGCCGATATGGCGAAAATAAAATAGGATGCCGGCAGTTTTTGGAACATGCTGAGCTATCGAAAGTTAGCCGATTTTCAAAATAAAATACATACATCACGCTCAAACGTTTGCACCCAGCCTCATCTAGCGCATAACACTATAATTCGATTCGCAAGCAAGTCTAGTCTACCAGTCTACACAATTTCGTGACTCTACCTTTAAAAAACATGAAGAATATAGAGTTTCAGTATTTTAGCTCCTATATCACGAAAGTTACTGAAAGCGTTTCTCGACACATATATGCACATATCTCAATGAACTGTGCACTATTCGTGTCATCGTAAGAAGGGACGTCGGTCTGAATGCATTTCGTTTACCCAGCTTAGCCGCCACGTAACCCACAGGACCCAAGCCACCAACACCATTGAGTGTAAGTCTTTTTAATGTATAATGATCGGGAAATCACAATACGAATCATGCAGTTTGATGACTCCTCGTAAAATTCTACGTCAGCAATGGTGTTAAAAAAACACCATTGCATCTCTCCTAAGAATGTAAATCGGCCTGATTCCCTTTCGTGACATGACTCCAAGTTAGTGGCGGCGAGAATCAGAGCCGAACAGCAACAAAAACATTAACTGAGAGTCGTCTCCGATCCATAGATATCACACAGATCTAAATAAAACACCATTCGGTTCCACACACAGATCTACGCCGATCTAAGTACCTTCCGTGCGACAGGTCGGACTCCGATCTGATTACCTTCCGTGGGACAGGTCAGTCTCCGATCTGAGTACCTTCCGTGGGACAGGAAGGTACTTACAGATCCATTAAAGTGAACAGTGGTGTTGACAAAATAGCCAACTGGTAACGTCGTCAATGCTGATGTGCATTTGGCGTGGTTTGGCGGATATTTAAGGCGACGGTGACTCTCACAGCAGGGTGGTGGCTCGCGGGATGTGTCGCGGTATGGCCTTCAGTGCTCGGCCGGAGCAGTCCACGGTGGTGCCGGCGCACGTGCAGCCCTCCGGACACTCGACTGTCTTCTGCTGGCACTCGCGGTACTGCATCGGGTCACCCTTCACACCTGCGGCCGCACATGGCAAATACATCACACCTGCGGCCGTACATGGCAAATACATCACACCTGCGGCCGTGCATGGCAAATACATCACACCGACGGCCGTACATGGCAAGTACATCACACCGACGGCCGTGCATGGCAAATACATCACACCTGCGGCCGTACATGGCAAATACATCACACCGACGTCCGTACATGGCAAATACATCACACCGACGGCCGTGCATGGCAAATACATCACACCTGCGGCCGTACATGGCAAATACATCACACCGACGTCTGTACATGGCAAATACATCACACCGACGTCCGTTGAAACATCACACGCGGCATGGCAAATACATCACACCGACGTCCGTACATGGCAAATACATCACACCGACGGTCGTGCATGGCAAATACATCACACCGACGTCTGTACATGGCAAATACATCACACCGGCGTCCGTACATGGCAAATATATCACACCGACGTCCGTACATGGCAAATACATCACACCGACGTCCGTACATGGCAAATACATCACACCGACGGCCGTGCATGGCAAATACATCACACCTGCGGCCGTACATGGCAAATACATCACACCGACGGCCGTACATGGCAAATACATCACACCGACGTCCGTACATGGCAAATACATCACACCGACGGCCGTGCATGGCAAATACATCACACCTGCGGCCGTACATGGCAAATACATCACACCGACGGCCGTACATGGCAAATACATCACACCGACGTCTGTACATGGCAAATACATCACACCGACGTCCGTACATGGCAAATACATCACACCGACGTCCGTACATGGCAAATACATCACACCGACGTCCGTACATGGCAAGTACATCACACCGACGTCCGTACATGGCAAATACATCACACCGACGGCCGTATATGGCAAATATATCACACCGACATACGTACATGGCAAATACATCACACCGACGTCCGTACATGGCAAATACATCACACCGACGTCCGTACATGGCAAATACACCACACCGACGTCCGTACATGGCAAATACATCACACCGACGTCCGTACATGGCAAATACATCACACCGACGTCCGTACATTGCAAATACATCACACCGACGGCCGTACATGGCAAATACATCACACCGACGTCTGTACATGGCAAATACATCACACCGACGTCCGTACATGGTAAATACATCACACCGACGTCCGTACATGGCAAGTACATCACACCGACGTCCGTACATGGCAAATACATCACACCGACGGCCGTATATGGAAAATCAACCGACATACGTACATGGCAAATACATCACGCCGACGTCCGTACATGGCAAATACATCACGACGTCCAACAAGTACATCCACCGACGTCCGTAGTGGCAAATACATATACCGACGGCCGTATATGGCAATACATACACCACGTCCGTTACACGTCCGTACACAACACACCCATCACTGACGTCCGACAAACACTACCACTGAGTCCGTACACAACACACTTACCACACTGACGTCCGTCACAACACCCACCACACCGACGTCCGACACAACACACCCATCACACCGACGTCCGTGCATGGCAAATACATCACACCAACGTCCGTACACAACACACCCATCACACTGACGTACGTATATAACACACCCACCACACCGACGTCCGTACACAACACACTTACCACACTGACGTCCGTACACAACACACCCACCACACCGACGTCCGTACACAACACACCCACCACACCGACGTCCGTACACAACACACCCATCACACCGACGTCCGTACACAACACACCCACCACACCGACGTCCGTACACAACACACCCACCACACCGACGTCCGTACACAGCTCACCCATCACACTGACGTCCGTACACATTTGGGCTCAGGCCCATCACACCAGCGTCCGTATGAAGTGCTCCCATTACCGAATCGCCCATCGCACCAGCATGTATGCACACGAGCGCTGGTGTGACATACCCTGTTGTAAACACAGGATTGTCATTATTCGCAACTATATAGACAACATATAATTTGGTGCGTATCGATGAGACAACAACGTTGGTAAAAACAAAAAATAACATGATAAAATCGGATAACCTGTACCAGCTGACAAGGTTCTTTGATAGGTAACTGTATAGAAGATGCTGTCATCTGCGTAATTGTTTTTGTTTCGTTTCTATACGCAAACTTTGCTGACAAATGCCTTGCTTCACCCGTGTGACTATTACCAAGTAAGTTCCAATTCCTGAGGACTATGTTTCGTTGATAGGTGCCACAAGAAGTGTCTCTAGCCCATCTCCCTGGCGACCGACGGTTTTGTATCACTTCTTCACTCACTTTGAACCCAACGTACTAAGGTCACACGAGTGTGAAATAACTCCCCTGCCTACCCAATGGCAATTGAAAAAGGCGTGTCTAGAATGGCCACAAATAATAACCTGTACATGGCTAGCCCGTCATTGTTTCACAGTTAAGTTTCATCGTTTCACTGTTTCAGAGGTGCCAGTGGGTGTGTGGTCGTCACAGCGCGGCCCCCGCGGAGACCGAGTGGCTGCCACCCCCATAACCACATCCCGGCTTACACTGCAGCTGTGTAGTTTGCAGGCTGACCAGGCGGCGGCGCTGCAGTCGGCGAGGTTGTGAGCAGCGCACGCCAGATGTCTCCACCGGTCGCTGCTGCAGAAACTCCACCAGCCAGCCGAGGTTGCAGTCGCACGCGAACGGGTTCCTGCCCAGGTGCCTGTTGGAAGCGCGGCAGCTAGTCACCCGGCAGTGCATGGATGACCAATGGGTAACAAGTGGCCAGTCGGCAGGCAGCCAGCGTAGTCAGACGACATCCGGACTTGGCTTGGCCGTTATATATGCGGAATAGAGGCTTGGCCAACCACTTAATCCTTCCGGCTGATAACGGTTTGTCTTCAAGACGTGAATTATGACGGCACGCTGTCACACCAGTTGAAATCATACATGACAACTAGAAACCACTTTACCAGCTTAGGCCTCAAACTGTTTTAAACGCTGACCATCACACACCAATACCACCAACAACTTTGGTGATGACGAGGAAAGTACGTGAGTTATTCCTATACAGATGCAGCTCTGTGGATACTTTTGTGTCTTTAGTTGTGTTCTTAATCTTTGAAAATGGAAGCTATATACAAAATCCTCATGCCCTAGTCTCGTGTTAGCTTTTCGTACAGTGCACCCCTTTTAAATGACGGCTTCGTTCATCTCATTTCCTCAGTGAACACCGGCTGCGTCGCAGTTTCATCTCCATCATGGGAAGCAGCACGAAAATCTCCGTAGCGAAAGATAGGACATCTGCATGGATATTCTTTGGAGAGCAATTGGAAATAACACAACTGCAGGTGTTTTCCAAAGAATAGTGCAATGTCGGGTAAAGGGACAAATTAACTTTCCAGCCAACTTGTCACACAAAACGTCGCATAAATTCCCCTCAGCACCATCCTGAACTGCATGTATGTTCACCATGTGACTTGTAGGAAGTACTCAGTGGTGCGTTATGTGCTTCCATCAGAATCCGGATGCAGCTGGCCCAATACCACGACTTTTCTGCATGCCATTAACCCGACCCTGATTGAAAGCACGAGTCCAAGTCGGAGGTGGGATTTACCACGGGATTTACCATCTCCGACCAACAGACGGTTGCATCTACCACTGTACAGGTGATAAATGCCGAGTTCTGTCCATCATAGGTCTACGAGCAATGGAAATATTTCATTGTAGCGCACCGTCGACACAGATCCCCGGATATGGTGCTGAACTGACACCACCAGTCTGCTAGCCTAATCGTCCCCTGAACTGGCACCACACCCTCACCCGTCCCTTA
Source organism: Imbricaverruca yamaguchii (assembly GCA_034440575.1). NCBI lineage: Eukaryota > Metazoa > Arthropoda > Thecostraca > Neoverrucidae > Imbricaverruca > Imbricaverruca yamaguchii. The sequence goes on from JAOTOL010001659.1 coordinate 1,137,829, forward strand.
ACTTAACCGTTCCATAGACTCTTAACCAGTCCTTTGCAACTTGATAGAACCGATATTTTCAGTTCAAATTCAGTGCAACATCCACATCGTGGGCCAACTGGGCTCATTGTGGGTCAACTGTCCACTTCCCAACTTCCTCTGTGGGTTAACTGTCCATTTCCCCATAACCTCTGTGGGTCAATTGGGTCCCAGGTCAATATTTACCAAATGAGTTTCCACAAACAATGGACATGTAAAGAAAGCGCCGCTTCTTGACCGGTTCGACGTCTTGGTAACATCAAAACTAAAATATCGAAATCCACCTAACCAAATCCGTTCTCATAATTCCAACACGAGCGATGAGCCCTTGTTAGAACAACTCCAAACATCGCCCTCCCTCCTCGGCGGTGCGGACAATGCGCCGGACGAGGGTGCGCCGTACACACCGTTCGAGAGAACGGGCAGCGGTTCATTGCAGCGTCTGTCTCCGGTGTACGACATGAGGCGGTGCTGGTAGCTGCAGGCGGTCGGCGCCATTGTCAGCCCGACTGGGATGGAGCGGGCAGGCAGGCGGACGCGTGTTGTGTTACTCGGCGCCGCCCCACGTGGGTCGCCCGACGGCGCGGCCAGTGTATGCTGCGCCTGCTTACCCAAGGCCGCGCAGCCAATATACGAGCCGCTTCCCCAGGTAGGCATCCCGAGAACGTGGCCAGTTTATGAGGTGTTCTCTGACGTAAGCAGTCTATCAGCGCATAATGGGCCTCGGCAGTGGCGGACCCGGGTGGCCCTGTCCGGGGTGGTGGGCTCGTCTGTGGCTGGCCGCACGCCCACTTCTGTCCCGATCATTTGTCCGCGTTCACTTCCCGAATAGCCGACTTTCAGCCATGCTAAATCACTATGCTAAATAGCAGAGTCCAGTGAATGCAGCGGGTGCGGGGGCTGGCTCCCAGAACAAACCGCCGGCTGGAAAAACTGGCGCCGCCACTTTTTCTCGGTGTGAGCGTGTTGGAGCAGGGGCGGGATAATGTGGGCCAGTGGACTCAGGCTAATAGTCATCGGACACGCTACATTGCCTGGCCGCGGCACCGAGCCTCCGATAGCAGGCCGTCGATAGCAGACCGGTAATAGCAACTACCGACAGCAGACTAATCAGCAGTCAGCAGTCCACTGACAGCCAGCCATCGACAGTAAACCACCGAGGGCAAACCATCGACAGTAAACCACCGACAGCAAGCCATCGACAGTAAACCACCGACAGCAAGCCATCGACAGCAAACCACCGACAGCAAGCCATCGACAGTAAACCACCGACAGCAAAACATCGACAGCAAACCACCGACAGTAAACCACCGACAGCAAGCCATCGACAGTAAACCACTGAGAGCAAGCCATCGGCAGTAAACCACCGACAGCAAAACATCGACAGCACACCACTGACAGCAAACCATCACAGTAAACCACCGACAGCAAACCATCGACAGTAAACCACTGACAGCACCGAGAGCAAACCATCGACAGTAAACCACCGACAGCAAAACATCGACAGTAAACCACCGACAGCAAGCCATCCACAGTAAACCACCGACAGCAAGCCATCGACAGTAAACCACCGACAGCAAACCATCGACAGTAAACCACCGACAGCAAGCCATCCACAGTAAACCACCGACAGCAAACCATCGACAGTAAACCACCGACAGCAAACCATCGACAGTAAACCACCGACAGCAAGCCATCGACAGTAAACCACCGACAGCAAGCCATCCACAGTAAACCACCGAGAGCAAACCATCGACAGTAAACCACCGACAGCAAAACACCGACAGTAAACCACCGAGAGCAAACCATCGACAGTAAACCACCGACAGCAAGCCATCGACAGTAAACCACCGACAGCAAACCATCGACAGTAAACCACCGACAGCAAAACATCGACAGTAAACCACCGACAGCAAGCCATCGACAGTAAACCACCGACAGCACGCCACCCACAGTAAACCACCGACAGCAAGCCATCGACAGTAAACCACCGACAGCAAACCACCGACAGTAAACCACCGAGAGCAAACCATCGACAGTAAACCACCGACAGCAAAACATCGACAGTAAACCACCGACAGCAAAACATCGACAGTAAACTAACGAGAGCAAACCATCGACAGCAAACCACCAGCAGCATACCACTGATAGCAGACCACCGACAGCAGACCATCAACGGCAGTCCACCGACAACAACACAGTGGGAGCAGACCACCAAAAGTAAACCACCGACAGTAAACCACCGACAGCAAGCCATCGACAGTAAACCACCGACAGGAAACCATCGACAGTAAACCACCGAGAACAAACACTCGACAGCAGACCAACAGCAGCAGACCACCAACAGCAGACCATCGATGGCAGACCATCAGCGGTCGACCACCAACAAGAGACCATCAATGACAGTCGACAGTCGACCATTTCTTGTCTAGGTGATCGGAAAACCGAGGCAAGGTCTGTGTCCTACCTGCAAAGTCATTTCCTATGGGTCGCGCATTTCGCTTCGTAATTACTCCAAGCTCTGAAACGTAAATTACGTGTCTATCTGAAAAGAAGTGATTTATTGGCATATAGTTGTTGTAAACTCACCAACTGTTAGCTCATGCTACACCTTCGAATATGATAAGAATGTGTTTTCCTTGATGACAACCATGCCAAAAACGTCAATTATACGTACATATATACCAAAGTTAGGTTCGTTCATTCTTTATACATTCACTCCTTTATATGACTAACACAGCGCTCCGATGGCTGGAGGTCGCTGTGTGCGTAATTGCATGGCATATTATGCTCACCGAGAGTGTTGCTGCTTTTTCACATCGTGCCATATCCTCACAAGCTTTCCTACACGTCTCTCTTTCCCTCTGCCCGCCCGCTTACATCGCTGCGTGCTCCCACTTTTACCCCATGTCTCTCCCGGTAACCTCTGTCCCTGTACCCACAGCACTGGGCAGATGGTCCCGCTGGTCCCTGCCTTATCATGTGGTGTGCGAGCCAAGCGATTCAGCTTCATCAGAGTGAGCCGCCGACACCTCATGAATGACAAGTATTCCTGGAACAGCGCGGAACCGGACAGCCGCATTGCTGGCCATCCCGTCGGTGGCTGACGAGGTACCACCCCCTCAACCCCTCGGGGGGTCGACGGGGTTCCCCCCCCCTCCTCATCCCCTCCTGGTGGGTGGGGGGGGAACCACCCCCCCCACTTCACCCCCCCATGGTTTACAGAGAGTGTTCCCCCCCCTACCACCCGGTAGTGCCTGACGAGGTGGTCAGCCGCACTACTGATCACTCCGTCGGTGGCTGACGAGGTACCCAGCCGCACTACTGATCACCCCGTCGGTGGCTGACGAGGTACCCAGCCGCACTACTGATCACCCGTCGGTGGCTGACGAGGTGGTCAGCCGCACTACTGATCACCACGTCAGTGGCTGACGAGGTGGTCAGCCGCACTACTGATCACCACGTCAGTGGCTGACGAGGTGGTCAGCCGCACTACTGATCACCCCGTCAGTGGCTGACGAGGTGGTCAGCCGCACTACTGATCACCCCGTCGGTGGCTGGCGAGGTGGTCAGCCGTACTACTGATAATCCAGTCAGTGGCTGACGAGGTGACCAGCCTCACTTCTGAGATATGCTGCTGTTTGCCGATGTTTAATACAACGAAGAATGGCTCTTAGGTGCTCCTGGGTTTTACACATTATTGGTATATAGGTATATTGAGGGTCGTACATTTCGTTTCGTCTCACGCTGTTTGCCGAGGTGTGCTGAAGTATGCCAGCCTCGAGGTGTGTCAAGGTGTGCCAGCGCTTGTTGATGTGTGCCAGTATGTGGTGATGTGTTCCGAGGAGTGCCAGTATGTATTGATGTGTTTCGATGTGTGCAAGTGGGTGTTGACGTGTGCCGATGTGTGCCAGTATGTATTGATGTGTGCCGATGTGTGCCAGTATGTGTTGATGTTTGTTGATGTGTCCCAGTGCGTGTTGATGTGTGCCAGTATGTGTTGATGTAGGTAGAGGTGTGTCAGTATGTGTCGAGGTGTGTCAGTATTTTTCGAGGTGTGTCAGTTTGTATCGAAGTGTGCTGACGTGTGCCAGTGTGTGCTGATGTGTGTCGAGGTGTGCTGAGGTGTGCCGAGGTGTGCCGAGGTGTGCCAGTGTTTGTTGACATGTGTCGAGGTGTGTCGAGGTGTGCTGACGTGTGCCAGTGTGTGCTGATGTGTGTCGAGGTGTGCTGAGGTGTGCCGAGGTGTGCCAGTGTTTGTTGACATGTATCGAGGTGTGTCGAGGTGTGCCAGTGTGCATTGAGGTGTGCCGAGGTCTGCCGGTGTTTGTTGACATGTATCGAGGTGTGTCCAGGTCAGGCTGTCGACGGCGCGGCGCCTCGTTTGCCTGTCGGCTGTTTTGCGGGCGGGCGGGCGGGCGGAGACCCCAACGCCTCGTCATGTCCACACAAACGTATCTGGCTGTTGATCCGGCCGGCCGCAGTCGCCACACGTACGGAAACGCTTCAGCGGCGCCATTCAGTGCCGGCGGCCGGCCGGACGGCCTGGCCGTCACAGCCGTCACCGGCCGCATTATTCCACACCAGTAAAACGCCGCAAAGCCAGACAGATGTGATTTTCGGCCGACGGAGTGTGGCGATGATTTCGTCACGAGGCTCGCGTTGGCCGCCAGTGGGCGTGCGAACGACCGACCGACGGTGGGATTTACCGCTTACGGCCAACATTCGGCGAGATTTGCCACCTACGCCGGGTCAGCTTACTGCGGGACGGGATTTACCACCTACGGTCAACAGACGGTGGGATTTACCACCGAAGGCCCACATTTACCATGGAATTTGCACCCGCGGTCGCCAGAAGATGGGAATTACCAGTTGCCGTCGACACAGCTTTCTAAGATCCTCATCACAGCCCTGAGCCCGGCAATGGGAGGGGCCGAAGGAGATGCGGGTGGAAGTGTTCCCCAAACGCCGTGAAGCTTTACCACTGCGCCTGTGGGGGCCCTGTAGAAAGAATGGAACCACAAATGACCATGTCCCCCGCCCAACTATGCAAAGTGCGTGGTGCCGCCGACAACTCCGGAAATCTGGGATTCACAGTATCGGCGGCCCAATCCTCTGAGTGGCCAGCCAGCTATCTCAGTGCGTAGCCTGAGCCCGCCAGCGTCCACAACTTCCGACTCGTTCCACGTCAAGTCGGTACCGTCAACGCAATGTCGGCCGATGTTTGTGCTTACAGCGAATAGCATGCGAAGGATATCCGTGCAGGTCGTGTGAGTGACTAGCGATGATGAATTTTAAAGCTGAGTGAACACTAAATAGCCGAAACACATGGTCATGAGGGAAGGGACAAGCTTCACAGGGGCGGATCCAAGAGCCTAGCTTGGGCAGAGGAGGAGGTAAGAACTTCGAATTTGAATAAGCTTTGAACAGGCATTTGTCGGGCTAGTTGTGGACAATTCTTATCTCATGGAATTTTCGACGACATGCCAAAAATGTGATTTTCGTGCCGAATTTCTGCAAAAACAGACCTTGGAGGAGGCAGGAGGGGTGTCATGGCCCCGTTCTCTTCTCCCGGATTCGCCACTGACGTTCGCAAAATAAATGGGATGCATGAGAATCAATGGGAAGACATGAATATGACTAGCGCATGTCCCAAATAAAAGGGACATGTTGGCGAAGGAAAGGGACACATGTCTAATATAAGGGAGGCATTGTCAGTACAGAAAGGGGACACGCACCAAGTTAATAAGAAATATACGCTGGGGACAGGTTGCCCATTTCCATTGATGAAAGTAATGTTTCGGTCTGGGGAAGCGGCACATGTTTGGTATGTCAGAATCAGAGACAAAGACAGAAACAGAGACAGAGACAGAGACAGAGACAGAGACAGAGACAGAGACAGAGACAGAGACAGAAACAGAGACAGAGGCAGAGACAGATATAGAGACAGATAGACAGAGACAAAGACAGAGACAGAGACAAAGGGGCAGAGTCCCCGGCGACGCACTGACACGACGCGTGGGCAGCTCGGTCCGGGCGACGCTCAGCTTTGATGAATCATTCGCAGAAACAGACACACGCACGCAGAGCTCGTGAATATTCCAGTGGGGCCAAATGTTTTAAAGATGACCACGGGTGGTGATGTGGTCGGCGCCGGGCCGCGCGCTGTGCGGCGGACGCTAGACGTGCTGCGCGGCGGACGCTGGACGTGCTGCGCGGCGGACGCTGCGCGCGCTGCCGCCTGACGAGCCGCAGCGGAGCGGCTCAGCGCCGCCACCGTCCCAGGGACCACCTGAGGCCGTCGCCGACAGAGACGTACGGCCTCGGCAGCCCCAAACTGACAGCAGACGATGGAGACGATAGGAAGAGACGAGCAGTCGACAGACACGGCTGCCATGAACAGCCGGAAGGAGCCGCCACGCCACTTTATGGGGGACGCAAAGACACGGAAAAACAGCCGACAAAAACGACTGGTCATCGACTGAACACTCACAGCGTTTGGATGCCGAGCAGAGCGCTGAAGGTGCCGTTGGGCAGGTTGACGATCTTGTTATCATATAGTGACCTGCAACAGAGGCGAGAGTAAGCGGCCTCGATTATACGACCTGCGGCCAGGGACAAGGTGAGCTAGCATAGCCGCTGGTAGAATCACGACAGGTGAGCTAGCATAGCCGCCGGTAGGACCACGACAGGTGAGCTAGCATAACCGCTGGCAGGACCACGACAGGTGAGCTAACATAGTCGCTGGTAGGACCACGACAATGAGCAGAAAGGTGTACGTCACATTTCAATTTAGCGTTGCATATATTGACCAAAAAGAGGCAGCATGACTTATAAGAGATAAAACTCGAGTAAAATGATCTGTTCGCTGCAGTCGGCGGACTGGGGATTGACGTAGTAAGTATATATAGAGCGGTCAATAGTTTTATATAGAAAATCAGACAGCTGCAACACGAACGCTTGCTCACTTATTCTACAAGAACGTGACTGGTCATTTTTACCTCTCCATGGAAGCTCAGTCCAAATATTTATCGGGGTGGCTTCGCGGAACCAAGGTCCTATTCTAAGCAGAACTTGTTGCATGAACGCTGGCCGCACAACCCGATCCGAGAATTCTAGTCCGACGTCATAATTTTGATCGAGATCTCAGCACT